>BSBK01010936.1:15000-112500 GCA_027943335.1 Chamaecyparis obtusa
GCACCAGAGCCAAAAATAGGAATAAGAAGAGGGATAAGAGTGTTTCCAATTCTTCCAATGATGGCTTTGCCTCACAGGAGAATATTCAGGAAAAATAGGACAAGCGGGTGGAGATGGAAACTATTATGGAGGATTGTGATGAGTTAGACCAAAATGTTCTAGTAGATGACAACATCATGTAGGAAATAGCCCAGGATGTGGCTAATCTTGAGAAGGATGGTCAGGAAGATAACATGGGTAGGGTGGAGAGTTCCAAGGAGGAGATGACATGTGTGAATAAGGACTTTGACAACCTAGGGTGTTTTTCTTTCCTTAACAATCTCAACACCATGAAAAATGACATCATCACTATTAAGACCCAAATCCAACAACTACAAAAGGATACTGGGGCTCTCAAAAAAATGAATCTGGGAGAGAAGACTATGGGACAGTGTATTGATGAATTGAAGGAGACTATTGGCAGGGCTGAGGGGATTGCAGCCTTTAATGACAAAATCATTTCAATGGAGAAAAAAATAAAAGAGGGGGATGTGGTGAAAGGTGGTAACATGATTAAGAGAATTGATAAAATGGAAAATATAATTGAGAAGCTGGAGAAGATAGTGGATAACATCACTGAGAAGAGTTTTTCCATTATCAAGGCCTCGACTGAGCATGTCAAGATTCTTGTGGAAAAAATGGACTAGGGTAAAGGGGAGCAAGCGCTCATTGAGGTTAAGAGGATCACGGTCCCAATAAAAGAACTAGATCAAGCTTCAAAAAGTTGGAGGATAATAAGAAAAAAGATATTGAGGAACTCAAAATTTCCTCTACCAATATGCAGGTGCTGGCTGAATAGGCAGTTGAACTAATGAAGAGTATCTAGCCAGCTATCTATTGTCATGCTGTCTTTTGCTGTCCTTTTTTTCTTTGTCTTTCTTGTAAAGGACTTGTTATTTTTTTGGTGTTGTTTCACTATTTTCACTGAAACTTTAATGCTTATTTTGTAATCTTGATGTAAAAGGTTTTGGGTCCTTTCAAAACTTGCTTTTACATAATCACAACTATTTAGTTATTATGAGAATAATTATAATCTAACTTTATATATACATATATATCAATGTATATAGTAATATCAATTATTATATATATATATATATATATATATATATATATATATATATATATATATATATATATATATATATATATATATATATATATATATATATATATATATATATATATATATATATATATATATATATATATATATATATATATATATATATATATATATATATATATATATATATATATATATATATCATTTCTCATAATAATCATATAGTTAATATTATTTATCCGAGTGATGCTACAAACATCGACACTATATTATTGAACAATAAGATCAGATATGAGAACGCATATTAGGTGAAGGGACTTAATCATAACTTGTTGAGTGTAGTAAAAATGAATCACATAGGTCACCGAGTTGCATTTGAGAACAGGAAAGTGAAAATGTATCATGAGACTGAAAATTTGGTCGGTACTTGTGAACAATCTAAAGGTAATCTATTTTACCTTGATAATGCTAAAACTTCTTGTTTATTGACTAGAAATGAAGATGTGTGGTTATGGCACAAAAGGTTATGTTATATGAATTTTGAAACATGGTTAAGATCAATAAGAAAATGAGAGTTAGAGGCTTACCGAGCATATCTAAACCTGACCATGTTATGTGCAAACAATGTCAAATGGTGAAAATGTCAAAATATAGTTTTAAGAGAAAAACATATTCATCTAATGCTATTTTGGAGTTAGTTCATATAGACTTGTGTGGTCCCATGAGAACTAAAAGTTATTATGAAAATAAATATTTTATCTTCTTTGTTGATAACTACTTTAGAATGATGACTGTTATGTTCTTGAAAGAAAAATCTGAAGCTTTTAAGATGTTTAAATGGTTTAAAGCTAAAGTGGAAAAAGAAAGTGGTAAAGGATTAAAATGTTTGAGATCAGATAGAGGTGGTGAATTTATTTTGATGAGTTCACTAAATTATGTAATGAGCATGGAATTAAGATTTAGGTTTCAACACCAAGGATACTGTTGTGATTCCACAACTACACTCCCCTTAAGGGCCACTTGCTCGAGGGCCTCACATTCTATTTTCTTATTTTTAGGCTCTATTAGTTAGTTTATCCCTTTAGGTTTTAGTTAGTTTTCAGCCTTTTTCACTTTTAGAATTCCCAAGGTGTGAAAGCTCCAAAAAGCTGAAGTGTCTTGTGTCCATGGAGATTTAGCCCTTTTTCAGCCTTTCAGAGTTGTCAAGGTTTCAGAACTCTAAAACACCGAAAGTCTGATTTCCTTAATAGGAGATTGACATTTCAGATGTCTGAAACCTCTGAAATTCTAAAAGATTGACAACCGAAGTGTGATTGACATCATCCTTCAAAGGCATTTATTAGGTTCACACAAAGCTTATTTTCTCACTTGTGCTTTTTATTCACCTTTGTTTTTTTAAAGATTTTGAGTGTGCATAGAGCTTCCAGTTGTTAGATTGCCTAGTTTCTCATCTTTTTGGATCTTCAGTGCTTTTTCAAGGTAGGGTTTTGTTCTTCACTTTTCTTTTTTATTTTTGCAATTTTTAGAGTTTTTTTTAGCTTTTTTAGGGTTTCAACTAGGATTTCTAGTTTTTAGGCTTTCTTTGCATCACTTTAGCCCTTAGCATCAGACTCATGGTCAAGCTTAATTTGAGCTCGCACCTTTTCTTTTCTTCCTATGGCCTTTTTAGCCCTATTCTTTTCAGAGTTTCGCACTTTGAAGTGCCAAAAAATCAAACTTCCCCAATATTTTACCAAGTCCACATTCTTTCACACTTTCAATGTTTTGGCATCTAGAACATTTTTCGCACTCCAAAATGTCGAAACCAGATGATAGACCCCACACAATTTTAGACTCCATCTTTTCAGCATTTTAGAGTCTGACGATTTGAGAGTTTTTCGCCCCTCCAAAGTCTAAAACCTCAAAACTATATATCATGGCCATTTTTTCATTGTTTTAGCATTTTAGAGGTAACCCTTTCTTTCAGAGTCTGAAAGGCTGAATTGCCAAAACTACCTTCTAAGCCTTTCAAGCTTGCATCTTTTAGGATTTTAGTTTCTTCATGCTTTTCTTATCTTCATCAGTAATTTTTTCTTATCTCTAGGATTTTTTACTGATTCATGTCCCATCTTGTAGAATTTTGAAAAAGGTTAACTCTTTAGGGATGAAATACTAGTTCAAGGGATACCACGCATCCTCCAAGGTGGGAAATCTCCATGTGGAAATTACTGACACTGGCATTGGGAATGTCTATTGGAATGACTACCTGGTTAAGTGTGCCCAACCGGTGGGGAGATCTAAGGACTACACTTTGAATTAGTCTACTACTCACTGGTGAATGCAGCAACACATCTAGTGTCTATTCTATCATCGAACCTAATAATTACACTGGTAAACCATTATGTGTCAGATGAAAGATTGGTAATGAACACCATGGGAGAGGTGGTGCTAGACCTTAGGTCTGACAACATCAAAGACCTCTTCTACCTGCCAAAGGGGATAGACATGCTTTATGGATTCATAATGGGTAAAGGCATGAACTTCTACAATAAAGACATTAGTTGTCTCATGAAATTGTTAATAATGATTACCTAATACAGCTTCTACCGAAGAATAAACTTGAGAAGATATATATGTGGAGGGGGTATATGAAAGAGGATATACAGGAAGCAATCACCATGATCAGCTAGGTGTATGGGCTACATAAATCTATCCAACTTGAACCATGGATGATCCTTTTAATTGAGAAGATAAAGGGAAGGAAGTCAAGGTTTAACTGGGCTAAAAGCCTCAGTGACAACTTGGACTGTAAATTGATCTCAGTAAATAATGACCCACATTTTTACATGACCTTATATGTGGTATATCTGCTAGCTACTGGGGTAGTATATCCAAGGGTAGTGAAGGTCAGAGCTATGGTTAGCCTGATGCTTGGCTATTTACTGTATATCCTCAACTGGTAAAAAAGGAACATCTCACATAAGATATCTCAGAGTTTTGGGTAGTGAATGATGCCTTTGTGTTCACAATCATGTGTTCCATAGGAGAGTATGTTGAAAGGTTGTTAAAGGAGGTAGCAGAAAAAATCAAGGCCCTCGGGGAATTTTATATCCAATTTAAGACCTTCACTTACATCAAGGTGGAAGGGAGTACTCTCACTCCCAAGAAATTGCCAAGACATCCTTCAGATCCAATTATTCTATTAGAGATGGTGAGGAAACTTTCAAACACATATGAACACATAAGGCATAAGAAGAAACACTATTGGAACTTCCCTATTTCAATAAGACCCCATTTCCTACAAGAAATGAGGGTGTGCAAGTCTTTGTCCTTCTAATGGCATGAGTGCCCCCTACAAAACTTCAACTTAATAAGAACCAGGTTTGACCTAATTGGTACTTACACCCACATAATGGGGAGGTATTACGTTCATGAACCACATATTAAAGATCATTGGATGAATTGTATAGATTATTATGAACTCAAAATTCATGACTACTACTAAATGAGCCTAGAGCTGGCACAAGGTGCTCTAATTCTACTAGTTCCCAAGAAGGTAAAAAATGAAAATTTAGAGGATATTCTAGATCCTATCTATAATCAGGCTAAGATTTATACCAGGGCTATCCTCAATGCTGAGGTTGATAGAGATGAGAATGATGATATAAAATTTGAGGCTTGTCACGTCATCAAGATGATGAAAGCATGGATTTCACATCCATTCAAAATGGACCTAGTACCAATGAAACAACAACCAGCCCAACCTTCCAAAGAAAGGTGAAAAGGTGTTGATTGCCCAATTTAATGAAGTTTTACCATTGAGGCTAGAAACAATTTACAAACCCCAACATCAAACTACTTATGGTCCAAATCCTTGGTCCAAGCATCCAAAGACTAGGATGATAGGAAGCATAGCTCTGCTTGATGCTCCATCTTTGAGTGGCCAAGAGTAAGTAAATATATCTAAGAGGGCATCCAACGTGAAGTTGACTAGATCTAGGCCTACCAGAGTTATAAAAGGACATGTTTACAAGAGGAAAAGTTCCTCTACACCTTCTCATATGGAGTCTATTCTAGAAGAGGATGAGGAAGGTGAAGAAGATGATGAAGATGAAGTACCACTTAGGTAGAGGATATAGCCTGCAAGTTTTTTGAAAAGGAGGAAAATAAAGAGAGAGGATGTACATATAGGTCTAGAGGAAGAGACTCAAATAGAGCAGGTGAATCCAAGGGATGCTCTAGGTGATGATGAGTTTGATATATGAGATTTCAAAGGTCTCTATGGGTTCAAGGAAGCTGAGAAACAAATCCCAACAAAAGGGCCTTTTATAGATCAAAAATTTACATTTTCCTTTATGTCTCCTCTAGTGCAATTCACAGCTACAACTCCTATGGGAAATGTAGGAGAAGAAGCCCAAGAGGAACCACATGGATCAGTAGATGAAGTGGTGAATATAGGTAAGGGAGAGTGTACTGAATCAGAGAAGGACTCCTCCATTGGGATTACTTTAGAAGAAGACATAGGAGCTCCAATTCCTCTGCCTCAGCAAGCTCCAGTTCCTCCACCACAAAAAGCCCTGGTTCCACCACCTTCAACCACTTAACTTCCACCTCAAATACTAACCAATCCACCTTCGACCATTTCACTTCCACCATAGGTTCCAACTAGTCAACCTCCATTGCAGACCCCACCTACTCAAATCCCCATGCCTACTCCACCACCTATTCATATGTTGATGCCTTTGCCTAATCCCCCAAGAGCCCCTACTCCTCCTCTTGCTCCCATGCCACCATTGCAACACCCTACTCCACCAATGCCTACTCCTCCATCTTCTCACACTGAGACAACTCAACAAGGAACCCAAGGACCATAAATGGTGATTGAAGTAGAAAAGGAGATTGGATCAAAAGAACAAACTGGGTCAGAAGAGTAGGCTGCAAGAGAAGAACAAGTAGCAAGAGAGGAAGGAGTAAGATAAGAGCTAAGGGATGAGGAAACATAAGAGGAACCCGAGCAAAAATGCAAAGTTTTCACCATGATCTTAGTCACACCTTATGAGCCTATTAATTCCTTTTCCAAACCCACCTGGTTTACCAAAGAAATACAACTAAGGGTGAGGGTCTACATGGATGAAGAGGATACAAACATGGTGGTGCTAGGTTGAGTGTTCCATCAAGGAGAATGTAGTGTTGAGGCAAGGACCTTATCATATGTAACACAAGATCAATGGGGTAGATGGAAGGCAAAAGCAATTATACCTACATTGGATACTAGTATTGTTGAGATCACTCTAAAAGACTATGTTTTTTAAGAGGTGGACCTAAGGGAACCAATGAGGGAGGGTAGGAAGACATTGGCTACATTAGGGTTGAAGCATGCATTAGGCTTCATGGACAAAGATGAGGAGAAGATACAAGCTTTAATGCAACAAAATGAATCCATGAAGAGATTCATTCTTAGGATGGCGGGTTCCATTAACCCTAGTAACCCTGAGGCTTCATTACATGCTATTTTGGAGAAAAGGAGTACTTCTAAGTTATCGGATGATGTTTCATATTCTTTCATTCATGCATGTTCTGATTGAAAGACTAATTTTGAAGAGTTTTCTAGAACTCCTCTTGGGTCAATCTTGAGACCCTTTAGGGGTATTCTTAAAGAAACTACCAAATTGGTAGATTTAATGTGTGAAGAGGATGGTCTCGAGGAGAGAATTCTTAAATGCAAAAAGGCTCTCGATCATCTCATAATAATAAGGAAGCAACACTTCCAATTTTTGGTGAAGATATATGAAGGGTCAGAGTTGGAGAATTTTAAAGAATGGATCAAACATATTACCAAAGCTTTAAAATTCTACCATAAATGCTTAAGTAAGATTGAAAATAAAAGAGATGAAGGAATGCTCTGGTTGGAGGATATGCATAAGTTTTTTGAAGGTTTAGACTTAGACCTCTATGATGATGATTATGATAAGAAAATGATGCACCCAATCAAAGACATTGTGCATCAATACCTAGATATATTTAGTGGAGTTAAAACAAAGGATGACCTCCAACAAATATTTTATCAAAACGAGGAGATGCAGAAAATGTTGGATCATGAAGAGGAAATAAGGGGATTTTCCAATGAGTTGGTTACCTTCCGAGAGAAACAAAAAGAACACCTAAAAAGCATCTAAATGGAAGATTTTGAAGAAATACATGAGATAGTAGACAAGTTCCACAAGGCACATCCAGAGATACTTCCAAGTTGCTAAGCGTCCAATTTTGGACTTAGTCAATTTTTGTATGGAGGGAAAAAATTTTTGACACTTAGTCAATTTTGTACTTCAAGATTTTTGGCCTTTCCACCTTTCAAGTTTTCCAGCCTCCGAAAGTCCAAAATTTTGTCAAATGGGGTGTTCAAACACTTAGTCATTTCTTCAACTTCATTTTTTCAGAGCAAGGGTTGGGGTCTAAAATTTATAGGCCATCGGGGCCAACAAATTCTAGTCTTCTACAAAATATTTTTTGTCAAATTGATCACTTCTCTAGGGTCATTTTTGCATGACTTGGGGGTATCTTTCAGTTAAATCTATGATGGAGAGCTACAACAAGGAATAAAGGGAAGAACTTCAAGTTTTAAAACAAGAGCATGCATAGAAATGGAGAAGTTTTAGAACATGATTTCAAGCTTTTGAATGCATCCTTTTCTTCAAAATTGTAATGCATGAGGAATAATTTTATGATAGATAGTTTAGATGTGTGTTAGGGATAGTTTTCTTTTAGTAAGCTTTAGTTTTAGATTTATTTTCATGTTTCGTGGGTAGCCGAAACCCTAGCTGCTAAATTTATTTCCCTAAAGAGTAAAGCTCTATAAATTGTAAGAAAATAATGTAATTAAGGTCGATTACTTTGCAATACAATACTTACAATTAGTGCTTCAATAATGGTTGATATTTTATGATATCTTTGTGAAATTTATTAATGTGTGTTTTCTTGTTCCTTTGTTTCAAAGAGCCTATTGATTGTATGGTGATTTTAATCTGCAATTATATTAGTCTAGTGTTTATCATTGTTGCATTGCTTTGTTGTGATGAATTAATGGGAAGATTGTTCTTCAGTGCTTTTAGATAAATTTTTCTCATGTGTGCACACATTCACAGTGGCTTCATGATCTGATAAATTTTGACATATCTTACATTTGCATTTATTTATGTTGATGATTGCATCTGCAAAATCATGATTGCGATTCATTTAGATCTATGTTTTGTGGGTTTTCTCCACCTTCTTGGTACTTTAATTCACAAGGAAATGCAACATTGGTCTATGTCCATTAGTTTAGTTTTTGCAATTTCATTTAAAATTCTTGTTATCTTACTCCTTTATTTACAAATATGTCACAATAGATTAAATCAAATTTACATTTCTTTGTTTAAAGATCCAAAAAGTTCAAAAAAAGAAAGAAAGATTATTTATTTTAAGATTGTTTTGCAGTCCCTCGAAGATTGAACCATCAAAGGCCTCCTCGTGAACATATTTACATTTATCTTCAATTGAGCTATCTAAGTAGTTGAGACCCAACCCAAAAGGAAGCTTGAGACTGATTTACATCATTCTTCTAAGATGGGAATTTTTTCATGCAAATTCCTAGCCATTGTCTCATGTAAAAATGATGAGCAAACAGAAGTGGTGCTAGAAGGAGGGCCCTCAAGAGGGAAACCCCAAAATATTGGATCATTTTCTACTAAAAGGTTTGAATGAGTCCTCAAATCATTACCAAACAAAGGGGAATTTCTAGAACTGAAAGAAGTTCACATACCTCACACTAGTAAAGAAAAAAAAAGGGAAGACCTTTATCATCAATCAGAGTTTCATAATCTTCTTCCATTACCACCTCCAATGGATTTTTTCAAAAATGAAAAAAGATCCCCATTAGATGTACAAGGTCAGCTCCATGAGCTACACAAAAATCCTAAAAAATTATATCCACGCTTCATTTATGGTGAGTCAAGGATTGTAGAAGAACACATCTATGCTTCCAAATAATTATGCAATCACAAAGAGATTGTACATTAGGATTTTGTGTGCCATCTCTTCCCTTACACATTGAGATAATTTTCATAAAATTTGTACGTGAACTTTCCATAGGGATCCATTCCAAGTTGGACTAAATTCAAAACTAAATTCCTCAATCAGTTCAAGCTATACATAGATCCTACTAATCTCCATCATCAATTCATCTTGGTGAGGAAAGACCATAACAAACTGATTGCAATGTTTAACTGCCATTTCCACAAGATGTACCAGAGACTAGAGGCTCCTAACATCATACCTATTAGGGCTGTAATAGAAGTATACTTACGATCCTTGGATCCTTTGACATCCATATTCCTAAAAAGGCTACCCCCAGTTGACATAGATACTTTGGAAAAGGTGTACAATGACACCATCACTTTCACACAGTAGATGGATTGACAAGCTAGTGGAAATTATGGTGTTTCATCCACATTAGGGAATGCTTCCATGATTGGTATATTCACAACACATAACTAGTCCCCAATTCATCACACTCCCAAGCTCAACCCAATCCCAACTTCATACATCACCTCTCCACCACTTGCAATCACATATCCAAGATACGATATGCATAAGGCCGCTCTCTGCGATGAAAAGGTTGTTGTCCCAAATGAACTTGATAATACTTTGGTGAATGAATTAGATGCCATGAAGAAAAAATTGTCTCATTTGACAAGAAAAATCATGAGGATGAAGTTAAACCCATCTCAAAACCAAGGGAATTACCCATGACTTGTTATTGCTCCAAACACTTATCCCCAAAATCAGAACCATAATTATGGTAATTACAAAAACAATAATGAAAACTATGGGAATATCATACAAGATAAACAATCTGGGAAAAAATCAACTAATAGGCCATGGAACAGATTCCCTACAATGGAAGTATAACTACTTATAATGCTAACACCTTTAGCTCATATGAGGTCAACTTCACAAAAGCTACCAATGCACATCAATCAGAAAATGAATACAGGAGGGAGATTGATAATCAGCAAGGTCAAAATTTTAACAACTCCGAGACACATTTCAACACCATGGTTTTTGACTCCTATGAACCAATCACTGAGGAAGGCCTTGGTGATAACATGATTGAAGAAGAGTTCATTTTTTTGTTTAACTAGTAGAGTCAGCTTGAATATTCTAAGGTCCATGCCTTTCAAAACAATAACTAAAGTGATTATAATTTGAGTAGGAGAGAGCCCTTGATGGATGGTATCCCCCCTAGAATGCAACCCACTCCTCCAAAGCCACAAGCTAACAACAACCCATCACTTCCTTAAGGCCTGAGTACTACCATTGCCTCAACTTCACAACATCCACCCATCGTACTAAATAATTTAGTCTAGTCCACCAAAAGGTATAGTGCATTAGAAGAATTGAAGTGAGTTAAAGCTAATATGTCAATGCATGACATGTTACAAATTCATCCCTCACAAAGGGAAGAACTCCTAAAATCTTTGGACCATTCGAAGTCAGCTCCATCAAGCAGTAATGTGAGGACTTCATCAAATTCCAATGTCATTGAAGAAATGCCAACCAAGTTTAAAGACTGAGTCAAAGTGCCACCATTTCTTCTTAGCCTCAAAATATTTGGGAAAAATATACAGAATTGTCTAATATATTCAGGGGCTTCATGAAATGTTATTTCCTTATCCATAAGCCAGAAGTTGGGAATGAACCCTCAACCAACTAATAGGATCATGATACAACTTGACAAGATAGAGGTCAAGGTCATTAGGGTATTGAAAGATGCCCAAATACAATTAACCACAGACCCAAGGATACAGGATTGCATAGATATACACATAGTAGATATCCTAGAGACATACAACATGTTGCTTAGCAGGGAATGTACCTGGTCACTAAGAGGTTGGTTTTCCATAGACTTCACACAACTTTGGTTACCTTGGAAGGGATTAAATAACTAAATTAAAATTTATGTTGATCCAAAGCTCAAACAAATGATAACAGAATACAATGCCCTGAATGAAGTCTTATTCTCACAAGATAATTTGGGAGTATATCATTTCGATGGGATCCTAATGTTCCATATCAAGGAAGATGAAGATTTTAGTGAAAGCCCTATAGAAGGATTGATACATGCTCAAGTCCCTAATGAAATCCTCACATAATTCATCAATAATATGATGAAGAATATGAAACATCTCAGACAAGAGGCTGATCTAAACATATTGATGTTACCAGGGTACTTTTGTCTACTCCAAGTGAGTCATTTAGAGTTTGAATGCCATGATTTCCAAAATGATGTAGCCCAAGTGATGAGCCAAATATCCCAAGTACCTAAATCTACCAAGGAGGTGGCTGCACAACAAGGCAATGAAGGCCCCTCTCATCATGAACAACCTCTAATCTTTACAAAAGAAAACCTTATACAAGAGGAATGGAGTTCCTCAGATGATGGTTTCTTACCACTTTATCAGGAGGTATGGTAGGAGATGAGGACAACACAAAAAATGAAATGGGTACCCCTCTCTTCAAGGGAGAATCCAAAAGCATAATATACAATAATTCTTACTTATGAAGGCCCATCACCACCAGAGTGTCCCACTGAACCTTAGATTGACTCACCTCCATCCAAGACTATCTCAAAATCCCAAACCAAACCCCATTCTCCCAAGAGTCATCCCATCTGGAAACTAAGATTTGATGGATCTAATAGGAATTGAACTAATCAACCCTCGGGGTGGCTCCTACTATGCTACCTATAGGTTACAATTCTTTTGTGCCAACAATGTTGCCAAATATGAGGCATTACTATGAGGTCTCCTCATGGCGCATGGAAAGAAGATAAAAGCCTTGATCATAAAAGGTGATTCCCAGCTAGTGGTCAGGTAGATTTGTAGTCAATATTTGTGTAGTGATAAGTGACTAGCCTTGTATCAGAATCACATATGGGATTTTATTGAAGACTTGGAAGAATTCAATATTAAAAGTGTCTCGAGAAGGAAAAACATTGTTTCTGATGCCTTAGTAGTGTCAGCAAGTTCCCTACACCCATTGGAGAAATCAAAGTTGAAGAAATTATCTATTGAGCTCATCGTAATACTGAATATTCTAGATAACATCACAAACTTCTAGGTGTTCCAAGATGACCAAAAAATACTTGACATCATGAGTGCTAGGGTCTTTGAGAAACAAGCCATAGATGAAGAGATTGATGAGATTGAAGAGTTAGATGATTTGGGAATCTTAAACCTAAAAACCAATTCTATCCCCAAAGGAATGATAGCTTCAGAAATAATCTTTGACAAAGATGACTATGATCACAAAAAAAGGAAGACACTCACTATAAGAGGTGATGATTGTGAAGTCTACAATCTGAGTATGCAACTTGAACTAAGGGAGGTTCATATCAAGAAAATTAGTATAGAAAAAGAAAAGAGACAAATGGTGGAATTTCTCATAGAATATAAAGATTCTATAGCTTGGAGCTATGAAGATATAAAAACCTACGACCCCGCTATCATTGTACACAATATTCCACATAACCTAAATGAAAAACCTTTCCATCAAAGGTAGAGGCCCATCATGTTGGCAAGTTGGCTATACTAGTGTATATAACTTGGTATAGTTTTTTCATTATGGAAATAAAGTCATACAGTGGTTGATGAAGGGTGCTCCCCTTAATACCACAAACACATAATAGAAAGAGAGAAACAACAACAATTTGCAAGAACAAAAAATGGGCTTCTTATTATCTCCACAAATGTGGAATTACAAATTTTAGAATTACAATATGCAAAGCCACATGAGCATTTTCCCTTAAAATATTCTGTAGGAAAAAGCTTTGAATTATTACCCAGATCTACACAGAACTACTTCAAACTGCCTAAGACAACACTATAGCCTTCCTTATATAGGCAATTTTCCACCACCTGGGGAGGTTCCAGAATTTTAGCCAGTAAGACCAACCAAACTAAGAATTATTTTATTTTACAATATATTACATCAGAGTCGGCTCAAAAAAAATTTTGAAACCCAAACAAAAATTTTGAAGGAAAATCATTTTCCACCATTTCAGGTGACCCAACTTCTAGAGACCATAAGTCATCACCCGTTGACCTGATTGACTATTATGGGCCCATTTTAGAAAGGTTGTGAAGTGCTCTACAACACTTGAATTAAGATAACTTAATTTAGTTTAAGTTTCATCCTCATTCGGCGCCTTTAAATCCTTCAAAACTAAGTTTGAAGTTTCTGTACCCTGCTGCCAATACCAAAAAAATTGAATATCTTCAAACCTAAACTTGATCTGGTAATGAAACTTTACTAGCAGGTTGATAAAACCAAAATGATCCTCCAAGGAAGAAAATAGACCATTCTAAGCATGAACAAAAAACTTACTAAAAATAGTAAATTTCAAAAAATAGAAGCTTTGCACAAGATAGCCCTTATTGAAAAGAAACCCAAAATATTTTTGGGTGATGCAAGATTGCTCTTACACCTAGGAAGCTCCTGCATTAGACACTTGGGGTTATTTGAAAAGTGACCCTATCACTACTCAGGGGTGAAGAGGAAAACCAAGATGGTTAACCTCCTCCCTTGACAACCATGATGAATCTTCAACATGTCATCCTTTCCATTTGACTAGATATTCTTCATATGTCCTGTTCCTTGTGCTTCTGCCAACATGACTATCTAGTACATCCTCAATCTCCTTGGTAGCTAAAATAGTTGCTAGAATACTCCACTATGCTGCTATGATCTCATCTTCAACACCTCTTTCATGATACTCTATCAAATCTAAAATGTTAAACACTGGTGAAATATTCAGCTCAATAGGCAATTCTACCTCATATGCATTTCCTAAATCATGTTTCTTCAGTGTCTTATATGGTCCAAATTTCTTCATTTTCAACTTTTTATATGTACCAACTAGAAATTGCTCCTTTTGCAAATGAACCATGACTTCATCTCCAACCTAAAATTCCTTATGCCTTCTTTTCTTATCTGCCTTAGCCTTATACCATGCATTCATCTTGGTAATATGCTTCCTCACCTCGTCATGGATGTTCTTCAAGTGTTCTGCAAAATCCTCAGCTTCAACACTACTTATCTCTCCTTTATCTATCTTCCTCAATTCTGAAGCATTTCTGGGACTACTTCCATATACAATCTAGAATGGTGATTTACCAGTGCTCCCATTGACATAATTATTGTATGCAAATTTTTTCTGTGGTAAAGTCAAATCTCATCCTATTGTCTTATCTCCAACCAAACATCTCAGCAAATTTCCCAAACTCCTATTCACCACATCTATATGTCCATCAGTCTGTGGATGATGTGATGAACTAAACTTCAAATCTATCTTTAACTTCTTCCATGATGTACGCTAGAAATATCCAATGAACTTAGTGTCCCGATATGAAACTATGCTCTTTGGCAAACCATGTAGTCTCACCACTTCTCTGAAAAACAATTCTGCTACATGAACATCATGATTAGTCTTCTTGCAAAGAATAAAATGTGCCATCTTTGAAAATTTGTCAACCACCACAAAAATTGAATCATGTCCCTGCTGAGTCCTCAATAAATGAAGAACAAAATCCATACTGATATCCTCCGAAGGCTTTTTTGGTATAGGTAATGGATGATACAACTCTATATTCTACTTCACTCCTTTCACCATTTGACATACTCTTCAATTTTGTACAAACTTCTTGACATCTTGCTGCAACTATGGCCAATAATAGTTCTCACTAACCAAAGCAAGGGTTTTATCTTGACCAAAATGTCCATCCAATCCTCCACTATGTTTCTCCTTGATGATATTCTCCCTCATAGTACTTTGTGGAATGCACAACTGGCTCCCTCTGAATAGCATATCATCTTGAGTGATGAAATCCAACCACTTCATTCTGTCAGAATAATAGGTTCTTTACAAGCTTTCCAAGCTTCTCAAAAATTAGGATCCTTTGGATACAAATTTTTGAATTCCTTGAACCCAACCACCTCAATCTGCATCTCTATCAGCCATATTTTTCTTATGCTAAGAGCATCTGTAACCCTATTATACTTTCCACCCCTGTGTTTCAAAACAAATGTATAACTCTACAAAAACTCAACCCCTTTCAAATGCCTTTGATTCAACTTTCCTTGACTATTCAAATATTGCAAAGCTTGATGATCAGTATACAAAACAAACTCCTTAGGAAGTAGATAGTGTCTCCACTTCTTTAATGCTTGACCTATAGCATAAAATTCTTGATCATAAACATAATATTTTCTCTTGGCATAATTTAACTTCTCACTAAAATAAGCAACATGTGTTACCTTCTTGGCTCATAACAACTCCTATTGTAGTACCACTAGCATCACAATCTACTAGAAACACCTTATTAAAATCTGGAAGTGCTAAAATAGGTTGATCTATAACTTTTTGTTTCAACAATTTAAAAGTATTATCTACCCCATTAGTCCACTTGAACTATTTTCTATCCCCTCTCATTGTTTCAGTCAAGGGTCCACAAATACTACTAAAATTTTTGATAAACTTTCTATAAAATCTAACCAAACCATGAAAATATCTTACCTCAGTAGCACTCCTCAGAGTAGGCCATTCAAGGATAGCCTACACTTTCTCTGGGTCCAGTTTTAGACCTTCTACTGAAACTACAAATCCCATATACACTAATTCCTTCTTCACAAAACTGCACTTCTTCAAATTAATCAACAATTTCTCTTCCCTCAACTTCTCAAACACCATACGAAAATGCATCATATGCTCCTCCAATATCTTACTAAAGATCAAAATATCATCTAGGTAAACAATGACAAACTTACCCAGAATTTTTTTCAGAACCTCATTCATGAGCTGCATGAAAGTGCTCGGTGCACTGGTTAGCCCAAAATGCACGACTAACCACTCATACAGTTCTTCCTTAGTCTTGAAAGTAGTTTTCCATTCATCTCCTTCTCTAATTTGAACCTGATGATATCCACTCTTCAGATCTATCTTTGAAAAATACATAGCTCCACTCAAATAGTCCATAATATCATCCATTCGTGGCAATGGAAACCTATACTTGATTGTGATCTTGTTTATTGCCCTTGAATCTATACACATCCTCCATTCTCTATTCCTCTTCGGTGCTAATACTGCTAGTATAGCACATGGACGCAGGCTCTCCTAAATCAATCCCTTCTATAACAACTCATGTACTTGTCTATTTAGCTCTTCACTTTTTGTTGGTGTCATTCTGTGTGCTACCTTATTTGGAAAACTAGCTCCTGGAATTAAGTCCTTCTGATGACTGATCTTCCTTACCAGTGGTAATCCATCAAGTACATTATCAAATACAATATTCTAAAACTCATTCAACAAATCTACCAATTCTATAGGTACATCTTCTACTTGCTCTTTACCAACTTTTGGAATTAAAGAAAAACACACATTCTCATGCCTTATACCCTCTAGGAATTTTCTTCCATCAACAAAACTTATTCTTGCATTACCACATACCTTTTCTTCTATCTCTTTCAATGGCTTTAGCTTATGTCACACTCCATCCTTTGTCAGGGAATAGGTATTCACATGACCATCATGTACAACATGACTATCAATCTACCATGGTCTACCTAAAAACATATGGCATGCATCCATAGGTATGATATCACATAGTACCTCATCATGGTATCCACCAATCTTGAACTTCACTAGGCACTATTCACTGACCATGACCTTGTGGTCATCCTGTACCCAGGCAATCTGATATGGATGTGGGTGTTTCTCTCTCTTGAGCTTCAACTTTTTCACCATCTCTTCTAACACCAAATTGTCAGTACTTTCATTATCAATAATCACATCACAATAATTACCTTCACACTTGCACCTGGTGCGAAACAGGCTCCTCCTTTGCGTAGGTTCATTCTCACCACTAAGTAGGACTCTTCTATTAATTAGTGTTTCCCCTCTTTCAACATCTTCAGAATGCGATAATCTAGCATCTTAATCTACATGTCCAACTCTTGCCTGGCCTTCATTTCTCCTATCTTTCCTTTCTTGGCATTGAGGATATTCAAATTCCCTATGACCTTCTCCATAGTGAAAACATGTTCCACAGAAGCCTCCTCTTCTAGATCCTTGTCCTCATCCTCTTCCTCTCTAATCTCTTTTGTTCTGATCATGGAAATGATTGGAATTGTTTCCTCTCTAATTTTGACTACTACTGGCCTCATCCTTCTTTTTCAGATCTTCATTTCGGCCACCATATGACCATCTGCCAGATCTTCCACCACAACCTCTTCCATTTTGTCTAGTCTCAAACTTCTTGTTCAAATTTTCCTCTACTTTGAGGGTAAACTGGTAGGCCTCTTCAATATCATTCATTCGAACCAAATTCAACTCCTCTCAAATGCTCAGCCTCAACCCATTAAGGTAATGGGAATCTTTCTCCTTATCAGCTTCCACATAGCCTGTTCTAATGAGGATTCGATAGAAATCTTCTGTATACTCCTGAATAGATCTGCATGCTTGCTTTATACTTTTCATTTTCTTTAGTAGGTCAAGCTCATAATCAACAAGAATGAACTTTCACTTCAATTTGTCCACCATTTGATCCCAACTTGTGATTTTCTCCTTTCCTCTTCTATTTCTCTCCAATTGAATCTCTTGCCACCAGATCTTTGCATGACCCTTTAGTGTGGCCTCCACAAACTTGATGCTATCAGGATCCTTAATATCCTCATACTTGAAATATTCTTCACATTCATTGATCCAGTCGATCAATTCCTCTGGGTTAAGACTCCCTAAAAATGTAGGAACCTCAATCTTAGGTCTTTTCCTGATCTTGGAAATGGCTCAGAAAAGTCTTTCTTCTTCCTGATTCACAATTTCAACTTCTCCTTCAGATTTTCCTTCTTCAGCTTCATCCTCACTTTCATCTCTGACATTAAGATTCATTCCTCTATGAATCTCTTCTTGCAATGCTGGTACTTGTCTCTGGAGCACTCTAACCTCGGGTGTTACACCACTAGCTCTTCCGCCACATTCCCTTCATCAAGGCATTTTTGTGCTACTCGTTGGAACCCTAACCATAGTCCTGGTGCAAACTACCTCACAATTGATGATCTATTTACACTCTCAAGAACTCCTACTCTGATACCACTTGATGAAGAGTGCTCCCCTTAATACCGCAAACACATAAAAGAAATAGAGAAACAACAACAATTTGCAAGAATAGAAAATAGGCTTCTTATTATCTCCACAAATGTGGAATTACAAATTTCAGAATTACAATATGCAAAGCCACATGGGCATTTTGCCTTACAATATTCTTCTAGACAAAGCCTCGAATTATTACCCAGAACTGCTCTGAACTACCTAAGACAACACTACAGCCTTCCTTATATAGGCAATTTTCCACCTCTTGGGGAGGTTCCAGAATTTTAGCCAATAAGGCCGACCAAACTTAGAATTATTTTATTTTACAATTTAATACATCAGAGTCAGCTCAAAACAACTTTTGAAACCCAAAAAGAAATTTTGAAGGAAAATCATTTACTACCATTTCAAGTGACCTAACTTCTGAAGACCATAAGTGATCACCCGTTGACCTGATTGACTATTATGACCCCATTTTGGAAAGGGTGTGAAGTGCTCTACAATACTCAAATTAGGCAAGCTTCATTCAACTGAAGTTTCAACCTCATCTGATGCTTCTAAAACCTTCAAAATTGAGTTTGAAGTTTCTGTACCTTGTTGCCAATACCAAAAATTTTCAATATCTTCAAACCTAAACTTGATATGGCAATGAAACTTTACTAGCAGGCTGATACAACCAAAATGAAACTCCAAGGAAGAAAATAGGCCATTCTAAGCATGAATGGAAAACTTACTAAAAATAGTAAATTTCCAAAAATAGAAGCTCTGCACAAGATAGCCCTTATTGAAAAGAAACTAGAAATATTTCTGGGTGATGCAAGATTTCTCTTACACCCAGGATGCTCCTACATCAGTAGTTTGGAGTCAATGCACTTGATGAGAAGATTAGAAACTAGCTAAGTGTTGAAGACTAGATAGTATACAGAGTACCTAAAGCTCAAAGCATCAATGCACATGTGTACGACTGAGTTACGGTAGGTGCCCTAGAAGATAAGTTGGTTAGACTATATTCATGCTTAGTCTATGAGCACATGATCAGATATGCAAGTATGACAAAGTTACAGACAGTTGAAGTTACATAGCTAGTGTGTGCCAGAGAAGAATAGAGTAAGCAGCCAACTATTAACATTTTGATTTTTTATTATATTATTATGATGTAAAGGCCATGCACCTAATGTAATTAGGTTTCTGAGATGTAATTATGTTTTTTTGTAAACACACTTGAGCCAATTCAATTGGAAGCATTGTACGCAATCAGTCAAAGGGTCGAGCTAGTTATTTGTTTTGTATGTGCATATAAATATGAGATGTGCCCATTGTAATAAGTAGGAGAGTTGTTATATAGATGAGATAAGCAGAGAAGAAGTTTGCAAAGAGTTGATAAGATGTATTAGAGCTTTGCAAGAGGTTAAAACATCAGTGCAAAAAGGAACTAATTAGACAAGCAATGTCTTAGTAATGGTTCATCCAATAGATATAGTTTGTATCTGAGATCAGAAGGTTGCAACCTTCACCACTTGAGCAGTGAGCTCTAGGATAGTGAGTCCATAACCCTAACAAGGTTTATTGTAAAAGACTCCTAACAAGGTCCGACCCTTGAGAAGGTCTACTATACTTAATGCATTGTAAATAAAATCCTAACAGGGTTAAGGATCTTCTAACAAGGATCATAAAACACTAGTACAAAATATTAGTGGGTGTCGATTCCCACCGGGGTTTTTACCTATTTGGGTTTCCCCGTAACCATATTGGTGTTATGTTTTGATTTCATGTTTCATGTTTATGTGGATGTTCATTTTAGTACTTAAGTATTTAAGTTTAGTTTGAGATTAAGTAAAAAGATAAAATATAGTGAACACTAATTCACCCCCCTCTTAGTGTTCCCATTCCTGACAATTGGTATCAGAGCTCTGGTCCTCAACAAAGAAGTTTAACCACTTGAGAAGATCATGGACAAAGAAAAAATGAAACATCTAAAAAGAAATCTTGAAGCAACTCTTGAAGACCTGGACAAATGTGAAAAAGAAATTTAAGAACTTAAAGAAAAAGTTAGTGATGCTCAAGTAGTCATCAAAAGGATAAGAAAAGATTTGAAAGAATGCTCTACTAGTGATTTAGGGATTATGATAAAAAAGATCAGTGAAGAAAATTCATCTCTAAAAGAAGAAATTGAAGAATTAGATGATAAGCTGACTAAGAATTAGGAAGTCTATGATGAACAGATGAAAGAGAACCTTCAACTCAATGAAGAATTGAGGCAAGAAAACATGGAAATCTTGGAACTAAGGAGAAAAAAAGATTGGAATCTGAATTGAAAGAGGCAAATAATCACATTGATAAATTGCACACTAGTTCTGATTTGATAGAATCTCAGTTGTATGCAAGAAGAGTTAAAGGAGATACTAGCTGCATTGGATACAATGAAGCACAAAATCAGATTGACAACGTGCAAGCAAGAATGAAAGCACCAGAAGACACCTTTGATGCTAACATAACTGGAAGTTAGACTAAAGATCATGTTGAACCATCTAAGAATGAGCACAAGCCAGTAGATCAAACTTTTTATGCATGTAACAAGCATGGACATATAGTAAAGAACTGTACAGAGGTAAGACCTTTCAATGGTTACTGTTATTCATGCAATAAATTTGGTCATAAAGCTATGAATTGTAAGACAAGTTAGAAGAACAAGACTCAACATAATCAGAGAAATCAAAATCAGCCAAATGTAAGAAGTTATCAGAATGCTACATGTCAGATATGTGACTATAATGGTCACTTAGCTAGACAATGTAAAATGGTGACCCATGTCAATGTGTCAAGAAATATAAGACCTCCAATCATTTTTTACTCTTGTAACAAGGCTGGACCCATCTCAAAGTTTGGCAGATCAAGGATGCAAGGGTAGGAAAGCCCTAAAAATCTTGAAGAACTAGTATTGGATCCCGGAGGAGAAGTCAAGTTTGAGAAATCTTCATAGGATGTGAGCTTAATTTGGTCATAAGCAAAGAAGGATAAGGTTCATGAGAATGTATTGGATGCTTCCATAGTGGACGCACCCTCTACATCTAGATGAATGGCCCTTAGGGTCATAGGGGGAGCTAATTTAGCTCTAGACCCCTGCGTAGCTAGTATACTCACTCTCTAAGTATGAACCTTTGGAATTAAACTTTTGGATACTAGCAGAACCAATGTGCAAGAGCACACAAGCTAATTGTTTGCAAAATGAAAGTTAGAAATTTTCAGTGATAGCCTAGTTTATGTGGTGAGCATTAATGACAAAATTTCTACTTTAAAGTACATAGAAGTTTGTAGATCTCTCACTACATTCGAATTCAAAGTGATAGGAGAATAGAAGATCCCTAGCATTTTGATTGTGAAAGATTTTAGATTGATTCATCAGTGATTTGTAGTGCATTTGATTAGCTAGAGAAACCCTAGTTCCTCACGCTGATTTAGAAGTCTTTGAGATCATTTGGAAATTGATATACAAGTAAATAATGGATACTCCCATTATATTTGATGTGGTAGAGAAGAAGAGATATGTGTTTAAGAGGCATCCATTTAAATCCATACTAGACAACCTAGAAGGTGCATTCTCCTACATTCCCATGGGTGTTATGCATGTGGAATACATTAGGGCATACATTCATTGCAAAAAGGAACTAGTAGGTTTAGACAGAATAAGAGCACACATGGAAAGAATGATGAAACCTGATAAAACCTTCATGGATGAGTATGTGCAGTGTAATAATCATCCTATAGTGGAATATGCTACATCATATGAGTTCTACGAGTCGGAATGGATAAAGATTTTACTTAGCAGAATTCATGATGACCTATTTTGGTTAGGTGAAGTTCCAATAAGGATCACTAGAGACCTTATTCATGATATGATAGGCCTCTCAAGAATAGGCATCATTCTTCAAGTTGGTAAGGATGTAAGAAATATTGTTGAAAAAACATGCAAATCGAGAAGTGATAGGTGCAAAATGACTATAAAGCCTATTGAGAAAAATGACATCAAATTGATATCCATGATACTTGGGTATAGGTTTCAACACACCAGTAGGGTGAACACTATGTCTATGGCCAAAATTCTTGTAGCAATAAGACTTGTGAAAGAAAATGGAGAGTTTAATCTATGTGATATCTTGCACACATAGTTAATAGACAACATTAAGGCCATTAAGCATGAAAAGACCAAGATATTCAGATTTGGGTCTTTGATCATATATATGTACTTTCATATTGTTGGAAAGGTGTCAGATTCATACCTAGACAAGACTATTCCTACCATGCCACAAATATCCTTCAAGGAATCTACTAAGAGCACACTAAGAGATTACATGACTCAGGAATTGAATACATTTAGGGTTAAGATGCAGATGAGATATAGAATACCAGAAAGCATTATAGAGAAATACAAAGACAGTATTTATTTTATGGTTGATACTGATACAACATGCATGGAAGCTATTGAACCAAGAACAAAGTGGATCGATCCACTTGGATATGAGGTTGATGAACAAGTCCTAGAAGCATATGCACAAGTATTTCTTTTAGCCCCTAAAGACCTTAATGAGCCAAGATGGGGAACCTATGAAGAGAAAACTAGAGAAGTTGATGTTGCTCTAAATAGTGCTACAACAAAAAGAAAAGTTGCCAAGGTTACTTTAGAAATCTTGAGAATTCATGGTGTATCACAAGAAGACTTAGACAAAGCATGGGAAGAGAAGATTTCTTTGGAAATTGAGGGCACAATGACAAAAAAGATATAATTAGAGGATCCTAAGTTGAAGAAGGTAAAAATAGAAAAATCAGATGATAAGAAGGGTAAAACTGATGTTACTCCTTGTGCACCCAAAGAAACCATTGACCTTACTACTCCTCCTGAGTATAAGGAAATGCCTAAGAGGAAGAAAGATATTAGAACTGGTCATCCATCCTCACAAGTAACAAGGAAGAGAAGGAACACTCAAGCTCCTCCCGAAGTAAGTTTCAAACCTAGTCTCAGTGTGTTAAATACAAGGATTGTTGATGAAGGAAGAATTGATCAAGTAGGAAAGTTCTATAAGAAATATAGTGAGATTGACAAATCAGAGATACATGGAATGATTGTCAAACATATGCTAAAGTTTAAGAAGATAGTCCTAGAACTAAAGACTATGATTCCAGACAATGTATGGAATATCTCAAAATTCCAAAAGAGATAGGCTATTGAAGAGGATCTAAGGATAAGAGAAAAGATTATAGATGAAACCCTTCTAGTATGTTCTCTAGAAATCTTTGTTACTAGGTCTAGTGAAGCCACATGTTAGAACCAAGTCAAGGACCCTGCTCATAATGGACAAGAATTATGAATTGGTTGCTAAGGAAATAGAGAAGGCATTTGAGAAGGTCTTCATGAATAGGCACATGTATCTAGCTACTGCAGCCACAGCTCAAGTACCCATAATGGTTGCAAAAGAGTCAGAGACTACTAATGTACCATATACAGGGCCATATAATTCAGTGCATGCAATTGATGCATCTATAGAGGCAGAGAAGTCTGTGCCCATAAAAGAGACACTTAAGGATGATTCTATCTTTATTGACAATGTAAAAGTCACTATGGCGGCCACAGACATGGATTTGGATAAGTTTGAAGAAGCCTTTATAAGCACTCAAGAGGCTAAGAACTTATCTAGTAACACTCCTCCTAATCGACAAGAAATATTGATTGAGGACATAACAAATATAGAAAAAGAAGAAGAAAAGAAAGAAGAAGAAAAAGAAAAAGAAGATGAGAAAAAAAAGGGAGAAGAAGAGGTAAAAGGAAGTGAGAAAAAAGATGAACCATCAGTTGAAATGATCAAGATAAAATAAGAAGTGATGGATAGCACTCCTATCACTCCCTCAGCAGCATTTTTGTCAAGTTTGACACTTAACACAACCAGCTTGGATTCATGGGGAGAAGAAGACCTGATCAAGATCAGTGTCTTTGCAATGGAGAAAGCCAAAGAGAAACAAGTAATGAGAAACCCACTATTTGTTGAATCAGTCAACATATTGAATAGTCTATTACCTTCAAACATGAAAGTGTCTAAGGTACATTCAGTTGATGATGTTAGAAACATCCTCATAGTCTTCAAAAAAAAAATTTCTACCTTGGAAGAGTCAGAATCTCAAGTTGCAAAAGAAAAGTATTGGAAGAAGAGACTGAGTGAACTAGTCAGTAACTTTGAACTTGAGCTAAGTTCTCTAAAAGCTAGTCAAGCATCATTGATGAAGTTTGCAGCAAAGGGCAGAAAGATTATTGCTAACTATATGAACCAGGACAAGTTGACTAGTGATCTATACAAGGAGATACAAGAGGAAGAAGCTATGATAGTTAGGGTAAGGAAATTAGTGGAAGATCCATCCATTGATGTGAACATGTGTAATAATATCTACCAAGCATAGATAGATAAGATTGAAAAAGATGAGAAAGAGATGTCAAAGATAAGGGAAAGGAAAACACAACTCAAGAATGCTCTTGCGCCCTCACTAGATATACTCAATCGTAATATCAAGGAGATCAATGCCACCATGGTGACATATGATCAAGGTCCTAGCATAGATTTGGAGAAGATGGAGAAGCTACAGTATGCACTATGTGCCCATCTCCAGATTGTAAATTCATTAATCACATTTTGGAAGAAGGAGATCCAAAACCTACAGATAGCATATCCAGATGTTCTCTCATAGTAAGTATTTGTAGATATAGTTTTGAAGCACCTTTTTCATTAATGTCAAAGGGAGAATATATATAGAATATGGGTTATAGATACGTATAAGGAGATATGTGATAGAATTTTATGTATAGGGGAGATATAAGACAAAAGTTTTTTGTATTAAGGGATAATTAGCAACTTGGCCATACTCCTTTGTTTCCATCAATGACAAAGGGGGAGATTGTTGGAAAGTTGGATATACTAGTGTATATAACTTGGTATAGTGTTTTCATTATGGAAACAAAGTCATATAGTAGTTTGGAGTCAGCGCACTTGATGAGAAGATCAAAACTTGGCTAAGTGTTGAAGATAGGATAGTATACAGAGTACCTGAAGCTCAGAGCATCAGTGCACATGCATACAACTAAGTTACAGTATGTGCCCTAGAAGATAATTTGGTTAGACTATATTCATGCTTAGTCTATGTGTGCATGATCCGATATGCAAGTTTCACAGCTAGTGTGTGCCAAAGAAGAATAGAGTAAGTAGCTGACTATTGGCATTTTGATTTGCAGTTTTATTATTATGATGTAAAGGCCATGCAACTATTTTAATTAGGTTTCCAACATGTAATTATGTCTATTTGTAAACATGCTTGAGCCAATTCAATTGGAAGCATTGTACATAATCAGTCAAAGGGCCGACCTAGTTATTTGTTTTGTATGCGCATATAAATATGAGATGCACCCATTGTAATAAGTAGGAGAGTTGTTATATAGATGAGATAAGAAAAGCATAAGTGTGTAAAGAGTTGATAAGATATATTAGAGCTTTACAAGAGGTCAAAGCATTAGTGCATAAAAGGAACTGATTAGACAAGCAGTGTCTCAGTAACAGTTCATCCAATAGATATAGTGTGTATCTAAGATCAGAAGGTTGCAGCCTTCACCACTTGAGTAGTGAGCTCTAGGATAGTGAGTCCATACCCCTAACAGGGTTTATTGTAAATGACTCCTAACAGGTTCTGACCCTTCACAAGGTCTATTGTACTTAATGCATTGTAAAGAAACTCCTAACAGGGTTAAGGATCTTCTAACAAGGATCATTAAACACTAGTACAGAATATTAGTGGGTGTCAATTTCCACCAGATTTTTTACCTATTTGGGTTTCCCCATAACCATATTGGTGTTATGTGTTGATTTCATGTTTATGTGGATGTTCATTTCAGTACTTAAGTATTTAAGTTCAGTTTGAGATTATGTAAAAAGATAAAATACAGTGAACACTAATTCACCCCCCCCCCCCCACCCCCCTCGCCCTTCTCAGTGTTCCCATTCCTAACACCTCAACCCCATGATTGAGCTAGTGACTCAGAAGGAAGTGCATAAGTTTCTTGATGCTAAGATCATTTTTCCTATCTGGTATTTAAACTGGGTGGAAAACCTCATTCTAGTGAGAAAGAAGATTGGAGAAGTCTAACTCTTTGTGGATTTATGAAACCTCTATAGATCTTCCCAAAAGGAAAATTACCCATTACCTTCTCTTGACGAAGTATTTCAAATTTTTAATAGGTCTCAAATGATGTCTTTCCTTGATGGTTACTTTGGATACAATTAGGTCATGGTAAAAGAGGAAGACCAGTTGAAGATGAGGTTCACTATGAAGTGGGGGACATTTTCTTACCGTCGCCTTCCCTTCAGTATGATCAATGTCAAAGTGACTTTCTAGGGAGCCATGGATGAAGCATTAGGGCCTTTTCAATCAGTGCATCATCATATATATGGATCACCTTATGATATTCTCCAGAAACCATGCAGATCGTATTAAAGATTTACGTAAAGTGTTGAAAAGATGTCAAAGTTGTGGATTTTCACCAAATCCTAAAAACTATATTTTTTGGGTAACCCAGAGAAAGCTATTGGGTAATTTCATCTCATAGACATGTATTTCAATAGAACTCAAAAGGGTGGAGGCTATCCTTAAAATGGTTCCCCCTAACAGTTAGAAATAACTAAAGTCTTTCTTTGGAAAGATCAACTTCGTTAGGAAGTTTATTAGTAGGTTCACTGAGATAGTGTGTCCCCTGAATGACATGCTAAAAAGGGATGCCAAGATAGAATGGAATTCCTTGGATAAAGAATCATTTGGAGAGATCAATATGTCCATCTCTAATGCACCAGTTTTGGTAAATCTAGATTACACTTTACCATGCAAAGTCTACTCTTTTGCATCAAAGCACTCATGTGCGAGAATCCTTACTCAAAATAAAGAAGGAGAAGACAAAATACCAATAGCCTTCATGAGATTCCCTTTGAAAAATTTTGAACTCAACTACCCCAACCTTGACAAGAAATCTTTCACACTAGTTAAAGCCATCAAGAAGTTCAAACACTACATCCTCGGGAGAAAGGTGGTTTCTACTATTCTTGATCCTATCGTGAAGTATTTATTAATGCAAAATGTGTTGGGAGAATGAAGGGGAAAATGGATGGCCATACTAAAATAATTTGATATCGAGATTCAGCCAATGAAGCTAGTAAAAGGCCAATGCCTCACTAAAATGATAGTTCAAATAGAGCAAGGTTTAGTGTGCCAAGTGTATACAAATAAAGAGATTGTAACTGATGTGTGGTACCAGGATATAGTTTATTACTTTCTCTAGAACCAATGCCCTTAAGGGTTAAATGGTTCCCAAAGAAGATCCTTAAAGATTAAAAGTGGTTCTTACATGATCAAAAATGGAAAAAATTACAAACATGATTATGATGGCCTTTACCTATAGTGTTTGGATAGGACAGAAGCTGAACAAGTTCTCATGGAGTTTCATGACAAGCACAACACTGGCCATGGGTTGACTGAGGTTACTGCACATTAGCTATTGAGGTCTGGTTATTATTGGCCTACTTTGTTCAAGGATACACATGAGCACGTACGTTCATGCAATGCTTTCCAAACTAGTGCCATCTGTGAGAGACATCTCACAATGCTCCTACAACCCATCTATGAGGTACGTCCATTTTCCCAATGGGGGCTAGATTTTGTAGGAATAATTAACCCTCCTTCATTAGTAGGACATAGGTACACCTTAATAGCAAAAAACCATTGCACATGGTGGATAGAGGTCCAAGTTTTGAGAAATTACACCACAAAAGTAGTAACCAAATTCCTAGAAGAGTATATTATCACATGGTTTGGTATGCATTTCTTTCTGGTATGTGATAATGAGCCCTCTTTCTCATCTACATCTCTTATCCAATGGGTATTTGAGAATCAGGTAATCCTCAAATTCTCATCTAATTATTATCCACAAGGGAATAGGGTTGCAAAATCAACAAACAAAAACTTGGCAACTATAATCAAATGTCTCCTAGACAACAATCCTTAGAATTGTCACACACAATTAAAATATGCCTTGTGGAATCACCGAGTGAGGACTAAAAATTATTTGGGGACTTCCCCTTACCAATTGGTCTATGGCCTGCACCCATTTTTCCTATGATCCTAAAATTACCAATCTTGAGATTTATGGACCAATATGTTGAAAGTGAAGATAGGGTGTAGGTTCACCTCATGAACCTTTTAGACCTATAAGAAAAGAGAACCATGGCCTTAGAATATGTAGGTTTGACAAGGGAGAAACAATAAAGGCTTTGAATATTTATGATTTGGTTTTGATGTGGGATAAAGTGAAAGAGAAGCTGGGCAACCACACTAAATTTCAATGATTGTGGGTAGGCACTTTCCAAATAGCAGAAATCTTGGGAGAGAACACTTTTAGGATTAGTTATCTTGAAGGGGAGCTAGTCCCATTGAATGTCAATGGCCAGTATCTCAAAAATTACTTTGGGTCTTGATGGGCTCTTGTCCTTCCTTGTAATTTTTGTATTTTAGAATTTTTTCTTGGGTTTCTTTTCTTTTGGGTCAGTTAGTTCGTGTCTGTTAGGGGGTAGTTTTCTTTAAATAAGTTCTTTTCATGAGGTAGTTTGGTAAAAAGGATGAAGGTATTTATTTATTAAGCACTTTTGATTAGATTTTGTCTTGTAAAGAGGAAAATATAAAGATTGGAAGTGGAGTGTTTTCCTTTCAAAGTCATCGAGCAGATTTTTTAGAGATAATCATCCTTGACACCAACACACATCTTAAAAGGTTCCAAGTTGAAGGTTTTTGATATGATTTCAATCAGAATCAAGTAATGCCCATGGTCATAGAGGAAGTTAGAAGTCAAAAATATTTTCCACCTAAAATATGGACTAAAAGAAAATAGCCAAAAGCAAAAAGGAGGAATGCATAAAGACAAAGTCAACAAGAAAAGAAAAGTTCAAATGTTTGGGTATCATAGTGTAATCATTGTGAAAGTTTCCAAAAGAAAAATCAGAAATGTAAATGAAGAGGTGGCATAGCCTAAGTGCAATCTTAGTTCACTAAAATAACTAAATGCAAAGTAAATGAAGAACAAAAACATCCAAAACACAATGTGATGCAGGAGCATCTCGGGTCCTTGGCAATTTTGTGTCACCAAAAAGATTCTTGAAGTTTTCTTTGTTTCTTAGTTCCTTCTTTGACCAAGTTGGTTCAGTGTTTCTCAGTTTCCTTTATTTACCGGTGTTGGTTGGTTATCTCTTTGGCAGTTAGTAAATTTCCCTAGTGCTCATTCATTCTTGTCTAGCACTCAGTTTCCTTTCTTATCAAGTTGTTTATTTTGGATTTCTGTTAAGGCCGACTTGTTCATTTAATTTGGGTCATGGATTTAATGTTGGTATCTATCATTGGGAAGTGTGTGGACCTAGATTTGGTTGTTCCTTCTATTGATGATGGATTTGAAGGCTACCTTCACTTGGTAGCCTCTTGTATAAATGTAGTTGTTTGGTTAGAGTTTAGAAAATAAGTTTTGGAGATAGAAGATAGAAGATAGAAAATAAGAGATTGTTGGAAGAGATCCTCACATGTTGGAGGACCTATGTACTTGATAGTAATATCTGGCCTAAAATAGGAAGGCCTTATAGCCTAACATGTATGAATCAAATTGAAGATAATATATCAAAGTATCTGCATTCTCTCTCTCATTGTTTTGTGTTGTTGCTTCTGCATGTGATCTCTGCAAGGTGGATTTGGTTAGGGTGTGCCTTTGGCCCCTATCCCCATCTTCCCTTCCATTAGGTGGTATCATAGCGAGGTGAGATCTGGATCTAGGTTTGTGAATCTAGGTTTGAGGGTTACCTTTTGTCAAACCCTAGTTGAATTATTGTGGGGTAGTAGATTGTGATCTAGCCTATAATTGTAGAGGGTTTCAAGATGGTTCATGGGAGGTGAGATGCAGATATGGGATTGGAAGACATGTTGAGACAACTTGTTGCTAGATTATAAGCTATTGAAATTACCCAAAGAAGAGCAAGACATCTTGAAGATGTTAGTGATGATGAAATTGAGGAAGAACAAGTTGATGTAGAACCTACACCAGCAATGGATCAAGCTAAGGAAATTTTTTTTAAAGCTTTGAAAAATCTAAAGTCTACACCACACTTTAATCCTCCTGAGTATAGTGGAAAATTAGATTCTGATGAATTGGTTTATTTGGATAACTAAGATGGAAAATTATTTTGAATATGTAAATATACCTGAGGAAAAGAAGGTAAAAATTGCAAGCACAAAGTTGAAGAGTCATGCATCTTTGTGGTGAGAACAGCTGCAACTAGAGAGAAAGAGGAAAGGCAAAGACAATATCAAGGTATGGGGTAAAATGGAGAATAAATTGAAAGGAAAGTTCTTACCTTGTGATTATCAGATTAACCTAGTTAGGAGAATGCAAAGTTTGAAGCAAAAAGATAGATAGGTAAAAGAATGTACTGAGAAATTCTATAGACTAGATATCAGATCTAGACATGATGAAGATGAGGTGGAAAGAATTTCTAGATACCTAAATGGTTTGAAAGATTCCATCCAAGAAGAAATTAGTTTGGTCAAATTGGAGAACATTGAAGAGGCTTATCAATTTTCAATGAAAGATTAGGACAAATTGAACAAGAGACATGAGAAAAGACAAAGAGGTAGAGGTGGTAGATTCCCTAGAGGAAGAGGTAGATCTTATGTTGAAAATAGTGGATCTGAACCTGAAAAGACAACTCTAGATAAAGGTAAGATCGATTGGAAAGGTGAAAGTTCATCTAGAGGTAGAGGCAGTAATGACCGAGGTGGATATAATAGAGGTGGTTTTTGAGGAACTTGTTATAGTTTTCTAGAAGGACATAGATCATTTGAGTGTACACATGCAAGTAAGAAGGTTGGTAATAGTATAAATGCTTTGGTACAAGAAGAGTCGCCAAATGAACCTAAGAAGAAAAATAATTTGATGGTAAGGAGAGCACTTTGGAGTGAAAGTAATAAGGAAGATTCGGTAAGGAAAAGTTTGTTAAAGACTAGATGTAGAGCTTCTAATGAAGTTTGGAAGGTAATCATTGACAGTGGTAGCTTGGAGAATCTAGCATTTGAGGAAATGGTCACAAAGTTGCAGTTGAAAATGTTAGAACATCTGAAGCCCTGTCAGATTTCATGGATCAAAGATGAGTATACACTCTTGGTAAGTGAACAATGTTATGTGAATTTGAAATTTGGAAAGTACTATGATAAGGTGTTATGTGATATCATGCCTATGGATTATTGTCATAATTTGTTGGGTAGACCTTTGGAATATGATAGACATGCTATATATGATGGGAGATTGCATAAATATACTATTTGGGCTAATGGGAGAAGAGAAATCTTGTTACCTTTGATTGAAGAACCTGTTAGCAAGTTTGCACATCTGTGAAAGTTTTCTTGATGGAAGGAAGAAAGTTTGTTAAGGATTTAAAGCAGAATGATGTATGTTTTTCTATGATTCATAACAAACTGAGTAAGAAAATAGAGTATAGTGTTCCTGAGGAGATTGATAAGTTACTCATGGAGTATAGTGAAATCATTTCTAATAATGTACCTAATGGTTTTCCACCAAAGAGAAGCATTGATCATTGCATGGATCTTATCCCTGGAGCTAGTTTACTGAATAAGGCACCACATTAGTTGACAACTACCGAGAATCAGGAATTGAACTGATAGATTCAAGAATTATTATAGAAAGGTTTAATTAGAGAAAGTTTGAGTCCTTGTGTAGTACCTACTATATTGGCACCTAAGAAGAATGGACAATGGTGAATGTGTACTGATTCTAGAGAAATTAACAATATAATAGTGAAATATAGGTTTCCTATACCGAGAATGGATGACATAATGGATAGTTTGACTAGAGAAAAGTATTTTACCAAAATTGATTTGAAAATTGGATATCATCATATTAGAATCAAAGAAAGTGATGAATGGAAGACTGCTTTCAAGACAAGGGAAGGTTTGTATGAGTGTTTGGTTGTGCCTTTTGGTTTAAGTAATGCACTAAGTACTTTTTATGAGATTGATGAATGAAGTTTTGAATAAATTATTGGGTAAATTTGTGATTGTATATCTTGATGATATTATGATATTCAGTAAGACCAGAGAAGAAAATTTGTTGCATGTTAAACAAGTATTGCAGATATTGAAAGAAGAAAAGTTTTTGATAAATCTGAAAAAGTGTTCATTCATGAAAGAGGAGATTGTGTATTTTGGATTTGTGATTTCAGCTAATGGTTTGAAAATGGATCCTGAAAAGGTTGAAGTTATTTTGAATTGGCTTACACTTGAGAATCCTAGTGAGGTAAGATCATTTCATGGTTTGGCAAGTTTTTAACGAAAGTTCATTAGGAATTCTAGTTCAATATGTAATTCTATGACTGAGACTATGAGAGGAGATAAAAGAGAATTCAAGTGGACACATGGAGTTGATAAAAGTTTTGAGACTTTGAAGTAGAAGGTTGCTGAATTGCCTATTTTGGCATTTCCTAATTTCAATAAGGTATTTCAAGTGGAATGTGATGCAAGTGGTTGTGCAATTGGACTTGTATTAAGTCAAGAAGGTAAACCTATTGCTTTATTTAGGGAAAAGTTGAATGATACAAAAATAAAATATTCTATGCATGATCAATAATTCTATGCTATTGTTCAAGCACTGAAGAAATGGAGATAATATTTAATACCGAGTGAATTTGTGTTGTATATGGATCATAAGGCTTTATAGTATTTGGGTAGTCAGAATAAGTTGAATCAGAGACATATGAAATAGGTTGATTATTTGTAGAGTTATACATTTTTTATAAAGCATAAGAGTGGAGTCACTAACCAATTTGTTGGTGCATTGAGAAGAAGGATATCTTTGATGACTAAGATGAAAATTGAAGTTCTTGACTTTGATGACATGAGAGATTCTTATGAATTTGATCCTGATTTTTTTGAGACGTGGAGAAAGTGTAGAGAACCTATTCAAGATAGACCAAGTACTAAATGTGATGAATATTTTATGCAAGGAGTTACCTTGTTTAAGGGTATTCAGTTGTGTATACTGAGAGGAGCAATGAGGACTAATTTGATAATGAAGAAACATAGTAGTGTATTGGCTGGACATTTTGGTGTTGATAAAATATTGATTTTTCTTAAGGAGAAATACTTTTTACCACAATTGTATAAAAATATTTAGAAATTTGTGAAAAGTTGTGGAATTTTTCAAGTTGTAAAAGGAGTAAGTCAAAATAATGGATTGTATATACCAATTTTTGTTCTTGAGAAACCTTGGATTGACGTCAGTATGGATTTTTTTCTTGGCTTACCAAAGAAAGTAAGAGGTAATGATTATGTATTTGTTGTTGTGGATAGATTTTCTAAAATGGCACATTTTATAACTTGTAGAAAGACATCAGATTCAGTACATATAGAAGATATTTTCTTTAAGGAAATTTTTAGATTGCATGGATTGCCAAGGAGTATTATCTATGACCGAGATAGTAAATTTGTTGGATACTTTTGGAAGACCCTTTGGAGAAAGTTTGGCACTAAGTTGAAATATATTTCTACATTTCACCCACAAATAGATGGATATACAAAAGTTGTGAATAGAAGTTTGGGAAATCTTTTGAGATGTTTAGTTAGAGACACACCAAGTAATTAGAATTTTGTGTTGGAACAAGAAGAGTTTTCATACAATAATTTAGTGAATAGGAGTACTGGAAAAATACCATTTGAGATTGTAAATGGCATACAATCGAGAGGTATATCTGGATTGAGGGATATAACTAATGAAAGAAAGAGGAGTGCTAAAGGAGTGAAGTTTGCTAAATACATGAAGACATTGCATGAAGATGTGAAACATAAGCTGGAAGTAATTAATCATAAATACAAAGATAGAGCTAATAGATCAAGAAGACATAAGACTTTTGCAGTCGGTGATGAAGTAATGGTTCATTTGAAGAAAGATCGATTTCCTATTGGAACATATGGGAAGCTGAAAATGAAGAAGTTTGGACCTTGTAAGATTTTGAGGAAATTTGATAGTGGAAATGCATATGAGATTGAGTTACCCGATGACATGGATATATCACCTATATTCAACATTGCTGATTTGTATGAGTATCATGAACCTAATGAAGACATGACATTACTGATGGATTATCCTAAGAAACAAATGGAAGAAGTTGAGTAGATTTTGGAGCAAAGAATTGGTAGAAGTACAAGAGGAAAATAGTATATGGAATATCTGGTAAAGTGGAAGAATAGACCGATTGAAGACGGTGCGTGGATTTCAAAATCTGAGTTAGATGCAACTCGGATCATACCTATTTCATGATTTGGAGAATCATTTCAAATAACCCCAAGTGTCTGATTCAGGAGAATCTTAGGTCCTTGGCAATCCTGTGTCACTAAAAAGATGTTTAAATTTTTATGTGTTGCTCAGTTCCTTCTTTGACTGAGTTGGTTTGGTGTTCTTTAGTTTCCTTTATTTATCGGTGTTGTTTGGTTATCTCTTTGGCACTCGATGAATTTCCTTGGTGCTCAGTGATGCTTGTCTGGTGCTCAGTTTCCTTACTTACCGAGTTGTATATTTTGGATTTATGTTGAGGCCCACTTGTGCATTTAATTTGGGTTGCAAATTTAATGTTGGTGTCTATCATTGGGAACTGTGTGGACCTAGATCTAGTTGTTCCTTCCATTGATGATGGATCTAAAGACTGACTTGATTTGGTAGCCTCTTGTATAAATATAGTTTTTTGGTTAGAGTTTAGAGAGTAAGTTTTGGAGATAGAAGATAGAAGATAGAAAATAAGAGATTGTTGGTAGATCCTCACATGTTGGAGTAATTATGTACTTGATTGTAATATCTAACCTAAATTGGGAATTTCTTATAGCCTAGCATGTATGAATCAAACTGAAGATAATATATCAAAGTATCTGCATTCTCTCTCTCATTGTTTTGTGTTGTTTCTTCCACGTCTGATCTCTGTAAGGTGGATCTGGTTAGGGTGTTCCTTTGTCCCCTATCCTCATCCTCCCTTGCATCATAGTGACTCAAGAAAATCACTTTTCATGTAGTAACTATTGATTCTAAAAGAGCCCTCCAAAGAATTTTAAAACTTAAAAATAAGCTCGTCTGAAGGAGAGGAAGGGTGACTTTATAGCCTCTACCAGGGATATAAATGTTTAGCTAGTAGTAGAGCAAGGTTAACATGTCTTTTGGCCAATCTGATCCAATGGGACAAGATTCTATTATGACTAGTTAAGAATCTAAGGAACCTTTGATGAGGAATTTGGGGAATATGAACACATACATTCACACACTAGGTGTGAAAGAAAATATATTTTGATCTTGATGTGGATAGGAGAATTATTATCACTAAGACCTTGTGTCTAGCTCATTTTCAAGATAGGATCTCTTTGATAGTGGGGTGATTGAGAAATGCCTAGTTCATTCCTTTTCTATTTTTTGGGGCTATTTGTTGTGGTTCCACAACCATGCTCCCCTTTTGGTCTACTTCACCAAGGGGCCCCCATTCTTTTTGCTTGTTTTTTGGCTCTACCATTCAGTTATCCCTTTTCGGGGATTGTCCCTTTAGGTTTTAGTCAATTTTTGGCCTTTCACACTTTCAGACTTCCTGAGGTGTGAAATCTCTAAAAGGTTGAAGTTCTTTTATCCATAGAGCTTTAGCCCTTTTTTGGCCTTTTAGAGTTGTTAAAGTTTCAGAGCTACAAAATGCCAAAAGTTTGATTTCCCTATCAAGAGATTGGCCTTTTGGTGTTTCAGCATTTTGGAGGTCCGAAACCTCTTAAATTCTAAAAGACCAACAATCAGAGGGTGACCAACGTCATCCTCCAAAGGCCTATGTTAGGTGCTTGCGGGGCTTATTTGCTCACTTGTGATTTTTATTTGTCTTTGTTTTTCAGAGATTTTGAGCACATGTAGAGCTTCTAGTTGTTAGATCACCCAGTTTCTTGGCTTCTTTTGGATCTTCAGGTGCTTTTTCAAGGTAGGCTTTTTTTCTTCTCTTGTCTTTTCAATTTTTGTGATTTTTTAGAGTTTTTAAAGCTTTTTTAGGGTTTTGACTAGGGTTTCTAGTTTTTATGCTTTCTTCGAGTCACTTTGGGGTAGTAGGGTTGTCCCACTAGACCCCTTAGCATTAGACTCATGGTCAAGCTCGATTCAAGTTTTTTTCCAAGCTTGCACCTTGTCTTTTCTTCCTATGGTCTTTTTGGCCCTAGTTTTTCACAATTTTGCACTCCAAAGTGCTGAAAAATCAAACTTCCTCAAAATTTTCCTAAGTCCACATTTTTTCAAACTTTCAAAAATTTGACACCCAACATTTTCTATGATTTGAAATGCCAAAACCTGATGATAGACCCTACATTATTTTGGACTCCATCTTTTTGGCATTTCGGACTCCGACGATTCAAGAGTTTTTCGCCCCCCGAAATGTCAAAACCTCAAATCTATATATCATTCCCATTTTTTTGTTGTTTCAACATTTTGGAGGTAGCCCATTATTTTAGAGTCCGAAATGATGAATCACCAAAACTACCTTATGATCCTTTCAAGCTTGCATCTTTTGGGATTTTAGTTTCTTCATGGTTTCCTTCTCTTCATAAGTAGTTTTCTCTTATCTCTAGGATTTTTTAGTGATTCATGTCCCTTCTTGTAGAATGTTAGAAAAGGTTAAATCTCTAGTGATGAAATACCAGTTCAAGGGATACCATACACCTTCCAAGGTGGGAAATCTACATGCATAAATTACTGACACTGACATTGGGAATGTCAGTTGGAATGACTACTTGGTTAAGTGTGCCCAATCAGCAGGGAGATCTGAGGACTACACTTTATTAGTCTACTGCTCACTAGTGCATGTAGCGACACATACAGTGTCCATTCTCTCATTGTATCTGATCATTACACTAGAAAACCATTATGTTCTAGATGAAATATTGGTTAAGAATACCATGGGAGAGGTGGTATTGGACCTTAGGCCTGACAACATTGAAGATGTCTTCCACTTACTGAAGGGGATAGATAGGTTCTATGGCTTCACAATGGAGGAAGGCATGAACTTCTACAATAAAGACATCTAGTTGTCTCACTAAATTGTTGATAATGATTACCTAATACAACCTTTGTTGAAGAATAAATTCAAGAAGATACAAATGAGGAGGGGGTGTATGAAAGAGGATATCTAGGAAGAAATCACCATGATTAGATGGGTGTATGGGCTATCAGAATATATACAACTCAAACCATGGATGATCCTTTTAATTGAGTACATAAAGGGAAGGAGGTCAAGGTTTGACTAGGGTGCAATCCTCAATGACAATCTAAACCGACAATTGATTTTGGTCAAGAATGACCTACAGTTTTAAATGACCTCATATGTGGTATATCTTCTAGCTACTAGATTAGTATATCCAAGGTTGGTGAAGGTTAGTGGTATGGGTTAGCCTAATGCTTGGCCATTTACTGTGTAATCTCAACTAGTAAAAAGGGAACATCTCATAGAAGATAGCTCAGAGTTCCGGGTACTGAATGACACCTTTGTGTTCACGATCATCCACTCCATAGGAGACTATGCTAAAAGGTTGTCATAGGAGGAAATGGAAAAAGTGAAGGCCCTAGGGAATTTTATATCTAATTTAAGACCTTCACTTACATCAGGGTGTCAGGGAGTACTCTCACTCCCAAGAAATTGCCAAGATATCCTTGAGACCAGATTATTCTATTAGAGATGGTTAGGCAACTTTTAGATGCCTACCAACACATAAGGCATAAGAAGAAACACTGTTGGGACTTCCATATTTCAATAGGACCCCATTTCCTACAAGACACAAGGGTGTGAAAGTCTATGTCCTTCAAATGGGATGAGTTCACCCTATAAAACTTCAACTTAATAAGAACTAGGTTTGACCTGATTGGCACTTACAACCACATAATAGGGAGGCATTACGTGTGTGAACCACATATTGAAGATCATTGGATGAGCTATACAGATGATTATGAGGTCAAAATCCATGACTACTACCAGATGAGCCTAGAGCCGACACAAGGTGCTCTACTTCTACAAGTTTCCCAGAAGGTAAAAGATGCAAATTCAGAGGATATTCTAGATCCTATCTATAATCAAGATAATATTTATACGAGGGATATCCTCAAAAATGAGGTTGATAGAGATGAGAATGATGATATAAACTTCAAGGCTCATCCAGTCATCAAGATGAAAAAATCATGGATAGTTCATCTATTCAAAATGGGCCCAGTAGCAATTTGAAAACAACCATCCCAACCTTCCAAATAGAAGAAGAAGAGAGGGGAAAAGTTGTTGATGCCCCAATTTAAAGAGGTTGTGCCACTAAGGCCAGAAATAGTTTACAGACACTAATGCCCAACTTCTTATCGGCCAAATCCTCGGTCCAAGCCTCTAAAGACCAGGATGATTGGAAGCATATCTTTGGTTGATGCTCTATCTTTGAGTGGCCAAGAGAAAGAAAATATACTTGTTGGTTCCTAAAAAGGATTTTACACTCAAAGAGACACTACTGTGCCTAAGATAGATTTTGAGAAGGGGTTAGCTCCAAATGTAGTGAGGTCTTTTAGGAAACTATACCAACTATAGGGATAAGACTTACCTCTCCACTTCTAGCTCTACAAAACCAAGGTGGGTGTACCTCATCCAGTGACAAATAACACCTTTACAACTTTAAAATTGATTGAACAAAGTAGATGATAGCAAGAAAGTACTAAATGATAACTAGTCATTCATTGACTCTCCATTCCTATGGTGAACAAAATGGCCTTGTGACCTCAAGACTTTAACAAATTTTGGGATTGGTAATGGTTAATATTGGTGGGATGTAACACACCAAATTAGACACATTATCGTAGACTTTACTTGCTTCTTACCAGTGCCTTATCCATTGGGCCAGATCTCTATTACATAATAGAATATAGAATCCAAGTACTAATCTTCATCATAGATCTAATCTATAAATATAAACACCCAAAACCACACTACTTACAAACATCCTAGAGGAAACCTAATGAATCTATGCTTCATCTAGAGCATCATTTAATTTGATCCTAAATCAAAACAAGAGAATGATAGCATATGCATGGATAAAACTCAATACAATGAATTAGAAAATTTAAAACTCATCAGATGGACACAAATGGAGAGAAATAAGAAATGATATTTATATTAAGTATGAGGATCATGCCTCTGTATACACCTACTTCAAGATCTAAAACCACTTCAATAATATGCAAAAGATCAAAAATGTTCCTTTGATATAATAATATTGTCTAATACAAGAATTTGCTACATCCTAGATTAAGAGAAAAATCATCAGCCAGTATTCTAAAACCAAAAAGAGACTAAACCTAGACCTCTTCCCTGGCCAAAAGATGACCCCCCCTAAATGATCATGAAAAATCTTTTATACTAGGATTGCAACAAGAATCCGATCATTTTGGGAAAAATTAGGTTTCCAATGACTTCCAATAACTAGATACAACAAGAAATAAAGGCAAAAAAGAAATCCTAAAAACCTGAGAAGGATCAAATCAAATCTGATGTACAATTATTTGGGTTTCATAATCACAGGCTAACTGCACTTACAAATTCAACCAATTTCTTGTTGTAGGAAAAACTAAATTAAATGCTAGAACCAACTTGGAAAATCTTGTGTGAATTAGAGCATGGAATAGTTGACATTCATCAAACCCTAGCAACCCTTTTCTAACATCAGTCCTCTACATTAAAAATCATGGCACATCATGAAGAAAATCAAATAAAATGGCTACCCATATCTTACTCATTAATTTTCACCTGTAACCATCCTTGGAATGAACAAATCTGATCTAGATTTGTCGTTTATGGCTCATAGTACCCATACCCTACAGAGAAACCCTAGTAGAAAAATTAAATTATCAGCCCTAATAGTTAAATGGAAAATTTAAAACATGACCGTTGACTATATCCTTTCCTGGCAGATTGAGTGGCTCTTAAAAATTGACATAACAGTAAATTTAGCTTTGAAAAGCTAGCCCCATCATCTATCTCTACAACCAATTAGGAACGAGCACCGCAGCATGACATGGCAGTGGACCCACTTTCTTTTTACCACACTGGATCTAACCAACAAATGACTAAAGGCATTCTCCTAGTCACTCAATGTTTATCTTAACCATGGTCTGATCAGGAGATCACGTGAATGAAGCATTTGTATGATCACCGAGTCTTTGTCTTAACCTGAGGTTTCATTGGGAGAATCAGTGACCACCGCCTGACCCATTTATCATCAATAACTCATAATCATTCTTAGAATGCTCTTTATACTTAACCCAACCTCTATCTAGTGATTTAGCAAACAAATAAATCTCCTAGTCATTGAACACATTACTTAACTAAGGTTTCATTAGGAGAACACATGAACAAAGGCATTCATGTGATCATTGAAAATTTCCTAACCTTGGGGTAAAATTATGAGATTAAACATTAGTCATTGATCATGTCTCATATCAAGGGCTATCACTGAATCACCAAGACTTAAGTTTAACTCACCTTTAATCTAGTGATTCAGCGACAAAGAGAAATTTTTTACTTGACCTTAACTATAATTAGACTTGGAGATTATGTGATTGAGGCAATCTCACATTCACTAGACATATGATTATCCTTGGGTTTCATCTTGAGAATTAGCGCTAGCCATTGATCAAGATCAACATTGATGTTCTTGACAATTTGTTGAATGTTTCATGACTTAGCTATTTCATTTGGAGATGAAGAGATAACCATGTCACTAGTTTTCTGAATGTTTAGTGCCTAACCACCAAGATCAGGAGAACATGAGATCACTCTATCATGTAATTTCTAATTAAAATACTTAACTGCAAGAATCAAACCTAATGTTAACTTTGACTTGACCCAGGCCCATCTTGAGATTACATGAACAAATAAAACTTAGAGTCAGTTGATCTTTTCTTTACTATGGGTTAAATATGGAGAACACGCAAATGCCATCGATCACAATCTGCATCAACGGTTCTCATTTAATCTCTGAAAACTTCCTTCCTTGACTGGATATTTGGAGAATGAGTGACTGAAGGAAAAATTAACCATGCACTAGGTCACTGAGTGCTAGATACATAACTACCAGAATTAGGAGAATATGTCACCATTGCATTCACTGGATCGCTAGATGAAATTACTAACTGCTCGAGAACTTGGAGATTAAGAGAACACCTTAGTCATGGAATCACTGAATAGAATGACTTAACTGCCTAGGCTAGAAAACAAAGCATGTGCAGAATGGGGACTTAAGTGACCCAAAAATGTAATGGAGAAATAGAATTTCCCAAGGGTTTATGAACTTAAAAAAATTTTGGAAACCCTTATTCATGGATAAACCCTATTTCTCAGACCTTAAAATTTCTATATCTCCCTGATTTTTGCATTTTAACACATGCACCCTTAACTAAAGCTTGCACACACCATAAACTACCCCTGGCTAATGGTGCAAGCCATAAAACATCCAACATCTTCTTCATAGATAAAAACTATATTGTAGCTAGGGCAAGGCAATATCCTTAGGTTTTTCACATGATAAGACCATTTTCTTAGGATTTTGGCTATGATAGGAAAATGGGATAATAGTGGCTCTGTTTGGGGATCATGGGTAACTTGTTCCCATGCAACAATTTAGAATTACTAGAAGAAGCAGACCAACCACTAGACAAAACTGATAGGGAACCTTCTCAAAAATTGGCAAATGAGCTAGGGAAATAGGAAAGGAAACACAATAAAAAAGGAAAATATGTACAAAAAATTACAAGATCAAAACTTTACTTGGTGGCCCTAGGCCACCAAAGGAAAATCATAACCCTCCTGAGTCAAAGGTCTGATTTTCATCCACATATGTGACCAACCATCTAAAGATATCATGACCATTCTGCTACCAACATATGTGAACATTCATGGGATGAAGAATAAAACTATATTGATCACTACCCATGTTCTTCCAATCACAACCATTATCATGTTCACAATCCAAGAAGTATGGGACATCACTTACCTCTTATTGAGGACTGGAAATACAAGATCTATCTAGTAATGTATTGAATAATAAATTGCAATGATCAATGTGCATTACATCACTTGGCTGGGAAGGAATTGAATCCTCATATTTATCTGCATAAGATGCTTCAACCACTGAGTAACTTGGTTCCTCAAAGATGTATTCACAATCTGGATCATGAACCAAGTGGGAGCTATCTTCAAAAATTTTGTGACACAAGGACAACTGATTTGCATCATCATTTTCATCAGAAGATTTCCCATCCTAATTATTGAATACAAATTCTTCAATACTGTCACATTCACTATCATATTCATCAAAAGAAGGAAAAGAAAATGAACAAGAAACTTGTTCATCATTGGAATCTTCATGACGGGAAAAAACACTGTCATGGTATTCATTCACTTCTCTTGCAAACTTATTATATGAGGGGGCCTCATGAAAACTTGAACCATTATCCCCATCACTTTGAATACATGCCTCATTATCAGTGTCAAAGCATATGTCAATCGGGTAATGTGAAGTAGAGTCCACATTAGGGGCATACCTCAGAAAATCAAAAGCCAAGAGTGAAAAGATTTTCTCACTACTTAGGAGGAATTGAACTTCATGTTCATTTTATTTGGCCTCTTTCTTGATGCTAAATTTTTTTTCCTTGATTGCAAAAGACACTGAAGTCTCCTACCTCACAAAATTTTGTGCAGAGAAATCATTGAAGCAACTTTGATCTGCATCATAGTCATCTTTTTGTTACTTATTGTATCATCTTAAAATGGAAGCACTTCCATGTTAAGAGAATTTAGCCCTCTGAGTAAGTGGTTTGGGATCATGTCAAATGCCTTGAATTGATCTATGCTTTGATTTGGCTTTCTCCCCGCTTTCCACTTCTTTTCTACTTCATTCTAGGTGAAATTAGGGTTAGGATCTTAAGGATTCTCTTGAATTTCCCTCTTCCATGGCTCTATTTTCTAGGTAGGACTTACAAATAGGTCCTCCTATAATTCATCATGTTCATCATAGCATTTTTTTCCTCTCCATGGCACTGTACCCTATTCTAGCATCATTTCTAGGTCTCCGGGCACCCCCAGGACCTCCTGTTTCTCACTCTGACTGAGACCTTGAAATCTGTGCCCTTAAGGTCAAATTCGACCTAAAGGGGTCAAAATTGACCTAAAGGGGTCAAGGTCAACCTAAAGGGGTCAAATTTGACCTTGACCCTAACCTAGTCAGGATTGAGCTTGTCTTTGACCCTGGGTTCAAATTTCAAGGTCCCGAGATCTCCGATTGTTGGGTTTCAGAAATAATTGTTTTCCCACTTCCGGGTCTGTTGTTTTGGTCTTTGAAATGGTAAACTCTTAAATTATATTTAATTTAGGTCCATTCCTATAGGGTTTAGGCCTAATTGGAATTTAATTCCCCAAGGTGGACCCTCTAGAGGATTGTGCCCTAGATCACTATAAAAGGAAGCCTTCCTCTCTCATTTTCTCCATCTCATCTTCAAGCAATTTCATGATCAAGCTCTCAAGATTTTCTCAAGGTGATAAAGTAAGCATTCCATTCAAGCAAGCATCCATTCAAGCGTTCAATTCCTCTTCTCCATCCAAGTTCTCCATTGAAGATCAAGGATTCAAGCATTCAAGCCATTGAAGGGATTTGGTTCAAGCATTCAAGATTCATCATTCAAACCCTAGATCTAGCTATCATGATGGTGTGATCTTCCTTCAAGATCCTTTTTTCATCTTCAAGATCCATTCATCCTTCCCTCAAAGTGGATTCCAAGCATACAATCATGGAGGTTTGATTTACATTTATTGATGTTATGTTCAAGCTTTCATATTAACATACTTGATTACATTTCAAATACAATTTGCATATCTATTGAATATCATAGCTTCATTGTTAGATCTACTTCTACTACTTGCTAGCATTCTCCATTTCAATTTCAATATTAAGGTTAATTCCAAATCGGGGTTTGACCAAGGTAAACCTCTCAAACAAACAACAAAAACCCTCTTTTTCTTGCAGGTACAGGCACATAATTTTGGATCTAAGAGCAAATTTGGATACCCTTTTCGGTGAACTTTCAGGATCTACGAACAAAGTGAGAATCGACCTTCAAATAAAAAATGTAGTATTTGACCTTTTACAAGGGTCAAACTTGACCTCCTTTAAATTTGGAAAAGATTTTTGGGTTTTGTAGATCTCGCAGTTTCGGTTTAAGAGCACGAAAATCAACAGTTTTTGAGACTATTTGATAGGGTTTTCAGTAGGTTCTTTTTTGGAGGTAAGTACCTTTATCTCTTCATTTCAACATTAGTCATTTATATTTACTTTCCATATCAATACAATTCAAATGTAAGTATAAAATATTGGTTTTGGGGTCTCTTTTATGTGCAACCCATTGTTCTAGGACCCCATCCATATTTTATCCTTTACATTTTGGTGAACCTGACATACTTACTCTCTTTCTTTTTGGTGTTAGATCATTTGTTTTCTTGCCTTAAGATTAGATTTCTTTTATGCTCTTGCATTTACATTTCAAAAATCCAAAAAAATTACAAAATCTCTTTAAAAATACAAAAACATTTACATTTTCATGCTTTTAGTATTCAACATGTATGATTCTTGTTTTGAGTACTTTGATGAGGTTTTTGTTGTTCAAGATGATATATCTCTTAATGAGGTACATGGACGTGAGGATGAAAATTGTTTGAATGAGATCTCCATTGATCCTATTCCTATTTCACTCTCCTCCACAACCTCTTCAATTGACCTTTACAAAGATGAGTTAGGGATTGATGTTAATTCTTCTCCTAATATCCATATTTTCTATGAACCTATTTTACAATACAATTTACCTTCTTTCCCCTTTAGGGATCAAGCTTTAAGGACTTATGGCACTCCTACAATATGCTTTATGGATAGGGATGATAATCCTCCTATTTGGGATGAGGCTTTGGATTTGGATGTTGATTACTCTCTTCCTCATGACACGATTATGGAAAATCCTCCTATTTGGGATGAACCTTTGGATTTGGATATTGATTACTCTCTTCCTCCTATTTGGGATGAACCTTTGGATTTGTATGTTGATTAGTCTCTTCCTCATGAAGCTATTGTGGATAATTCTACTTTTTGGGATGAAACCTTGGATAAATACATTTATTTATCCCCTCCTTGTGAAGAATTTTTGATACAAAAGGATGACATATTTTCTAAAACACACTCATCTTATGCGAAAGAAGATGACATTATAAATCCTTCACCTCAAATTAGGATTTCTTCTTGTGATGAGGCATTAACAGAGAAAGATATGAATTCCCATAATTCTCTTCCTCTTAGTGGTGATCTTATGGGAAATCATGATCCTACCTCACAACATTCTTACCATAATATTACTTATATATATTCAAACCCTTTTCCAACTATGGTTCAAGTGTTCCTCCGGTGGTGTCTTCCATTCATATCACTTCCTACACTTTTACCAATGTTGCTAATCTTCCTAATCCTAATATGATTCCTAATTCTCCATTTACTATTCCTAGTTGTTCCCATGCTTATGTTGAGGTTCAAACTATGGTTCATGATTTAGATTTGTGAAGATTCTTCAAAGTACCTTCTCCATATTATCCAATCCATAAAGATAAAAGAAAAGAAACTTCTCCTTTGAGATTTATTCATAATTTTACCCCTCACTCTCATTTCTCCTCTAGACTAGGGGGCAAGAGGTATATTTCTTCCTATCTTTTAGAATCCATTATATTCCTTCTTTGAGATTAATTGGTTATTCTTTCATTTATCTCGATGGTTTGTATTATGATAGCTTTTCATCCATTGCTCTCTTCTATTATTCAGGATATCTTTTCTAGGACATGTGTTTTGCAAAGATATGCCTTGCCTTTCATCACTGGGGGGCAAGGTTCTTTCTTCTCTATCTTTGTCTAGGGAACTAATTTCCTTAGCTAAGTGGTATTTGTTTATATTGCAATATTATTTCATCATATTGACAGATGTTTTGACTATGGATAACCTTCTTATATGAGAAGTTGTTGTCCTAAGTCGACACTTCTTCTCTATCTTTCAAATTATGTTCTTTATAAACTCTTACCCTTGCTTGGTGTTGGAGTCATTTCCCTCATTCCAAAGATTCCTCTACCTCTTCTTTGCAGGGGGCTTGATGATTGAATCTTTGTTCCTGCCTTTGAAAGATGATATTTTATCTAAAGCACTCCTCTTTGGTGGGGGTCTTGTTGATAAGATCTCTTTCATTTGAGGATCCTTTTCCATGAGTGACATATCCTTTTCATGATTATCTATACTCTTGGATGTACGGGTCAATATCCCTTGCTAAGCATATGGTATACATTGTTGCTAAATAGGATATCTCCTTGCATTGTGAAGTAGGTATCCTCTTCCAACTTTGTTCCTACACTTGGGGGGCAAGGATGCCATCTCCTTCTATATTTCTGGGATTTACCTCTTTCCTTGGTTAAGAAGTATCTATCTATTATGTGATATCCAATCATACATGAAAAATTTGGTTTGCATTGAGGATGTATGTCCTTGATAACAACCTCTTTCATTGTTTGACATTGGGTTTCCATGGTTGATATATCTCTCACCTTGGAAACTGAATAGTGTGCTATCCCTCATAAGGGTCACTTTCTTTTCACTTCTTGCATGATATCTCTTTTCATTTGTCCCTTCCACAGCCTCATAGGAGCTGTCACCTTCTTGGCTTGGACTAGGTGTTGTTTGTTGATATTGTCTTGATGTTGAAGAAGGCTTTATCCTTGCTCTTTTCTTTCCTTAACATGTCAAAATAGTATGTTTTTTCCATATTAAGGAGGGGGGAATATATAGGGCCTCCCTTGTACTATAGTTTTCTATTTTTACATGCTAAATCTTGGAAGGTAATGCACATAAGTTGCTAAATCCTAAAAAGATATGCATTTATATGCTAAATCTTCCAATGGTAATGCACATAAGTAGCTAAATCCTAAGGAGACACACATTTTTCAAAATTTTCAATATGCTAAATCCTCTGAAGGTAACTCGCATAAGTTGCTAAATCCTGAAGGGACACACATTTCCAATTTCAAATATGCTAAATCTTGGAAGGTAACACACATAAGTAGCTAAACCCTGAAAAGACATGCATCTATATGCTAAATCTTGTGAAGGTAATGCACATAAGTTGCTAAATCCTAAGGAGATGTGCATTTTATATTCATAGTGATACAAGAAGGTGGATCTATGGGTATTCCAAGAAGTCATCAGAAGATGCATTACAATTGCAGGCATAGTTTATGGGTGAACCTATTGGGCTCTCCCTCTAGGGTGATTCATGGTAAGGTGGGCATCTTACTGGGTGAGGTAATCACTTTCTCCTTTCTCTCTTTTCACTTTCATGCTAGTAGGACAGGATCATGAAGCTATGTTATTTATAGTGTTGCTCTTGTCTTTCTTATGTAATCATTTATGCTTTTATGATAGCTTTCCAAGTATGATATTATTATGAGAAATATTTCTTAGGGAGGTTTCTTATGCTAATTCATTTGGGTTATTCAGTACTAACCCATGTTCTTTTGGTTTTCTCTTTTCACACCCTCGTGCATGTATGTTGAGTTATAATCCTTAGTCTGGGGGCTTGTGCCCTTAGCTAGTGTTATTTTATCTAGTTGTGAATCCACTTGGATCTCCTCTTTCTTCTCCTTTACCAAGAGTTTGCATCGAGTCCATACTCTTGCTAAAGTGGGGGCTTAATGCATCATCTTAAAGTGGAAGCACTTCCATGTTAAGATAATTTATCCCTACAAGTAAGTGGTTTGGGGTCATGTCAAATTCCTTGAATTGATCTTTGCTTTGATCTTGCTTTCTCCCCACTTTCCACTTCTTTTCTGCTTCATTCTAGGTGAAATTAGGGTTATGATCTTAAGGATTCTCTTGAATTTCCCTCTTCCATGGCTCTATTTTCTAGGTAGGACTTAAAAATAGGTCCTCTTTGACTTCATCATGTTCATCATATAATTTTGTGCCTCTCCATGGAACTCTACCCTATTCTAGCATCATTTCTAGGTCTCTGGGCAACCCCGAGACCTCCTGTTTCTCACTCTGATTGAGACCCTAAAATATGTGCCCTTAAGGTCAAATTCGACCTAAAGTAGTCAAAATCAACCTAAAGGGGTCAAGGTCAACCTAAAGGGGTCAAATTTGACCTTGACCCTGACCTAGTTAGGATTGAGCTCATCTTTGACCCTGGGTTCAAATTTTAAGGTCCCGGGATCTCCGGTTGTCAGGTTTTGGAAATAATTGTTTTCCCACTTCCAGGTCTGTTGTTTTGGTCTCTGAAATGGTAAAATATTAAATTATATTTAATTTAGGTCCATTCCTATAGGTTTGAGGCCTAATTTGAGTTTAATTCCCCAAGGTGGCCCCTCTAGAGGATTGTGCCCTAGATCACTATAAAAGGAAGCCTTCCTCTCTCATTTTCTCCATCTCATCTTCAAGCAATTTCATGATCAAGCTCTCAAGATTTTCTCAAGGTGATAAAGTAGGCATTCCATTTAAGAAAGCATCCATTCAAGCATTCAAGTCCTCTTCTCCATCCAAGCTCTCCATTGAAGATCAAGGATTCAAGCATTCAAGCCATTGAAGGGATTTGGTTAAGGCATTCAAGATTCATCATTCAAACCCTAGATCTAGCCATCATGATGGTGTGATCTTCCTTCAAGATCCTTTGTTCATCTCCAAGATCCATTCATCCTTCCCTCAAAGTGGATTCCAAGCATACAATCATGGAGGTTTGATTTACATTTATTGATGTTATGTTCAAGCTTTTATATTAACATACTTGATTACACTTCAAATACAATTTGCATATCTATTGAATATCATAGCTTCATTGTTAGATCTACTTCTACTACTTGCTAGCATTCTCCATTTCAATTTCAATATTAAGGTTAATTGCAAACTAGGGTTTGAGCAAGGAAAACCCCTCAAACAAATAATAGAAATCCTCTTTTTCTTGTAGGTACAAGTGGAGAATTTTGAATCTAAGAGCAAATTTGGATACCCTTTTCAGTGAACTTTTGGGATCTGCAAACAAAGTTAGAATGGACCTTCAAAAAAAAAATGTAATATTTGACCTTTTATGAGGGTTAAACTCAACCTCTCTCAAAATTGGAAAATATTTTTGGTTTTTGTAGATCTCACAGTTTCAACTTAACATCACAGAAATCAATAGTTTCTGAGACTATTTGATAGGGTTTTCACCAGGGTCTTTATTGGAGGTAAGTACCTTTATATCTTCATTTCAACATTAGTCATTTATATTTACTTTCCATATCAATACAATTCAAATGTAAGTGTAAAATATTGGTTTGGGGTCTCTTTTATGTGCAAACCATTGTTCTAGGACCCCATCCACATTTTATCCTCTACACTTACACAAAACACTCTTATACTAAGACAAGGATGTTTCCCTCTTATGTTGATAAAAGGGGAGATCTACAAATTTGATAGAAAAATTATTAACCATAGACTCATATTCAACATCATCATACTCATTAATTTAATTATCAGCATTGTAATCACATCCTTAGTATGAACAGAGTTAGCATCATTATTATCAAATTCATAATTTTAAAATAAATTTATCCACCGAATAGCCTACTTAATACCTTCTTCTCTAAGAGATGCAAACCAATCGACTGATTTAGGTAGACAAAGTTCTAAAAATAAATAAATGAATATAGACCCTAGAAGTTCATCACCCTCTGGAAGCTCACAATATTACCAAAAAACCTTTTGTAAAACATGGGTGTTGATTCATCCTTCTCTATTTGTCCCACATGTCTCCTTAGAAACACTATGACCTCCTCTCGAATTCTTTGTTTTAAAATTTTTTCTTTATGCTCTGACAAAAAACCCTCACATTCATACATAGGAGATCCACTCATCTCTATGTACCCCATTGTTTACTACTTCATACGTTACTGAAAATTTTGCAAAACTACAATCCTAATTCATTGAAGCATACAAACCTCTTTTTCACACCTTGTTCCTTTTCTTAGTGGTCAAATCACTTAATAAGTAAACATTTCTTAACATTGAAAATAAAATACCTAGAAGTATGTGGTTGAAACTCAACCTGCTTAGTGGAAAGACTGATATATTTGAATCTTACCTCACTTAAATCTTTGTGGAGTCACCACCTCCTTGAAGAGGACAAATATGCTAATCACTGAAAACTCCTTCTGTATCATTTTCCATACAACAAAAACTTCACCAAAATCTGAAAAAGACTATTTATCAACATGGAAAATACATCATTTCATACACTGATCAAATAAAGGACTTAGAGTTGCCACTCACAACTTGGTGAGATAATATAAATTTGTTTTTGAATCTAACTGTATACTTTCAATGGTAACTACTAGATGTGATAAATAAGAAGGCCAAGAGTCTAGCTCTACTTGTACCTACATTATTTATTACAAGTTTATAACATGAAAGATATCAAATTGGATTTATCATGAATATTGCATCTCTATTCCCCAGTAGAGTCACCATTTTGTTGGTTCCTAAAAAGGATTTTACACTCAAAGAGACACCAGTATGCCTAAAAAAAAATTTGAGGAGGGGTTAGTTCACAATCTAGTGAGGTCTATTAGGCAATCGGACCAACTATAGTGACATAGCTCAAGAAGGGTGGATCCAATTAAGGATAGTCCAACCTTGCATCAAATCAAGAACACAATGGAATAACACAACAAGATATACCTAATATTAGATTTCCATTAACATGCCCAGTTGTAAGGCCTTTTAGGTTAGGGCCAATTACAATCAAGAAGTAATTCTGCAAGATCAACAAGATCCAACACAACTCCAACTAGTTTAGTTCTAAAAACTATCAGCAACTGATGGAAACCATTAGGTAAATCTAAACTTGAGCTCACAAGCCTCCAAGCAATCTCCTTGTCTCCAAGTAAACAACTACTAGCTCTGTTGTTACAAACTATCAGATAACAATCTGATCTACAAGATCTCACAGGATCTTTTCCACAACTTCACTTATATGATTCCCCAGATCTAATCTAATGCCTAAAACATCTACCCAAATACCCTATAAATAATAATCATCAGCCACAAGTCATATGGATGAAGCAATTAACTCCTACAAATAAATATTAAATGCAATGCAAGTTGGCTCACAAATATCCTTACAAATATTAAATTCTCCATATCAGCATCAAGATCTATATAGGAGAATATAACAAAAGCTACCAACAATAATTGCACCAAGTCAGCCAACCAAACCACCAAGAACTCCAGTCAATAAACCATAATAACCAAGCACTAGTGAAACAACCAACCAAGCCAAGAAACACTGAGAAACACAAGCATAACTGAGAACTAGTTCCACCGAGCATTAGAAGTCTCACTGAGTTCCTTTAGTGACCAAGCTTCCTTCAATAACTGAGACCATCAATTAAATCTACAACTGAGTAACACAGGCCAAGTAACACACCACCATGCAAATTGATTGAAAACCCAAGAATGCCCCTGCATCAAATATCCTAGGTTCTAAAAGATATTTATATTTGAGAAGAACTTCTTCTGGGATTCAGCACATAAACCCTGAATTGGTTCTTCACATACAAGTCCTCCAACTTTTCACTCTGCATACTCTTCCACTTTGGCTTCCTTTGTCTTTTCAAGTATTTCCTTGATAACACATAGGTCTTCTCTCCAAACTTATCATCCATACCTTCAGGATCTACCAACTCAAATTGGCTACCAATAATCAAGCTCCTCCTACCGAGTGTTCTATCCTACAAAGGCATTAGAGAAAACTTCTTTTCATCCTTCTCAATAGTAAACACATTCTTCACACAATCATACATAGTTCTATAATCATATTTCCAACGTCTACCGAGCAATATATGATAACTATTCATGTCCACTGTTGGATACAATTATTTGAAGGACATTGTTGGATTAGATATGTGTTGTCTTTGATGTCACACAAATGTCATATCAATTATCGCTCTCAGTATCTACTGAGTTCAGTCGGTCAGCTAAGTGGTTCTCAGTATCTACCGAGTTCAGTCGGTCAGCTAGGTGGTTTTTAGTGTCTACCAAGTTCTCTCAGGTGTCTAATGGAAACATGATAGGGTAACAGTGTTAACTGAGCCTCCTCAGTTATCGAAGGAAAATTAGTGGTTACCGAGCTCTCTCGGTCTCCAAAGGATGTTGTAGAATTCACTATGGTTACCGAGTTCTCTCGGTCACCGAAGGAAATCTTTTCAGGATTAATGTTTACTGAGCAAGGTCAGCCCTTTCAAAGAATTTTGTTATTACAGTTTGTTTATCCTAGCCGACTGTTATAATAATTATTAGTGCCGACTTGATAATCTAAATGATTATGAAATGGCATATATATATATATATATATATATATATATATATATATATATATATATATATATATATATAGAAATAGAAGGTCAAGTGGTGAATAAAAGATATACAACATGCAGAAATCATTTTGAAGAAAGGTGTGTGCGAATTTTGAAGGATGGTTAGATATCCTTGAGGAGCAGCAAATATTTAATTGATCAGTAAGGATCTAGTGAAACAGAACAGAGATCTATATTCAGCAATTTAGTTGCAGGTCATTTCATTGTTACTCTCTAGCAATTGTAGCAGTGATATCAAAATCTCTTAACTAAGTTGGTTTAACAACCATTTTGTAAATCCTCTAACAAGGTAACAATTCTATTGAATTGTTTCAAGACATCTTACAAGGCCACTCCTAGTAGGGTGATTAAATCCTCTAACAAGGTCACACCTAACAGTGTGTTTTGTAACCTTTTACTGGGTTGGCTTCTAACCGGGCATCACTTCAGAAGAGTGAAAAATAGTAACTAGTTACATTGGTGGTTTTTCCCATATTGGGTTTCGACGGTAAATCTGGTGTCTCTTGTGTTCATGTTATTTTCTTTATTCATGTAAGTTAATTAGTGATGAATGCTTAAGAACAATTTAATTATTACACACTTCAAGGATCAAGTTTTCAGCATTTCTCTGTATATTTACCGAGTGGCATAGTAAATAATTTGTTGAGATATTTAATGGATCAGTGGTAATATTTTTGTGGTTAACTGATTCACCCCCCCCTCTTAGTTACTGCATCTATATTTCCAACAATTGGTATCAGAGCTTTTGGTGCTTGCTGGAAGGGTTTCAAGGACCTAAGCTAAAGATCAGGATGTCTTACAAAAGAGAAATTCCAAGGCTTAACAGAAATAACTTTTCAGCATGGCAAGGTCTCATGAGACTACATCTAGCTTCCATTGGTGATTTAGGATGCAAATATATTGATCAAGAATATACAATTCCTACTGGCACATTAACTGTTGAAGACATTGCAGAGAAGAAGAACCATAACACTATGATGATAGATATTGCATCAGCTCTTAGCTATGAAGAATTTGATGAAATCAAAGACTGCACAACTACTCATGAAATGTGGAACAAGCTAAAGAAAATCTATGGCGGTGATGACAATGTGAAGAGAGCCAAAGCAGAGAGCCTAAGAGGACAGTTTGATCAAATGAAAATGAGAGAAGAAGAAAATATTGCAAAATATGTTGAAAGGATTAAGAAAGGTGTTAGTGCAATCAGAGCTTCTAGAGGAAAAATTGATGATGAAACAGTTATAAGTAAGGTTCTTAGAACATTACTCCCTATTTATGCAATAAGAGTTTCTACTATTCAAGAAAGAAGATGTGAAGAAAATCACAATATAACTTTGGATGTCTTAGTTGGAAGATTGATAGCCTTTGAACTAGATAACTATGACAACTATGTTCCAACTTCTAAAAATATTGAATCAGCTTTTGAGGCCAAACTTTCACTCAAGAAAGGGAAGAAAATCCAATTAGAAAGTGAAGAAGAACCAGAGGAAAGTTCTGATAGCGATCTTGAAGTTATTGAAGCATTACTTGCAAAGAAGTATTCAAGAGGCAGAGGAAAATACAAAGGTAAAACTCCCTTAATCTATTTTTCATGTGAAGAAATTGGTCATATTGTGGCTAGGTGTCCAAAAAAGCAAAACAAAGATGAGAAGAAAAATTACAAGTACAATGGCAAGAAAAATTTCAAATCATTCAAGGATAAAGGTAAGAAAACATGTTTTTTAGCTAAAGATTCGGATGATAGTGAAGAAGAAATTGTTTTCATTGCTGTAAAAGATGAATCTGATAATGATGAAGATGAGATGGCACTTATCTCTCATATAAGCAACAATGATACATGGATTATAGACAGTGGATGTTCACATCATATGACTGGTGATAGGACCAAGTTTGAACACTTTGAAAACTTTGATGGTGGTAATGTAAGGTTTGGAAACAATGAATCCCGTTGTATAAAAGGAAAGGGACAAATTTCATTAACCAAAGAACTTATATGTGATAATGCATATTGGGTCGAAGGACTAAAGCATAATCTTCTAAGTGTAGCATAGCTAATCAACATTGGATTCAAGGTTGAATTCATGAATGGCAAAGCAAGACTACTGGATGACAAAGGAAAACTGATAGGATCAGGCAAACAAACCAAAGGTAACCTATTTTATCTTGATCTTGGTGATTACTCATGTTTTATTGCTCAAATTGAAGAAAGTTGGTTATGGCACAAAAGGTTATGTCATGTAAATTTTGACAACATGATGAAAATAAGCAAATTCAAGAAAGTAAGAGGTATTCCTACTTTGAAGAAACTTGATGTTGGTCTATGCAAGAATTGTCAAATTGGTAAAATGGGAAAGTCTAGTTTCAAAAGTAAAAACTATCAGTCTGAAGATATTTTGGAAATTGTGCATACTGATTTATGTGGACCTATTGGAATTGAGAGCTATACCAGAGAAAAATTCTTTATTCTCTTTGTTGATGATTATTCTAGAATGATGACTGTTATGTGTTTAAGAGAAAAGTCTGAAGCATTTGAGAAGCTCAAATGGTATTTAGCAAGAGTAGAAAAGGAAATAGGAAAAAGAATAAAATGCTTGAGATCAGACAGAGGTGGTGAATTCATCTTGCATGAATTCAATAATTTTTGCATTGAAAGAGGAATCAAAAGATAGGTATCAGCCCTGAGAACTCCTAAGCAGAATGGAATAGCCGAAAGAAGGAACAGATCTATCATGGACTATGCAAGGACTCTAATGATTGAAAAGAACATTGCTATGAAATACTGGAAGGAAGCTATCAGCACTGCAGTTCATACCTTGAACCAAGTACAGCTGAGAAAAGACACATTCAAGACTCCATATGAGCTATGGTATGGCTACAAACCAAATGTAAGTTACCTAAAAGTATTTGGTAGTAAATGTTAAATCTTAAAAGAATCTAGAAAAGGAAAATTTGATGTAAAAAGTGATGAAGGAATGTTTTTGGGATAGTCTTGCAAAAGTAAGGCATATAGATGTCTAAATTTGTCTACTCACAAAATCATAGAAAGTGCACATGTGAGAATTGATGAGTTTGCAAAAAAGATTGAAGAAGAAAGCAAAAAGGAACCAGAGGACTACAAAAAATTTTTTTACATCAAACCTGATACATTTCTAGACACATGTAAGGAGACTACATCTACCGAGCCTAGTACAGTAACCGAGTCACAAGAAGAAGTTCAGATCGAGTCACAAAGTACCAAGTCTCAGTCTAAAGCTACTGAGCAAGTATCTACCGAGCTCGAGTAATCTAAACCTGAAGATGAAGAAGATGACAATGTAACTCATTCAGGAAGCAAGGAACCTATATTAGCCAAGTACATCAGAAAGCATCATAAACCAGATCAGATTATTGGAAACAAATCAGATGGTACTATGACAAGAAGTAAACTAAAAGGTACATGTTTATTTGCTGATTTTGAACCCAAAAATGTCAAAGATGCATTAGAAAATGAAAGTTGGATTGAGGCTATGAATGAAGAAATAGAAAAAATAGAGAAAAATAAGACATGGACTCTTGTACCTAGGCCTAAAGATAAAAATGTAATTGGGACAAAATGGGTATTCAAAAATAAGTTGAATGAAGATGGTCAAGTATCAAGAAACAAAGCAAGATTGGTATGTAAAGGATATTCTCAAGAAGAAGGAATAGATTATGGAGAGACTTTTGCTCCTGTTACAAGATTAGAAGGTGTGAGGAATTTACTTGCATATGCAGCACATAAAGGATTTAAGGTATATCAGATAGATATCAAATCTGCTTTTCTCAATGGTATTCTTGAGGAAGAAGTCTACATTGAGCAACCTAAAGGTTTTATTGATCTAGACAAAAGGGATATGGTCTAAAAATTACACAAAGCATTGTATGGTCTGAAACAAGCTCCTAGAGCATGGTATGAAAGATTACATAACTATCTTACTCAGATTGATTTCAAAAGGGCTAATGACAACAACAATTTATACATCAAAGAAGGATCAGATAACAAAATTGTTTTGGCAGAAATATTTTTGGATGATACTGTGTTTATAGGAAATGATGATTAGTGCAAAGAATTTTCAGAGCTTATGAACAAAGAATTTGAAATGTCTATGTTTGGTCAAATAAAATTCTTTGTTGGACTTCAAATTCAGCAGAACAAAAATGGTATCTACATTACTCAGTCTAAATATATCAGGGAAATACTTAAGAAATTTGGTATGAAAGATTCAAAACTAGTTGGTACACCCATGTGTACTGGACTGAAGCTTACCAAAGATGATGATTCAAAAGAAGTAGATCAGACCTGATACAGATCAATGATTAGAAAATTATAGTATGTAGTACACACAAGGCCTGATATTGCCTTAGCAGTTGGAATAGTGGCAAGATTCTTGGATAAACCCAGAGAAAATCACATGATGGCAATCAAAAGAATCATGAAGCATTTAAGGGGAACTGAAGATTATGGCTTGTGGTATAAATTTGGAGGCAATCTAGATTTAAAAGTGTTTACTGATGCTGATTGGGTAGGAAACATTGATGACATAAAGAGTACAAGTGGTGGAGCATTCTTTCTTGGCAAGAGGTTAGTATCTTGGACTAGTAAAAAGAAAAACTGCACATCCCAATCCATAGCAGAAGCAGAATATGTTGCTACAGTAGTAAACTTCTCTAATATTATATGGTTTAAACAGCTTTTGGAAGACATGAAGGTTGAGATCAAAGAACCAATTGTTATGTTTTGTGATAATACAAGTGCAATAAATATTTCAAAGAATCCAGTAATGCATTCCAAAACCAAGCACATTGCAATTAAATATCACTTTGTCAAAGAATTGGTGCAGGACAAGGAAATCAGATTGGAATATATTCATACAAAAGAACAAATTGTAGATATCTTCACCAAGCCACTACCTAAGGATGCATTCTTGTATCTAAGAGGAAAGTTAGGGGTCACTCCCCTATCTGAGGTTCACTAAATAAAGTTTTAGTGATGCATCAACCAGAACATGTTGAAGATCAATCAGTTGATGCAGCATAGTTAGGGAATCATTGCATATGAATCAGTACATAAGGTACATTGATATTTACCAAAATTGTGTAAGTTGTCTTTGGCATGTGTTGTCAAAGAGGGAGAGTTTGCTATCATTTCAAGAAATTTCTAAGAAGAATAATTTGAGAAGTTAAGAGGGAGAGTTCTCAGTCAGAGAAAGAAGTTTGAAGATGATGGGAATAAGAATGAAGCTAAGGATATGTTTCTTACTCTTGGTTTCTCTGTGAAATTTCATTGTGCTATGACATGTTGTGTTGCCATCAATGCCAAAGAGGGAGATTGTTGGATACAATTATCTGAAGGACATTGTTGGATTAGCTATGTGTTGTCTTTGATGTCACACAAATGTCATATCAATTATCACTCTCAGTATCTACCGAGTTCAGTCAGTCAGCTAAGCGATTCTCAATATCTACCAAGTTCAGTCAGTCAGCTAGGTGATTTTTAATGTCTACCAAGTTCTCTCAGGTATCTAAAGGAAACATGAAAGGGTAACAGTGTTAATCGAGCCTCCTCAGTTATCGAAGGAAAATTAGTGGTTACCAAGCTCTCTCAGTCTCCAAAGGATGTTGCAGAATTCACTGTGGTTACCGAGTTCTCTCGGTCATCGAAGGAAATCTTTTCAGGATTAATGTTTACCGAGCAAGGTCGGCCCTTTCAAAGAATTTTATTATTATAGTTTTTTTATCCCAGCTGACTGTTATAATAATTATTAGTGCTGACTTGACAATCTAAATGATTATGAAATGGCATATATATATAGAAGGTCAAGTGGTGAATAAAAGATATACAACATGCAGAAATCATTTTGAAGAAAGGTGTGTGCAAATTTTGAAGGATGGTCAGATATCCTTGAGGAGCATCAAAGATTTAATTGATTAGTAAGGATCTAGTGAAATAGAATAGAGATCTATATTCAGCAATTCAATTGCAGGTCATTTCATTGTTACTCTCTAGCAATTGTAGCAGTGATATCAAAATCTCTTAACCGAGTTGGTTTAACAACCATTTTGTAAATCCTCTAACAAGGTAATAGTTCTATTGAATTGTTTCAAGACCTCTTACAAGGCCACTCCTAGCAGGGTGATTAAATCCTCTAACAAGGTCACACCTAATAGTGTGTTTTGTAACCTTTTACCAAGTTGGCTTCTAACCGGGCATCACTTCAGAAGAGTGAAAATAGTAACTAGTTACATTGGTGGTTTTTCCCATATTGGGTTTCCACAGTAAATTTGGTGTCTCTTGTGTTCATGTTATTTTCTTTATTCATGTAAGTTAATTAGTGATGAATGCTTAAGAACACTTTAATTATTACACACTTCAAGGATCAAGTTTTCAGCATTTCTCTGTATATTTACCGAGTGGCACAGTAAATAATTTGTTAAGATATTTAAGGGATCAGTGGTAATATTTTTGTGGTTAACTGATTCACCCCCCCCCACCTCCCCCCTCATCTCAATTACTGCATCTATATTTCCAACAGTCCACAATATCACATAACACAAGATCCTTATATTGGCCAATCTAAACATCAACAAAGCATTGGCCTCTTACTTCTAGAGCATGAACATCTTTCAACCAACCAATCCTATAAGGATGTGGATGTCTCATTCTACTCAAACCAAGTTTTTGAACCATATCCTCAACAACAAGGTTATCATTACTACCACTGTCAAAAATAACATTACAAAGTTTACCTCCAGACTTGCACTGAGTCCTGAACAAGTTACTCCTCTAATAAGGTTCCTCCTTTGTACCTAGCAATGTTCATCAAACTAGTAAGTTCTCAGATTCAGGTTCATTCTCAATATTTTCATTCACCACAGCAGTTCATTAGTCACCAAGCTTCTTTTGTGTACACTCAAAAGAATGGTGTCCTTCTTCACCACAATTATAACAAGTACCCTTAAAGATAACTCTACCAGTCTTCTGCTTCAGTTCTACAAGTTTTTGTTCATCTTCTATAGTTGGTTTAACCTTCACCGAGTGATCAATCTTCTCCTTCCCTTGGGTATTAACATGTTGTTTCCTCTTCAATTTATCTTCTTCCTTCAGAGCATATTGATAAGCATCTTCAACTGAATCAATCTTCAGCATACCAATCTCATCCTAGATATTGAATCTCAAACTATTCACATACTGAGATACCTTTTCCTTCCCAAGTTCTCTATGTCCAAACCAAATAGTGAGCTTGTAGAACTCCTTGGTATAATCTTCAATAGTCAAATCCTTCTGTTTTAGATTACGCAACTTCTTAAACAAGTCAAGCTCATAGTCAATAGGTATGAACTTAGCTTTCAATTTAGTCACCATCAACCTCTACTAATCGATCTTCATTCCACCTTCATCTTCTCTATCTCTTTGTAATTCTTTACACCAAAGAGAAGAATGTCCTTTCAATTTTGTTTGTGCCAATCTCACTCAAAGAGGATCTTCAATTTCTTCCAGATCAAAGAAGTCTTCTAATTCACCAATCTAGTCAATCAAATTCTCAAGTTTCAAAGTACCAGAGAAAGTAGAAACTTCCATCTAGTAACTATTACTTAACCGAGCTCTAGATCTATGAAATTGACTAGTTTTGTCTGAATTAGATATATCCCTCTAGTCATCACCACTAGATCTAGTAGCTTCCTCATAACCATCCTCAATACCAACATTTTGAGGTACACCTGTCATAGCTCTCATGATCTCAGTAACCATGTCATTCTTCATCAATTCCATCTTTGATCTGAAATCAAATTTCACCTTCTAAGTAATCCTATATTGCACAGTATCACAAAGATCTGCAATCACCCTAGGGTCCAATTTTCTTGGAAGCATCCTTAAAGATAAAAACACTTTTCAACAAAACCCTACACCAACCACCTTGTGACAATCTCCAAGTTGTATGCAAGTCAAATCATAAACTTCCACCTTGCACACACAACTAGGCCAAGATTCGACAAGTTCAGTGCCATGGATCTACAATCCAGATTATACGATCTCTTCTCCCACAAGATCAACTTTGCAAGATCAACCTTTCTAGGTCAACCTTCACTCAACAAGATCAACTTAGCTTTGATACCACCTGACGCAGTTGAAGGATGGTTGATCCAATTAAGGATAGTCCATCCTTGTAGCCAATCAAGAACACAATAGAAAAACACAACAAGATATGCTCAATATTAGATTTCTATTAACATGCCCAACTATAAGGCCTTCCAGGTTAGGGCCAATTAAAATCAAGAAGTAATTCTACAAGATCAACAAGATCCAACACAACTCTAGTTAGTTTAGTTCTAAAAACTATTAGAAACTAATGGAAACCCTAAGGCAGATCTAAACTTGAGTTCACAAGCCTCCAAGCAATCTCCTTGTCTCCAAGTAAAAAACTAATAGCTCTATTGTTACAAACTATCATATAACAATCTGATTTGCAAGATCTCATAGGATCTTTTCCATAACTTCACTTATCTAATTCCCCAGATCTAATATGATGGCTAAAACATCTACCCAAACACCCTATAAATACTAATCATTAGCCACAAGTCAGCTGGATGAAACAATTAACTCCTAAAAACAAATATAAAATGTAATACAAGTCGGCTCTCAAATAGCCTTATAAATATTAAATTTTCAATGATGGCCTCAAGATCTACCTAGGAGAATGCAACAAAAGCTACCAATAATAAATGCACCAAGTCGGCCAACCAAACCACCAAGAACTCCAGTCGATAAACTAGAATAACCAACCACCAATGAAATAATCGACCAAGCCAAGCAACACTGAGAAACACAAGCATCACCGAGCACCAGTTCCACCAAGCATCAAAAGTCTCACCGAGTTCCTTTAGCAACTGAGCTTCCTTCAATAACCAAGACCATTGGTTAAAGCTACAATCGAGTAACATCAGCCAAGTAAGACACCACCATGTAGATTAACTAAGGACCCAAGAATGACCCTGCATCATATAGGGACAAGATTGCACTCTACACTTTTGGCTCTGCAAAACCAAGGAGGGTTTGCCTAATCCAGTGACAAATAACACCTTTACAACTTTAAACTGAATTGAACAAAGAAGATGAGAGCAAGAAATTACTAAATGATAACTAGTCATTCATTAAGTCTCCATTTCTATTGTGAACAAAATGGCCTTGTGACCTCAAGACTTTGAGGGATTTTGCAGTTGGTAATGATTAATATTGGTGGGATGTAACAAACCATATTAGACACATTATTGCCAAATTTACTTGCTTCTGACTAGTGCCTTATCCATTGGGCCATATCTCTATTGCATAATAGAATACAGAATCCAATTACTAATCTTAATCATGAATCCAAGCCGTAAATATAAACACCCAAAACCACACTGCTTACAAACATCCTAGTCAAAACCCAATGAATTTATGCTTCATCTAGAGCATCATTTAATTTGATCCTAACTCAGAACTAGAGAATGATATCATATGCATGGATAAAACTCCATACAATGAATTAGAAAATTTAAAACTCATCAGATGGACACAAATGGAGAGAAATGAGAAATGATATTTATATTAACTATGAGGATCATGCCTCTGTATACACCTAATTCAAGATCTAAAACTATTTCAATAATATGCAAAAGATCAAAAACTTCCCTTTGATATAATAATATTGCCTAATACAAGAATTTTCTACATCCTAGACTGAGAGTAAAATCATCAGCCAGTATTCTGAAACCAAGAAGAGACTAAACCTAGACCTCTTCCCCAGCCAAAAGATGACCCCCCTAAATGATCATGAAAAATCCTTTATACCAAGATTGCAACAAGCATCCGATCATTTAGGGCAAAATTAGGTTTCCAACTACTTCCAACAACTAGATAAAACAAGAAATAAAAGTAGAAAAGAAATCCTAAAAACTCAGGAAGGATCAGATCAAATTTGATGTACAATTATTTGGGGTTCATAATCATAAGCTAACTAAACTTACAAATTTAACCAATTTATTATTGTGGGAAAAACTACATTAAATGCCAAAACCAACTTGGAAAATCTTGCATGAATCAGAAAATGGAATAGTTGATATTCATCAAACCCTAGTCACCCTTGTCTAAACATCAGTCCTCTACATTAAAAAAGCATGGCACATCATGAAACAAATCAAATCAGATAGATACCCATATCTTACTCATCAATTTTCACCTATAACCATCCTTGGAATGAACAAATATGTTCTTTGTTGTTTATGGCTCATTGTACCCAAACCCTGCAAAGAAACCCTAGTAGAAAAATCAAATTATCATCCCTAATGATTAACTGGCAAATTTAAAGCATGACCATCAATTGTATCCTTTCCAAACACATCGAGCAACTCTTAAAAATTGACATAATGGTCAATTTGGCTTTGAAAAGTTGGCCCCATCATCTATCTCGACAACCAATCAGGAACAAGCACCTCAATATAACTTGGTAGTGGACCCACTTTATTTTTACAATGGAAAGCATATTACCCACACTAGATCTAGCAAACACATGATTGAAGGCATTCTCCCAGTCACTCAATGTTTATATTAACCATGTTCCTATCAGGAGATCAGATGAATGAAGCATTCGTGTGATCACTAAGTCATTGTCTTAACCTGAGGTTTCATTGGGAGAATCAGTGACCACCACCCAATCCATTTATAATCAACTGCTCATAATCATTCTCAAAATTCTCTTTATCCTTAACCCAACCTCTATCCAGTGATTTAGCGAACAAAGAAATCTTCTAGTCATTGAATACATTACTTAACCAGGGTTTCATCAGGAGAACATGTGAACAAAGACATTCATGTGATCGCTGAACATTTCCTAACCTTAAGGTAAAATCATGAGATTAAACACTGGTTTTTGATCATGTCTCATAATCAACAAAGAGAAAATGTTCACTTTCCCTTAACTATGATTAGACTTAGAGATTACGCAGCTGAGGCAATCTTGCATTCGCTAGACATATGCTTAACCTTGGGTTTCATCTCAAGAATTAGCACCAACTGTTGATCAAGATCAACATCGATGGTTCTCACTAATTCATTGAATGTTTCATGACTTAGTTGTTTCATTTGGAGATCAAGAGATAACCGTGTCACTAGATCATTGAATGTTTAGTGCCTAACTACCAAGATCAAGAGAACATGAGATCACTGAGTTGCGTAATCATTAAATAAAATACTTAACTGCCAGAATCAAACCTGATATTAACTTTGACTCAACTCGGGCCCATCTAGAGATTACATGGACAAATAAAACTCAGAGTCGCTTGATCTTTTCTTTACTATTGGTTAAATCTAGAGAACATGCGAATGCTATCAATCACAATCTGCATCAACAGTTCTCATTTAATCTCTAAAAACTTCCTACCTTGACTAGATATCTGGAGAATGAGTGACTGAAGGAAAATTTAACCATGCGCTAAGTTGCTAAGTGCTAGATACATAACCACTAGAATCAAGAGAATATGTGACCACTGCATTCACTCGATTGCTAGATGAAATCACTAACTGCCTAAGAACTTGGAGATTAAGAGAACACCTTAGTCGTGGTCACTGAATATAATGACTTAATTGTCTAGGCTAGAAAATAAAGCATGTTCAGAATGGGGACTTAAGTGACCCAAAAAGATAATGGAGAAATAGAATTGGCTAAGGGTTTATGAACTTAGACAAATTTTGGAAACCCTTATTCATGGATAAACCCTATTTCTCAGACATTAAAATTGCTATATCTCCCTGATTTTTTCATTTTAACACATGTGCCCTTAACTAAAGCTTACAAAGACCATAAACTACTCCTAGCTAAGGGCACAAGCCATAAAACATCCTACATCTTCTTTGCAGATCAAAATTGTGTTGCAGCTAAGGCAATACAATTTCCCTAGGGTTTTCATAAGATACAACCATTTTCTTAGGATTTTTTCTATGACAAGAAAATGGGCTAACAATACCCAAGAGGGCATCCAAGGTGAAGTTGGCTAGATGTAGGCCTGTAAGAGTTATAAAAAGACATGTTTACAAGAGGAAAAGGTCCACTACACCTTCTCAAATGGAGAGTGTTCTAGAAGAGGATGAGGAAGGTGAAGAAGATGATGAAGATGAAGTACCACTCAACCAAAGGACATGGTCTCCAGGTTTTTTGAAAAGGAGGAAAATAAAAGGAGAGAATGTACATATATATCTAGAGGAAGAAACTCAAATAGAGAAGGTGAATCCAAGGGATTCTCTGGGTGATGATGAGTTCAATATATCAGAATGAGAAGGTCTCTATAGGTTCAAGGAAGCTAAGAAAAAAATCCCAGTAGAAGGGCCTTCTATAGATCAACAATTTCCATTTTCAATATTTATGTCTCCCTTAATGCAATTCATAGCTACAACTCCAATGGGAAATGTAGGAGAAGAAGCCCAACACAAACCATATGGATCAACAAAGGAAGCAATCAATACAACTCAGGGAGAGTCTACTGAATCAAAGGACTCCTCCATTGGGATTACTTAAGAAGAAGACATAGGACCTCTAGTTCTTCCACCTCAACAAGCTCTAGTTCATCCACCACAACAAGCCCTGGCTCCACCACATCCAACAACTTCACTTCCACCTCAAATGCCAACCAATCTACCTTCAACCACTTTGCTTCCACCATAGGTTCTAGGTAGTCAACCTCCATCATAGACCCCACCTATTCAAATCCCCATGCCTACTCCACCACCTATTCATATGGTGATGCCTTTGCCTAATCCCCTAGTAGCCCCTACTCCTCCTCTTGGTCCCATGCCACTAGTATAGAACCCTACTCCACAAATTCCTACTCCTCCATCTTCTCATATTGAGACAACTCAACAAGGAGCCCAAGAATTAGAAAAGGAGATTGAAATAGAAAATAAGATTGGATCAGAAGAACAAACTAGGTCAGAAGAGTAGACCGTAGGAGAAGAAAAAGTAGCAAGAGATGAAAGAGTAAGAGAAGAGGTAAGGGAGGAGGAAATAGAAGAGGAACTAGAGCCAGAATGTGAAGTCATCACCACAAGCTTAGTAACACCTTATGATCCTATTAAAGCCTTCTCCAAATCCACCTGGTTCACTAGAGAAATACAACCAAGGGTGAGGATCTACATGGATGAAGAGGACACAGACATGGTAGTGCTAGGCTAAGTGTTCCATAAAGGAGAATCTAGTTCTAGGGAAAGGACCTTATCATATGTAACACAAGATCAAAGTGAAAGATGGTAGTCACAAGTAGTTAAACCTACATTTGATACTAGTATGGTCGAGATCACTTTGGAAGACTATGTTTTTGAAGAGGTGGACCTAGGGGAACCAAAGAGGGGAGGTAGCAAAACATTGGCTACCTTAGGTTTGAAGCATTTATTACTCTTCATGGTGAAATATGAGGAGAAGACAAAAGCTTTAATGGAACAAAATGAAGCCATGAAGAGATTAATTCTTAATATGGTAGGTCCCATTGATCCTAGTAACCCTGAGGCCTCATTACAAGCTATTTTGGAAAAAAGGGGTGCTTCGGAGTTACCAAGTGATGTTTCACATTCTTTCATACATGCCTATTCCAATTGGAAGGCTGATTTAACATGTGAAGAGGATGGTCTTGAGGAGAGAATTCTTAAATGGAAAAAGGCTCTCAGTGATCTCATAATAATGAGGAAGCAATGCTTCCAAGTTTTGGTGAAGATATATGAAGGGTCAGAGTTGGACAATTTTGAAGAATGGATCAAAGATATTACCGAAGCTTTAAAAGTCTACCAGAAATGCTTAAGTAAGATTGATAAGAAAAGAGATGAAGGAATTCTCTAGGTGGAGGAGATGCATAAGTTTTTTGAAGGTTTAGACTTGGACCTCTATGATGATGATGATAAGAAAATGATGCACCCAATCAAAGACATTGTGCATTAGTACCTAGATATCTTCAGTGGAGTTAAAACAAAGGATGACCTCCAACAAATGTTTTATCAAAAGGAGGAGATGCAAATTTTGAAGAAATACAAGAGATAGTTGACAGGCTCTGCAAGGTACATCTAGAGATACTTCCAAGTCACTAAGTGTCTAGTTTTGGACTTAGTCAATTTTTGTATCAAGAGAAATTTTTTTTGACACTTAGTCAATTTTGTACTTCAAGATTTTCATCCTTTTTGCCATCACCGCCAACAACTTCTATTCTTCTACAAAATAGTTTTTAGTCAGATTGATCATTTCTCTAGGGTCATTTCTGTATGAATTGGGGGAATCTTTTAGTTATATCAATGAAGGAGAGATACAACAAGGAATAAAGAGAAGAACTCCAAGTTTTAAAAGAAGAGCATGCATAGAAATGGAGAGGTTTTATAACATGATTTTGAGATTTTTAATCCATCCTTTGCTTCAAAATTGTAATGCACAAGGAATAATTTTGTGCTAGATAGTTTAGATGTGTGTTAGGGATAGTTTTCTTTTAGTAAGCTTTATTTTTAGATTTATTTTCAAGTTTCATGGGAATTCAAAACCCTAGATGAAAAATTTCTTTCCCTAAAGAGTAAAGCTCTATAAATTGTAAGAAAACAATGTAATTAAGGTCAATCACTTTGCAATGCAATACTTACAATTGGAGCTTCAATTGTGGTGTGATATTTTTTGCTATCTTTGTGAAATTTATGAATGTGTGTTTTCTCATTCCTTTGTTTCAAAGAGCCAATTGATTATATGGTGATTTTGATCTATGATTATATTAGTTTCATGTTTATGATTGCTGCATTTCTTTGTTGTGATGAATTATTGGAAATATTTTTCTTCAGTGCTTTAAGCTAAATTTGTCTGATGTGTGCGCACATTCATAGTGGCTTCGTGATCTGATGAATTTTGACACATCTTACATATTCATTTATTTCCATTGGTGATTGCATCTGCAAACTTATGATTGTAATTCATTCAGATCAGATCTATGTTTTGTGGGTTTTCCCCATCTTCTTGGTACTTTGATTCACAAGGCAACACATGTTAGGAATGAATGCTGAATATATCCTATGGGGGAGTATTCACAACCATTCTATAGTAGTTGTTGTTGCATTCATGACTATGATTTTTATTGATGTCAACACAATAATCTACTAAAGATTAGCAGAGAAGCAGACAATGTTTGAGTTAGCCCACTTGGGATATTGAAGATGAAGCTATGTGATGTTGAGGACTTACTCTATGATGTTATAAGATCATGCTTGAGAGAACAGATAGTAATTCACTTATTCATGGAAGTTATGAGAAAATTAGTGGAAGCAGTATTCACGTAGTGATCCTGAGTAGCAGTTTGTGGAAATTGGATGATATCTCCTAATCAGGATGGAATTTGGTTATGTGCAATTAGAGAGAAGTTGAATACAATTCTATAGTGATGTGGATGACATCGCAAAATCTAAGGTCACACAATTGAAGAATTATCTTAATTGGAAGCCAATAGTTTTGTGTAATTTTGATGTAATGTGTGGAAACCTTTATTTTGTAATTTGTATGCTGACTCATTTGTAACTACTTGAGTGTGGTATAAAGGAAGGAATATATTCCTTATTGTAGAGTAGTGTAATGAATGTAAGAGTGTATGAAGAAATTATGAAAGCAAAATTGTTGAAAGAGGATATGTGAAGTACTAAGATCTAGTATTGAGATATGAAGAAGCAGTTGGTGTGGTTTGGCATAGTCAGAGGAGTATTGAATTATTGAGATCAGTAATCTTTTGGTATTATTCTATTGAGTAATAAAATATTAGTTGGACAGTGAGTTCAGTGATCTTACCCTGAAGTTGTTTGGGTAGTGGTGTTGGCAATTCGGCTGAGTTGGTTACATAGATGTTGTCATTATGGAAACATATGATCTACGTGAAGATCGCACAGGTCAGAGAGCTAGTATGTCAGAGCGCAATGCAAATTGTCTAAGTATGAGACAATGTGTTTTTTCCAGTGAACCTAAAGATAGTTTTGATTTGTGATGTTGATTGGAGTAAGTTCAGTGCTTTTTCACTTGAACATAGACTATATGATGACTATTGAAGACTCACATCAGAGTGCAAGTTAGTACAGCATGTATAGAAGAAGTTATGCCAATTTTACTAAAGACAGTGTTAAGCCGATAGGACAGAATTTGAAGACAAAATAGATAAAGAGTTAAGGAATTATTTTGTTTATCAAACTAATGACTTAACAATATAAAGGGATGACATCCTAGATGTTAACCCTTAGATAAAGATATTTTGTAATATGATAGCCAACTAGAAAGTTATTAATCTTAATAACTTGTATAAAGATATGTAAAAATGCAATGTAATGAGAAGGAATGAAAATGCAAATGTAATAGTGAAAGTGAAGAACAAAAAAGAGATATTGATGCAAGAAATATAAGGTTATGTACCTTGACCTATTTTTATAATTAGTGAATATTGTATATTACTTGTTTGGGTAGTGGGCTCATCTGGTAATCACATTTTGTATTGCCAACTCCTAACAAGGTTGAGGCTTCTAACAAGGCCTATAGTCCTTTAATTAGGACCGAGACACTATATGCATGTAATAAACTCCTAACAGGGTCAACATCCTTAACAAGATACTTTTTATTAGTGGATCTTTGTGGGTACCATCCCCACCAAGGTTTTCCCTTGGCTAGGGTTTCCTCAAGAACAACTAATGTGTTATGAGTTCTTTAGTGTTATTTCTATGCATGTTGTTTAGCTTTCTATGTTATGCATGTGTTAAGATAATCTATTATATCCATAATTGGGCAAAATTAAAAGTTTGTAGAATATTGATTCACCCCCCCTCTCAATATTCCCTATTTCTAACAAGTGGGTCCTTCTGTCTTCCATAACTCCTAACAGAGTTAACATCTTTTAATAGGGATTTAAAATCTCCTAACAGGGACTCATATGTACTGAATGTATTTCATAAGACTCCTAACAAAGTCCATCATCTCACAAGGAACTTTCATATTAGTGCATCTTTTTTGGGCATCATTCCCACTGGGGTATACTCTTTGATTAAGGGGTTCCCTAGTCAACATATCTTGTGTCATTGTGTTATTGTGTATGAATATCTTTCTATGGTTGTTGGTTACATTTCTTACATGGTTAAAATCTATCGAAGTTGATAAAAGTTATATTTTTCTAATAACTGATTCACCCCCCCCCCCCCCCCTCTTAGTTATCTTGGTGGACTTTACTTTCTAACAATTGGTATCAAAGCAGTAGGTCCTTGAAGGAAAATTTTAACATCTTAAGGAGATCCATGGCAAAGAAAGTCAGATTACATAATTGGATATGTGCATTTGAAGATATAATAATGATGGAAGATGAATCTGTTAGAAGCTATATCAGTGGAATGTAAGAGATTGTTGCACGTATAAAATCTTATGGAGGAATAAAGATAGAGAATGAAGTGATATGGAAAATTCTAAGGACATTGACTCCTGCATTCAAGAAGATAACACAGATGATTGAACAAGTTATACCTTGTAGTATGAACTTCACCAGAGAGACTCTTCTTGGAAGATTGGAAGTAGTAGTGATGAACCTAAGATTATTAGGAGACTTACCTAGAATGGAGACAACATTCAGTGTTCTTAGTGTTCACTCTACTTTGTCAAGAAGCATAAGTGTGAGTGGAGATTATGCTAGTAGCAATAGATATAGAAATGAAGAAGACATGAATATTGAAGAAGCTATTGCCTTGCTTGTGAAGAGAGAACCAGATGGTAATAAAAATTTTTAATGTTGGACATATCAGGAATATGGTCATTTTGCATCTAAATGTCCTAAGAGAGTTAAGAAGTATAGAAACAGCTTTAAGCCTAGAAGATCTAAAGATGTTATTATGAAAATGATGAAGAACTTGAAGCTAGTGTGGAGAAAAATTTAAGTGCAAGTGATACTGAGAATAATGATGATATAGGATTTGTAGCAATTAAAGAAGAAAATCGTCAAACTAAAATTAAGGAAGAAAAAGCTTTAGTTTCTGAAGTAGAAAAGAAAGCTGATTGGATTATAGACAATGGTTGTTCACATCATATGATTGGAGACATGAAAAAGTTCATAAAGTTTAACAATTATGATGGATTTGTTAGAGTTGGAAACAAAGCACCTTGTTTGATTAAGGGTATGGGATCTATTATTCTTGATGGAAAGACTAACACTGATGATGTTTACTTTATGGATGGTTTGAAACATAATCTTTTGGGTGTTGGATAGTTAGTTGACAAGGGATATCAAGTTTGGTTTATTGAGAAAACTTGCGTAATTAAAGAGAAAGATGGAAATTTGATTGGTACTGGATCTAGAACTAGAGATAATGTATTTCAGTTGAATCCTATTGAGATGACATGTTTGATTACTAATATTGATGATAGTTGGTTATGGCATAGAAGATTTTGTCATATAAACTTTGATAACATTGTGAAAGTGAGTACTACACTTGCAGTAAGAGATTTGCCTAAAATTATGAAGCCTACTAACATGATTTGCATGGAATGTGTGATGTCTAAATAGAAGAGAATCTCATTTCCTAGCAAGAAGAAGAATTGTATTTCACAGAGCACAACAGAAGTAGAGTATGTGGCAATAGAAAACAATTGTAATTAGATAATTTGGATGAAACAAATACTAAAGGATATTGGAATAAAATTTGTTGAGCCTATTATTATACATTGTGATAACACCACCATGGTTAGTATGTCTAAGAACCTTGTGTTACATTATAAGAAAAAGCATATAGAGATAAAGTATCATCTAGTGAGAGAGAAAGTTGTAGAGAAAGAAGTCAAACTTGAATACATAAGCCCAAAGGAGTAGATTGCAGACATATTTACAAAACCTTTGCCTAAGAATACATTTGAGTATCTAAGAGGTATGCTTGGGGCTATGCCCTAGCCTACTTTTGAGAAGTGATGCAGATTGTTGCATCCATCTAGTGGTATATGAGCCCTATCTTTCTTCTAGACTGGATGGTGGTACTTCCTCTATGGGGGAGTATGTGTATCTGAGTTGAGTCATGAGAGCTCTAGTGAATGTACTTTCTGAACAGTATCTTTTGACATTGAAGTTGTTGTTGACATAGTGATGAAACATCTATCATCAATGTAAATGGGGGAGAAGTATTCATGAAAAACCATCTATTGTAGAGAACTAAATAGGAAAATGAAGCAAGATTTGATTGATGAAGAGGAATTGAAAGCATTTTCAGAGCAACAGTGTTGGATTTATGGAACTTGGATGTTTTTTCATCTATGTTGCCATCAATGCCAATGGGGTATATTGTTAGGAATGAATGCTAAATATATCCTATGGGGGAGTATTTGCAACCATTCTATAGCAGTTGTTGTTGCATTCATGACTGTGATTGTCATTGATGTCAACACACTAATCTACTGAAGATTAGTAGACAAGAAAATAGTGTTTGAGTTAGTGCACTTGGGATATTGAAGATGAAGCTATGCAATGTTGAGGACTTACTCTATGGTGTGTTATAAGATCATGGTTAAGAGAATAGATAGTAATTCACTTATTCATGGAAGTTATGAGCAAATTAGTGAAAGCAGTATTCAGGCAGTGTTCCTGAGTAGCGGTTTATGGAAATCATATGATATCTCATAATCAGGATGAAATCTAGTTATGCACAGTTAGAGAGTAGTTGAGGACATGTTGATAGTGATTTGGATGATAGCGCAAGATCTGAGGTAGCATGAGTGAAGAATTATCTTAATTGGAAGCTAACAGTTTTGTGTAATTTTGATGTAACTTGTGGAAACCTTTATTTTTTAATTTGTATTTTGACTCATTTGTAATTACTTGAGTGTGGTATAAAGGAAGGAATTTATTTCTTGTTGTAGAGTAATGTAATGAATGTAAGAGTGTATGAAGAAATTATGAAAGTGAAATTGTTGAAAGAGGATATGCGAAGTACTAACATCTGGTATTGAGATCTAAAGAAGCAGTTGGTGTGGTTTGGTATAGTCAGAGAAGGAGTATTTAATTGTTGAGATCAGTAATCTTTTGGTATTATTCTATTGAGTAATACAAAGATCAGTTGGATAGTGAGTTCAGTGATCTTACCCTAAAGTTGTTTGGGCAGTGGGTCCTTCTGTCTTCCATAACTCCTAAAAAAGTTAGAATGTTTTAATAGTGATTCAAAATCTCCTAACAGGGATTCATATGTATTGAATGTATTTCATAAGACTCCTAACAGAGTCCATCCTCTCACAAATAAATTTCATATTAGTGCATCTTTTGTGGGCATCATTCCCACCAGGGTTTACTTTTTGATCAAGAGGTTCCCTAGTCAACGTATCTTGTGTCATTGTGTTATTGTGTATGAATATCTTTCTATTGTTGTTGGTTACATTGCTTACATGGTTAAAATCTATTGAAGTTGATAAAAATTATATTTTTTTGATAATTGATTCACTGCCTCCCTCTCAGTTATCTTGGTGGACTTTACTTTCTAACAACACAACATTTGTTGATGTCCTTTACTTTACTTTCTACAATTTCATTTCAAATTCTTTTTACCTTGGTCCTTTATTTAAAAATCAGTCATAGTAGATTAAATCAAATTTACATTTCTATGTTTAAAGATCCAAAAAATACAAAAAAAGAAAGAAATATTATTTTTTAAAGACTATTTCGTAATCCCTCGAAGATCAAACTAGAAAATGCCTCCTCAAGAATAGATTCACATTTATCTTCAATTGAGCTATCTAAGAGGTTGAGACCCATCGCAAAAGGAACTTTCAGACTGATTTACATCATTCTTCCAAGAGGGGAATTTGTTCACATAAATTCCTAGCCGTTGTCTCATGTAAAACTGACGCTCAACAGATACTACAACAAAATAGGATTGCTAAAAGGAGGAATAGATATATCATTGATTATGCTAGAACAATAATGATTGAAAAGGATGTTTCATAGATATATTGGAGAGAATCCATTAGTACTACTATATACATATTAAACTGAGTTTAACTGATGAAATATTCAAGCAAGACACCTTATGAATTATGGTATGGTTACACACCGAATGTAAGTTATTTCAAAATATTTGGAATTACATGTTACATTCTAGAAGATGATATGAATGGGAAATTTGATTCAAAAGGTGTGCTAACCCATTTTCCAGTTTAAAAAAGAAAAAAAAATCTTTGAAAATGGCCATTTCCCATGTCATGGTATGAATAAATAAGGTTTATCCATGTTGCAAGGGTTTCCAAAATTTGTCTATGTCTATAAAACCCTACTCAAGTCTATTTCTTCATTACCTTTTTGGTCACTTAAGTTCCTCTTTTTTGCACATGTCTTAAGTATCATCAAGCGGGGCCAAGTCTTTCAAATTACAAAAACCCGATGGTGCCTCTTATTTTTCCTAGTTCCCAATGTTTTGTAAGTATTAAGTCTTTCAAGCCTAGTCATTTAGCAGTGCAAAGACCCAATGGCTGAAAAGGTAAAGGGCCTAGCTATTCTAGCTTGTCTCTTAATCTTGCAATGAAGGTGTTATGTCATTTTTTATTCTGATATTTAGCGATAGGGGTAATAAATTAATGGGAAATGGTTATCTCCAAATCTCACAATATTGGTGGTCAGTTATCTAGCATTTGGCAACCTGGAGAATATAGATGTCTTTGAATCTCCAAGTGTCAACAATTAATAACTTAACCTTTAGTGAACTGGCATGGTGGTTTTCTCATGATCTCATGAGGTAATAGTTATGTTATGAAGCATTTGGAGATTAGGTGATGACTATGGATGATAAGATAGATCAAGGGCTGGGCTAGTAGTTAACCTCAAGAGATGGTTGAGGGTAAGGAAAAGATTCAGAGATTGGGTGATTTTCTTTAGTCACTGAGTCTCTTGATAAAGTACATGAGTTAAGTTAAATACTTGGAGACTGCGAGAAGCCTTTATTGCTCAATCTCATGAACTAACCATGGTCAAGACAAGTATTTAGAGATTGTGACATAATAGTTAGTCACCAATTCGTCGGATAAAGTAACAGTTAGTAAGAGGTGCTTGTGATTTGGTGAAAATGCTAAAGGTAATGCAAATCAAATTTAATCTGATAGTGGGTGTAATGCCTTGATGAGAAAGTGCCCAACGTTTATCTAGCATGTGATCTACCATCCGATCAGATGTAGAGACAAGGAAATAGTTTTTGTGGGGATAGGAAATACCATTTAATATGGACCATGTGATTGGTTTAAATCAATGAAGGGAATAAAGCTTCAATGAAAAGGTGCAAGGTTGTTGATGAGTGCAGGATCATGACTTTCCACCATTTGTCCTGCTCGATAAAGTTGGTAAGAAGGTGGGTCTGGTTGCCAGATGTTACTGACTTGTTTAATTTTGATTGGTTGCTAAGGAGGTGATGTGGCTGGTTATTTTCAAAACCAAATTGACTATTTTGTTGATTTTGTGTTCCATCTGATGTGTTGGGAAAGAAGAAAGATTGACAACTATGTTTTAAATTTAATGAAGTATCCATTGTCGGTCGTTTTAAATATTGAGTGAGGGTTTTTAGAGAAAAGAAGCATCGTGTTAGTCCATTTTTCTGTCAATGCAAAATCTTTAGAAAATGGCCTATTTCCTTGCAAGTTTGCTTGAAATGTCCTGCCCTATGTTCTCCAATGTTTCACCTTGCTCTAGTCCAAATTGCATGTGCTGAATTGCAAAATCCAGAAGGTTATTCAAAGTCTAAGGTCTGCAGGGAAATAATTTCAAAATCTACCACAGTGTCGAAAACCCATAGTATTTTTGAAAATCCATGATGTTTTCAGTCTATGTGAAAACCTTTGTGTATTTTCAACCATGTCCCTTCTAGCTTTGTGTGCTTAACTTTTGATGTCGAAAGCCCTATGTGTTTTTGACCCCACACTTTTGCCCTGTTTGTTGGCATTCTCTAACTGCGCAAGTGCGATGGATTGTGGGCCCGGGTCTTCAAGGGTTTCAAATTGATTGGTTATCACATTATCACATGTCAAAAATTTATGACATGTGACCATGCGACTGGATGACACATGTCCCAATAGGCCCATTGGCTATGGTCTGATAGATGTTTAATAGGTGACAAAGATCGGTGGTTGTCGCTATACCGCGAGGAGAGATGCAAGCCTTTTAATCTCCGCGCTTTAATGAGAGCTGTTAATGTGGTAGGAAGGTGGATACATGTGGTGGGCCTAGTATTTCTTAAGTAGAGTAACAATGCAGATGAGATCTACGGTTGTTGCATGATCGTGAGGAATATTCCTCCCCTTTGCGATCATGTGACCACCGTCCAATCTTCCCAAAAGGTAAGGCTTTTCTTGGTGGTGGGTCCTGTGTCAGGTGACTCAGCAGTTGCATTGAATGGCATGATGATAGGTGGTATCAAGTGGACCCAGGTGGGGTCTGAGGTTTGGTGGAGTGGATAAGGATCTGGCAGTACCGACAAAATTCAATGTGTTCACACATTCGCACAATAAAAGGGTGATTCACTAATTTGTTTGGTGATTCAACAAACCATGGTCATGTGATCGCTAAGTTTTTTAGCAATGGTGGACAGCATCTCATGAACTGGCAGAAGTTCTTCAGTCACCAGTTCACCAGATAAAGTGAGGCCAATGTTTCAATGACGCGGAGGCTTGTCGCAAGTTTGCATAGCCCCTTTCCTGGCTATGTGATCATGCAACAACTATTATAATGGCATTGTTGTAGAGTAAGGTGGGTCCATAGTGTCATGCTACTGACATGCTCAGTTTTTCATTCACGAAGGGATTTATGAGGTGGCTGAAGAATTTTTAGCAGGGTTTGTGACCATTGACCATGGATAGGAGACTATGATCTCATGATCACAAAGGTTAGTTTGGTGCCTTGTGATCATGCGACCAAGCATAAGATGAAGCCTGTATTCCTGTGGCCGTTAAGTTGATGATCACGCAATTGCATGACTAGGGGCAAATAGTTGAACATAAAGCCCATGAAATGCAAAGTAGCCATTTGGTTTCAAATTTGATTTTTTGAGGGTTTCCAGCAATAGAAAGGATTCAATTTCAATGCAGAAGTGATTGGAACTGGTAAGAAGTAATTTGTTTGCCACTGCAGTGTGGTCTAGGGTGTGATGATCATTTGCAGGGGTTTGTACTGTGTAAGGAATGAACAAGGAATGGCTCGAGGTGCATTATAGGATGGTTGATTTGACTTGTTCTCTTGGTGGATTTGTGATCTTCTGTATACTAATCTGAGAATTATCATAATTGGAGATCATCTTTGATCTATTTCTCTGAGATTGCTTGGTTTCCTACCCCTGCAATAAATTCTTGATTGGTTCTAATTGGTTGGGTAGTTGAAATCCTAACCCTGGTTACCCGTAGCTTGTTGCATCCTACTAGTTTAGGATTCCAAGGTAACTAGTGGTATAAATTGCAGAAATTTTGATTTTGTAAGGGCTCCTTCTTCTGCAAATTTTTTAGGAGAATTGGCTCCAAGCTGAAGGATCCTTTTCCTGTATATTTTTCCCTTCTTCTTTTCATATAGAGTGTTCCTCTTTCTCTTGTTGGTTCTGAGAACATAATACATATTGTAACAGACTTGTTTTATGCATGAGAATTTAATATACTCTGACTGTTACTAGTCTATCTCCATTTGAATTATGGATTCATTAATCATACATCAAGGGTGTCTGGTTTTTCTACTTTGCATTGCCTGAGAGCTTGTGGGTGGAGTTGTCTTCGCAGAGATAACTAGTTTAGGGTTAGTATTCATGTATGTATGAGTTGAAATATCAAGGATAGGTCATGCTTATCTTCTAGTGGATGCCGGTTAATGTATTGTCTATTCATAGGTCTCTTCTAAGGGGAGAGTCAAAATCCTTTGATGGGTAATAACATATTTGAATACATAGGTGGGAACTACGTTGAGGTTTGGTCATGGTGTGTGATTGATGTGAGGCATCAACACATTGAGCATATTGTGTTCTTGTTTCATATCTTTCTCTTGCAATAAGGTATTTGACTCTGTGGCCCATTGGATAAGGCACTGGTCTATGAAAGACTTAGGGTATCTCAGGGGTCCCTTCAACCCATCTTTAAAATCATTTCCCTTCAGCTCCACCCTTTCCCTTTCTTGTTGTTAGGATAGGTCTCTAGCTTTCAGTGTCATTCCATGCAAGTAGGGCTATTGCATGAGACTTTCTATCATTAGGGTACATGATACCTATAAGAGATTGATTGCTATTCCACATTAATCTATCTGCAGGCCTTTGATTTGTCATGAGGTGTCTTGAATGTGCAGATAAGGAAATACCCACCTGAGTGATGTGGAGCTCAAAGAAGGAGGATGTTCTCTATCCTCATCAATTGGACTATTTCCTTGTCAAACTTGAGTGTCTAATTGAGATCTAAGCCCAAATTTTTGATTGAAGTTTGGTCCTACAAAGAGAAGATCCAATAAAATGGTGACTCTACTAGGGAGAACATTGAAAAAGAAAAATATCTATTAGGATCTTTGGTTATGGTTATATTGTAAAGTCAAAATCTTTATTGACCAGATTGATTTGCCCATCCGAGTCACCAACAAGATGGTGACTCTACTGGGGAGAGTCTAGAATAGAGTCAAATACAAAAACAAGCATTTGCAAAATTTTCTCACCTAGTTGTGAGTGGTGGCTCTGATTTGTCTCTGTTTGATCAGTGCATCTTCTGATAGACAGTGCATGTAATCCTGGTTAAGTTTTGGTTGACTGAAAGAAGAAACACAAAGACAAGTGAAATAATTTCCTCTTCAAGGAGGTGGTGACTCTACACTGAAAAGAACTTGATGGAGCTGCATGGTGAGCTCTAGATCTACCTTGCTTTCTAGTCAACAGGTTTTAAGCTACAAAATTCTAGGTATTCTCTTATTGAAAATGTATCAGTATCAAGTGTTAAGCACTATTGCAGAGGGATGAGTTGTTTGTGGGTAGTTCCTTATGGAGGAATATAGGCCCTTTTGTTTTGATGGCATTGAAGGTGCCCCTAATGAGTTGTCTACTAACGATGGGAAGTGCTTGCCAAGATTCATGGCTGGTGGATCTATTTCTGCAAGCTAGCATGTTGATGTTGTCATGGGTATTTTTGGAGATATAGATGTTGAACATGAAGATATTGCCATGAGGTTATTTGTGCACACATTTTCTGATGGTGCAAGGAAGTGGTTCTTGTCCTTGCCTTCATGTTCAATCCCTTCTTGGGATGTGTTGAGAGCTAAGTTTGTTGAGAATTTTGATAAAGTTGTTGCTCTTAAGAAGGAATTAGCAAGGTTGAAAATGGTGAACTGGCAATTAGTAGTGGACATAAGATTGCTAAGACTGGTGGCTCCTGATGATGTTCATGAGGAGGCTAGTGTTTTTGATGTTGATTCTCACTATGTAGAGAGTGTTGACTATGAAGTTGATTCTGAAAATAGTGCATATGAGGATGTTGAAGATGAATCTGAGGATGGCAATATTTCCTTTTTCTCTATAGATTTTTCTTCTTGTCAACATGGGAAGGCAATTTTCTTGTCCTGGATTGATGATGTTTTGTGTGAAAGGGAAGATATTGAATATGATGAAGATGATGATTCCTGCATTGATTTATTCACACAAGATGATTTAAGGCTAGACATCTCCATTCTTGTCTTGGATAAGAATGATGTTTGCAATGACAAGGATGTAGCTGATGATGAAGAAAATGAAGCTCAAAGTCCACTAAGTAGTGAAAGGATTTCAGCACTCTTGGCTGAACAGCTCCAAAGGTATGCACCTTGTCTGGACTTTAATTTGCAGCTCCCCTATGATATACACTTTGACATTGATAATAAGGCCAGTGTTCAGAGTGACCATGAAGGTCCATGTATATTAGGTCCCCCCTCTGGTAATGACTCTGCAGAAAGATAAGTAGGACATGATAGTGTGTTTTCCTATCATCAAGATTACAATGATGAATAAATTTCTTGTTCAAGCCCTTTTCCTATTTCTGCTAAATATGATACTGAATGTGACAGTATTGAGGACTTAGTCTTCAATAATTGGGATAGATTTTTTTTTGGTGAAAATAATGATGATGCAGTACTCCCCTGTCACCAAAGTTTTGATATAAACCTTCACTTGGTTCATGATCCAATTCATGAAGAGATCATGGAGGAACCAAGTTGCTTAGTGGCTGAAGTAATGTATGAAGATAAATCAGAGGGTTCAAGTCCTTTTCAGCCAGGTAATTCTAATGTAATGCATGATGCTTAGTATGTTTTATTTTTTGATGCATTACAAGATGAGTTTTTATTCTTTCCAGTCAGCAGGAAGAAGTAAATGATGTTCCCTACTTCTTGGAATATGAATGTGAGTATGATGGTTGTGACTGGAAAGACATGGGCAGTTATCATTATAGTTTCATTTTTCAGCCCATGGTTATTCACATACATTTGCAGTAAGATGATCATAAAATTTTCAGGTGGTGGGTCACGTATGTGAATGAAAATTAAATTTTTGATTCAGGAGGGTCACTGGTTTTCTTTTGGGGCCTTGAGCCTAGTTGTAAATACTTGTAAACTCTGTAAATATCTTTCCCTTTCCTATTGTGTGCTTTTCCTTCCTGTTCCCAACATTTTTTGAGTTCCCTATTTTTGTCCAGTGGGTGGTCTGCTCTCTCAAAAATTATGAATCCTTACTATGCCTGCAAGAGCCATGCATCCCCAACTAGAGCCACTGTTAGTCCATTTTTCTATCAATGCAAAATCTTTAGAAAATGGCCTATTTCCTTGCAAGTTTTCTTGAAACATCTTGCTGTGTGTTCTCCAATGTTTCACCTTGCTCCAGTCCAAATTGCACGTGCTGAATTGCAAAATCCAGAAGGTTATTGAAATCCTAAGGTCTGCAGGGAAATAATTTCAAAATCTACCACAGTGTTGAAAACCCACAATATTTTTGAAAATCCATGATGTTTTCAGTCTGTGTGAAAATCTTCATGTGTTTTCAACTGTGTGCCTTCTAGCTTTGTGTGCTTAATTTTGATGTCGAAAGCCCTGTGTGTTTTTGACCCTGCACTTTTTCCCTATTTATTGGCATTCTCTAACTGTGCAAGTGCGATGGATGGTGGGCCCGGGTCTTCAAGAGTTTCAAATTGATTGGTTGTCACATGATCTCATGTCAATAATTTCTGACATGTGACCATGCAATTGAATGACACATGTCCTAGTAGGCCCATCGACTATGGTCTGACAGATGTTTAACAGGAGACAAAGATAAGTGGTTGTCGCTATACCATGAGGAGAGATGCAAGCCTTTTAATCTCCATGCTTTAACGAGAGCCATTGATGTGGTAGGAAGGTGGATACACATGGTGGGCCAGGTATTTCTTAAGTGGAGTAATAATGTAGATGAGATCTACGGTTGCTGCATGATCGTGAAGAATATTCCTCCCTTTTGTGATCACGTGACCACCGTCTGATCTTCCCAAAAGGTAAGGCTTTTCTCAGTGGTGGGTCCTGTGTCAGGTGACTCAGTAGTTGTAGCAAATGGCATGATGACAAGTGGCATCAAGTGGAGCCAGGTGGGGTCTAAGGTTTGGCAGAGTTGATAAGGATCTGGCAGTGCAGACAAAATTCAATGTGTTCGCACATTCTCACAATAAAAGGGTGATTCACTAGTTTGTTTGGTGATTCAGCGAACCATGGTCATGTGATTGCTAATTTTTTTAGCGATGGTGGACAGTGTCTCATGAACTGATAGAAGTTCTTTGGTTGCCAGTTCACCAGATAAAGTGAGGCTGGTGTTTCAGTGACGCGGAGGCTTGTCGCATGTTTGCATAGCCTGTTTCCTGGCTATGCGATCATGCAACAACTGTTATAATGGTGTTGTTGCGGAGTAAGGTGGGTCCATGGTGTCATGTTGCTGACATGCTCAATTTTTCATTCACCAAGGGATTTATGAGGCGGCCGAAGACTTTTCAGCGAGGTTTGTGATAGTTGACCGTGGCTAGGAGACTGCGGTCGCATGATCACAAAGGTTAGTTTGGTGCCTTGCGATCATGCAACCAAGCATAAGATGAAGCCCATATTCCCGTGGTAGTTATGTTGATGATTGCATGATTGCATAACTAGGGGAAAATAGTTGAACATAAAGCTTGCGAAATGCATTGTAGCTGTTTGGTTTCAAATTTGATTTTCTGAGGGTTTCCAATGATAGAAAGGACTAAATTTCAATGCAGAAGTGATTGGAACTGGTAAGAAGTAATTTGTTTGCCGTTGTAGTGTGGTCCAGGGTGTGATGATCATTTGCAGGGGTCTGTACCATGTAAGGGATGAATAAGGAATGGCTCGAGGTGCATTACAGGGTGGTTGATTTGACTTGTTCTCTTGGTGGATTTGTGATCTTCTGTATACTAATCTGAGAATTATCATAATTGGAGATCATCTTTGATCTATTTCTCTGAGATTACTTGGTTTCCTACCCGTGCAGTAAATTCTTGATTGATTCTAATTGGTTGGGTAGTTGAAATCCTAACCCTGGTTACTTGTAGCTTATTGCATCCTACTGGTTTAGGATTCCAAGGTAACCAATGGTATAAATTGCATAAATTTTGATTTTGTAAGGGTTCCTTCTTCTGCAAATTTTTGAGGAGAATTGGTTCCAAGCTAAAGGATCCTTTTCCTGTAGATTTTTCCCTTCTTCTTTTCATATGGAGTGTTCCTCTTTCTCTTGTTGGTTCTAAGAACACAATACATATTGTAACAGACTTGTTTTATGCATGAGAATTTAATATACTCTTACTGTTACCAAGCTATCTCCATTTGAATTCTAGATTCATTAATCATACATCAAGGGTGTCTGGTTTTTCTACTTTGCATTGCCTGAGAGCTTGTGGGTGGAGTTGTCTTCATAGAGATAACTGGTTCAGGGTTAGTATTTATGTATGTATGAGCTGAAATATCAAGGATAGGTCATGCTTATCTTTTAGTGGATGCTGGTTAATGTATTGTCTATTCATAGGTCTCTTCTAAGGGGAGGGTCAAAATCCTTTGATGGGTAATAACATATTTGAATATACAGGTGGGAACTAAGTTGAGGTTTGGTCATTGTGTGTGATTGATGTCAGGCATCAACACATTGAACATATTGTGTTCTTGTTTCATATCTTTCTCTTGCAATAAGGTATTTGACTCTGTGGCCCATTGGATAAGGCACTAGTCTATGAAAGACTTAGGGTATCTCAGGGGTCCCTTCAACCCATCTTTAAAATCATTTCCCTTCAGCTCCACCCTTTCCCTTTCTTGTTGTTAGGATAGGTCTCTAGCTTTCAATGTCATTCCATGCAAGTAGGGCTATTGCATGAGACTTTCTATCATTAGGGTACATGATACCTATAAGAGATTGATTGTTATTCCACATTAATCTGTCTGCAGGCCTTAGGTTTTTCATGAGGTGTCTTGAATGTGCAGATAAGGAAATACCCACCTGAGTGATGTGGAGCTCAAAGAAGAAGGAGGATGTTCTCTATCCTCATCAATTGGACTGTTTCCTTGTCAAACTTGAGTGTCTAATTGAGATCTAAGAACAACTTTTTGATTCAAGTTTGATCCTGCAAGGAGAAGATCCAACACATCGGTGTGCCAAAATTACTAAATCAATCAAATTTGTTTCTTCTTGAGCCATAAAGGACAATTTTTTTGTTGATAATTGAATCATTTCTATGATGGTTGGGCCAAATATGATCATAATTTATTTTCTTTCCACCTTGAATTCGATATTTTGCAGGAGGTTTCTGCTGGATGCAGCAGTTATGTTTTGGACAAGTTGTTAAAGAATTCAAGCCCCTGGTACACAGTGGTAGATGAGATATTTGTGATGATGTTCTTTCCATAGGGATAAAAAGAATCATACCCAAATTCGCAGTTTGGCTGCTAGGATTTTCAAATGTAAAGAATATCAAATTTGTCTCTAATATTTTCTTATTATCTTAGGGTTTTCTCCCTATCACTTCTATAATAAATCATTTCCTTATTTCATGATGTGGCAATTGATAGTGTTTCCATAATTGTGCCCTAATGACCCTAAGCTTGTTGTAATCCTTGTTCATATAAAAGGATTCCCAAGGTCATTTATAGCAAGTTTTTTTTGAGTTGAAAGAAAGGCCCTGCCTGCAAAACCAAATAGATAGACATAGTTATATAGGTTTTTAGTCAAGAATTGGTAGAAGAGGTTTTTAAACTCTCTATTTCACAAAGATATTAATGAATCTACATTTTTCTTATTCATTTTGTGGAAAATTCTATGTTTAGTGAATCACTTTGTATCAGTTTTGTGGCAACTAATACAAAGATTATAGGAATTGCTTTGAATCTTGTCTCCTGCTTTAATGGTTCATGATTTCCTATTGTCTTGTGAATTGACAAGATCAAGTCCAATAGTTTCAGACCTAGTTCTATATGTCTTGATATGTTTTTTTGTTAACTCGAGGAGTTAAGTAAATGCTTGATGTAACTTGGATGAAATGTAGGGTATTAAGGAGGATTGTTTTAAGTGGTGAGACTTTTAGTATAATATGATGGTCAGTTGCAAGGTGAATGATAAGAATAAAAAATATATTAAAGAATTGTTTTGAATATGCCCAATGGATAAGGGACTGATCACAGCCATTTTGTCAAATAGATGTTCTTTCTTGTCTATCAGTTCTAGCCCAAAACAAAAATCCAATTCTAAATCTTAAGTAGTTGTGGACTTAATAGAAAAGGCCCTTGGTTTATTTGTGAGTAGCTTGGTAGTCTATCTAGCTTCACACCCTATCCCTTTGTTTCATAGATAACAAGAAGTATTATAGGCACATATATGATTTTTGAGGATTAGTGGAAAAGTGAAATTAAGTAATCCTAATCCTAGGTGCACCCACCTGAATTCTACAGAGTTCAAAGTGTAAAGATCCCTTGTGCTTTGTTAATTGGTCCTTTCTCTTGGGTGAATGTACTAATTGTGGGAAGTAAGCTAACCCATATGTTCATGTCTACATTTCTAAGGTTGTTAAAATCTTGCTAAACCAAGAGCCAAAAAATGGCAACTATGTTGGGGAATAGAGAATATACAGTCATGACGAATCTAAATTGAATATCTTTGGTATTATAAATTTGTGTCAAATAACATAGGTACAAGTTGAGCTAGACTCCTAGGCTTCTTATTTTTCAAATCTAGTGAGTTTCCATTGAAGTAAAAAGAATTATTTTACAGTCCTATGGTTTTGCATTATCATTAATAAATCTATCTATATTTTCATTGTCTTTTCTTATCATTCTTTGAGGGTATTCTTTGAATATTAAGTACTCTGATAAATCAAATAGTGCTATATTTTCCCAACTTGTATTGGGTGGTGACTCTGAGAATCTCTACAACAGTCCTGAGTAAAAATAAAATTTGTTTATAACACTCATTAGATATGAGTCAAAGAACTACTAGGGCTTGGAGGAAAGATCATCCTGAGGATAAATTAGAAGGTGAACTTCCAGGTACTTCTAGGGCTCATCATCCAAGAAGTGATAAGAATGAAAAAAACATGCCTCGGGCATGGAAATAGAAGAAAAATACAAATGAAGATGACCTAGTCCATCCCAGTAAAGAAGGTAATGCATAAGAATATGAAGAGGCTGTGGATTTGGGATTGGGTTAGTACGAGGACTAATATTCTCCTTCAGAGAGAGGGGGAGGAAGATCACAATATAATAGATGAATGGTCCCAAGTATATCTCTTGAACATGATAGGAGGTCAAGAAGTAAGAGTAGGAGTAGATAAGATTTTTACCGTCCTTTTCCCCTTGGTGCTTCATTAACCTAGGGCCTTCATGTCTCAGAAGAAAAATAAGATGAATTCCATGTTGAAGATTCAGAGTCTAAAACAACTCTCCCATAATCTGAAGAAATATTTGAAGAACTTTATGAGTTGGAGAGGACAATCTAGGAACAAGCTTCTATTAGAAAAAAAAGAGAAAAATAAATGGAAGATAAAATAAGACAAGCTATGGTAAGGGATGAAAAATTAAAGAGGCAGTTTTTAGACATGGAAGCAATAAATTATATTCCAATACATGAAAAGACAAAAGAATAGCCTATTATCCAAGAATTATGTGAAGTAAGAAATTTGAGGGATAAAGGTAAGAAAGGGGCTATTGGAATTACAATTAATGAACCCATCAATGGTAAAGATCCTTTAGACTAGGTATCAAGGTTAGATGCTGACCTTGACAAAGCCAAAAGAGAGAAAGAAATATTGGCTAAGGAAATTGAGAAAGAACTTGAGGTTACTACTTTAGAGATGAAAAGAAGATTGATTTTCTTAGGCAATCCTTAGGGCCTCCAAATGTTCTTACTTCTAATTCAATGTCTAGTGCTAACTCTGAAAACTCTACCAGCTAGAATTCCATTGTCACACCATTGATTATTACAAATGCTGCCTACACATCAAATAATAAAACATCTACTTCTTGAAATGATGGATCATTGTAGAGGAGGCCAGATCATGTGGAAAGGTGTAGACAACTTCTTTTTAATGGCATTCCTGGTTATCCTAATTTGATTCCTAAAGAAATTAGAGAAAAAGTTCTAAAGTTTACTGGTAATAATGTTACTACATGTGAAGAGCATTTAAATAATTTTATTGATATAATAGATGACTATGAAATTGAACATGAAGATGTCATTATGAAATTATTTGTTCAATCATTAACTGAAGATGCTAAAGACTGGTTTAGAGGACTCCCTTATGATTGTATTGGCTTTTGGGATGATTTTATAAATTATTTCAAGGACCAATATGGTGATAAAAAAAAATGAAGGTTTTATGTTGAATGGATTTAATAATATCAAGAAAAACCAAAATGAGGAAGTCCTTGAGTTTAATGTGATATTTCATAAGGCCATGCACAAACATTTCCAAGTTATGAGATTGGATGAGAAGGTATGTCTAGCAACATATCTAAATTCTTTTGATGCAAAAAAGGGTTACCCGCTCAGGGACAAAAATCCTAGAACCATTAGGGAAGCCCAGAGATGTGTTGTAAATATTGAAAGTAACAGAAGGGTATTAGGTAAGATAGGTAGAAGAGAAGATCCTAAACCTCCTAGGTTTGAAAAGAAAGAATTGGATAAGACTTCCAATATAAAGCCTAGGGAGGATGATAATTTGAAACAAATCCTAAATGTTTTAAAGGATTTGAAGCCAGGTGAAAAGATAAATAGGATTCAAAATAATGATAAACCTCATTTGAATAATTTCAATAGTGATGCAGGAACATCCTGGGTGTAAGAGCAATCTTGCATCACCCAAAAATATTTCTGGTTTCTTTTCCATAAGGGCTATCTTGTCCATAGCTGCTATTTTTGGAAATTTATTATTTTTAGTAAGTTTTCTGTTCAATCTCAGAATGTTTTGATTTCACAAGTGGAGGTTCATTTTGGTCATATCAGCCTGCCAGTAAAGTTTCATTGCCAGATCAAGTCTAGTTTTGAAGATATTGAAAATTTTTAGTATTGGCAGTAGGGTACAAAAACTTTGAACTCAATTTTGAAGGCTTTAGAGGCCCCGAATGAGGTTGAAACTTCGGCTGAATGAAGCTTGCTTAGTTTGGATGTTGTAGAGAACTTCACACCCTTTCCAAAATGGGTTCATAATAGTCAATCGGGTCAACGGGTGATGACTTATGGTCTTCAGAAGTTGGGTCACCTGAAATGGCAGAAAATAAATTTCCTTCAAAAATTTTGTTTGGGTTTCATAAGCTGTTTTGAGCGGACTATGATGTAATAAAATAAAAAATAAAATAATTCTAAGTTTGGTTGGCCTTATTGGCTAAATTTTGGAACCTTCCCAGGTGGTGGAAAATTGCCTATATAAGGAAGGCTGCAGTATTGTCTTAGGCAGTTCAGAGCAGTTCAAAGTAGTTTTAGGTAAAAATTCAAGGGTTTGTCTCTCAAAATATTGTAAGGAAAATGCCCATGTGGCTTTGCATATTGTAATTTAGAAATTTGTAATTCCACATTTGTGGAGATAATAATAAGCCCATTTTCTATTCTTGCAAATTGTTGTTGTTTCTCTGTTTCTATTATGTGTTTGTGGTATTAAGGGGAGTACCCTTCATCAAGTGGTATCAGAGCGAGAGTTCCTAAGTGTGTAAATAGATCACTGACTATGAGGCAGTTTGCACCAGAACCATGATTTAGGGCTTCAGCGAGTAGTGTGAAAATGCCTCCACGAAGAGAATGTGGTGGAAGAGCTGGTGGTGTGACACCTGAGGTTAGAGCACTCTGGAGACAAGTGCATGCATTGCAAGAAGAGATTCATAGAGGAATGAATCTTAATGTCAGAGACAAAAGCGAGGATGAAGCTGAAGAAGGAAAGTTTGAAGGAGAAGTTGAAATTGTGAATCAGGAAGAAGAAAGACTTTTCCTTGCCATTTACAAGATCGAGAAAAGACCTAAGATTGAGGTTCCTACATTTTTAGGAAATCTTAACCTAGAGGAATTGATCGACTGGATCAATGAATGTGAAGAATATTTTGAGTATGAAGATATTGAGGATCCTAATAGGGTCAAGTTTGCGAAGGCTAGACTGAAGGGTCATGCAAACATCTGGTGGCAAGAGATTCCATTGGAGAGAAATAGAAGAGGAAAGGAGAAAATCATAAGATGGGACCGAATGGTGGACAAATTGAAGTGACAGTTCATTCCTATTGATTATGAGCTTGACCTACCAAAGAAAATGCAAAGTTTGAAGGAAGTAGGAAGATCTCTCTAGGAGTATACAAAGGATTTCTATTGAATCCTCATCAGAACAGGCCATGCAGAAGCTGATAAGGAGAAAGTTTCCCATTACCTTAATGGATTGAGGCTGAGCATTCAAGAGGAGTTGAATTTGGTTTGAATGAACAGTATTGAAGAGGCATACTAGTTTTTGCTAAAAGTAGAGGAAAAGATGAACAAGAAGTTTGAGATCAGACAAAATGGAAGAGGTCCTGGTGGAAGATCTAGTGGATAGTCATATCGAGGCTAAAATGAAGATCTGAAAAAGTAGGATGAGGCCAGTAGTAGTCAAAATCAGAGGGGAAACAATTCCATTCATTTCCATGATCAGAATAATAGAGATTAGAGGGGAAGCGGAAGAGGACAAGGTTCAGGAAGAGGAGGCTTTCATGGAACATGTTTTCATTATGGAGAAGGTCATAGGACATATGAATGCCCTCAATGCTGAGGAAGGACAATTACAAGAACTGAAGGTGAGGCTAGACTTGCACATGTAGATGAAGATGCTAGATCATCACATTCTGAAGATGCTGAAAGAGGAGAAACACTAATTAATAGAAGAGCCCTGCTGAGTGGGGAGAATGAACCCGAGAAAAGAAGAAGCCTATTTCACACCAAGTGCAAGTGTGAAGGTAAATGTTGCGATGTGATTATTGATAGCGGAAGCACTGACAATTTGGTATTAGAAGAGATGGTGAAAAATTTGAAGCTCAAGAGAGAGAAACACCCACATCCATATCAGATTGCTTGGGCGGAGGATGACCACAAGGTCATGGTTAGTGAACAGTACTTAGTAAAGTTCATGATTGGCAGATACCATGATGAGGTACTATGTGATATCATACCAATGGATGCATGCTATATGCTGTTGGGTAGACCATGGTAGTTTGATAGGCATGCTGTACATGGTGGTCATGTGAATACCTATTCCTTGACAAAGGATGGAGTGCAACATAAGCTAAAGTCATTAAAGGAGACCGAAGAAAAGGTATGTGGTAATGCAATAATAAATTTTTTTATGGAATAAAATTCCTAGATGGTATGAGGCATGAGCATGTGTGTTTTTCTTTAATTCCAAAGTTGGTAAAGAGGAAGTAGAACATGTACCTATAGAAGTTGTAGATTTGTTGAATGAGTTTCAGGATATTGTATGCAATAATGTTCTTGATGGATTAACAATAGTAAGGAAGATTAGTCATCAGATAGACTTGATTCTAGGAGCTAGTTTTCTAAATAAGGCAGCACACAGAATGACGCCAATAGAAAGTGAAGAGTTGAAGAGACATGTACACGAGTTGTTATAGAAGGGGTTGATTTGGGAGAGCCTGAGTCCATGTGTTGAACCGGTAGTATTAGCACTAAAAAAGGATGGAGAATGGAGGATATCTATAGATTCTAGAGAAATAAACAAGATCACAATCAAGTATAGGCTTCCATTTCCATGAATGGATGATATTATGGACTGTTTGAGTGGAGCTGTGTATTTCTCAAAGATAGATCTCAAGAGTGGATATCACCAAATTCAGATCAAAGAAGGAGATGAATGGAAGACTACTTTCAAGACAAAGGAAGGACTGTAAGAGTGGTTAGTCATGCCTTTTGGGCTAACCAATGCACTAAGCACTTTCATGTGGCTCATGAACGAGGTTTTGAAAGAATTTCTAGGTAAGTTTGTCATTGTTTACCTAGATGATATTTTGATCTTTAGTAAGACATTGGAGGAGCATATTTTGCATATTTGTATGGTGTTTTAGAAGTTGAGGGAAGAGAAATTGTTGATTAATTTGAAGAAGTGCAGTTTTGTGAAGAAGGAATTAGTGTATCTGGGATTTGTAGTTTCAACAGAAAGTCTAAAAATGGACCCATAGAAAGTGCAGGCTATCCTTGGATGGCCTACTCCAAGGAGTGCTACACAGGTAAGATCTTTTCATGGTTTGGCTAGTTTTTACAGAAAGTTTATTAGAAATTTTAGCAGTATTTGTGGACCCTTTACTGAAACAATGAGAGGGGATAGAAAAGAGTTCAAGTGGACTAATCGAGCAGATAAGAGTTTTAAATTGTTTAAACAAAAAGTTACAAAACAACCTATTTTAGCACTTCTAGATTTTAATAAGGTGTTTCAAGTAGACTTTGATGCTAGTGGTATTGCAATAGGAGCTGTTATGAGTCAAGAAGGTAAACCTGTTGCTTATTTTAGTGAGAAGTTAAATGATGCCAAGAGAAAATATTATGTTTATGATTAGGAATTTTATGCTATAGTTCAAGCATTAAAGAAGTGGAGGCACTATCTTCTTCCTAAGGATTTTGTTTTGTATAATGATCATAAAGCTTTGCAATATTTGAATAGTCAAGGAAAGTTGAATCAAAGGCATTTGAAATGGGTTGAGTTTTTTCAGAGTTATACATTTCTTTTAAAACATAGGAGTGGAAAGTCTAACAGGGTTGCAGATGCTCTTAGTAGAAGGCAACTATTGCTGATAGAGATGCATATTGAGGTGGTCAAGTTTAAGGAACTCAAGAATTTGTATCCAAAGGATCCTGATTTTGGAGAAGTTTGGAAAGCTTGTAAAGAACCTATTACTCTAGATAGAATAAAGTGGATGGATTACATCATTCAAGAGGATATGCTATTCAGAGGGAGTCAGTTGTCCATTCCATGAAGTTCTATGAGAGAGAATATCATCAGGGAGAACCATAGTGGTGGATTGGGTAGACATTTTGGTCATTATAAAACCCTTTCTTTGGTTAGAGAGAATTATTATTGGCCACATTTGTAGCAAGATGTCAAGAAGTTTGTACAAAGTTGCAAAGTATGTCAGATGGAAAAATGAGTGAAGAAAAATATAGGGTTGTATCATCCATTACCTGTACCAGAGAAACCTTGCGAGGATATCAGTATTGACTTTGTTCTGGGTTTTCTGAGGACACAGCAGGGACATGATTCAATTTTTGTGTTAGTTGATAGATTTTCAAAGATGGCACATTTTATTCCCTACAAGAGAACTAATGATGTGGTTCATATAGCCAAATTGTTTTTTAGAGAAGTGGTGAGATTACATGGTTTGCCAAAGAGTATAGCTTCAGATCGGGACACTAAGTTTGTTGTATATTTTTAGCGTACATTGTGGAAGAAGTTAAAGATAGATTTGAAGTTCAGTTCATCACATCATCCACAGACTGATGGATAGAAAGAGGTGGCGATTAGGAGTTTGGGAAATTTGCTGAGATGTTTGGTCATAATAGTCAATTGAGTCAATAGGTGATGACTTATGGTCTTGGGAAGTTGGGCCACTTGAAATGGCAAAAAATAAATTTCCTTCAAAATTTCTGTTTGGGTTTCATAAGTTGTTTTGAGCCAACGATGATGTAATAAAATGAAAAATAAAATAATTCTAAGTTTGGTCAGCCTTATTCACTAAAATTTTGGAACCTTCCCAAGCGATGGAAAATTGCCTATACAAGGAAGGCTATAGTATTGTCTTAGGTAGTTTGGAGCAATTCCGAGTAGTTTTGGGTAATAATTCGAGGCTTTGTCTCTCAAAATATTTTAAGGAAAATGCCCATGTGGCTTTGCATATTGTAATTCTAAAATTTGTAATTCCAGATTTGTGGATATAATAAGAAGCCCATTTTCTATTCTTACAAATTATTGTTGTTTCTATATTTTTTTTATGTGTTTATGGTGTTAAGGGGAGTACCCTTCATCAAATAGGCAACCTAGGTTGCAAAATTTTCCTTACCATACCCAATGGAAGGATGTGAAGCCTACAATCCCAGAAAGGAAGGATAAGCCTAATGATAAAACCCCTTATCCTTTGAAAATGCACTCTGTTAACATGAATGATGATGTCCCATGGTGCATAGCTTGCCAGTCCCCACATGATCCTGACTATTGTGTGGTTTCTCAAAAAAATTCTGCAAATGAGGAACATGAAGATGAGGAAGAGGAATCATATGATGACTGATGTTGTGCTATGACTTCCTCACACTTATATGATGAGATTTATTCTGAAGAGGAAGATGACAATTAAGATGTCAATGATTCTCAGAGTAGAAGAGAGGTCTATCATGAAAAGGCCTATTCTAATGAAGAAAAAGATTGTGATATTGCTATCAGGATTCAACTGTGTAGTTTTTTAGTCAAACTCATTGGCCCATGTTTTATGAGTAGTGGTTCACGTGAACCCATCTCTCATGAGAATGAATGGAACACTTAGCACTCATTGAAAATATAATTTATAATATAGCAGAGGGTGAAGAGGTTATTGTATTAAGAAGACCTTTTGATGAAGAAATAGCTCAAATCACTATTGATATGGTTACTCAAGCCAAGAGTAACTATGTTTTGAGAAACAGGACAATTGGTAATGCAGATGGTAGACCAACAGGTGTATTTATTAATAAAAATCATGAAGATGCTAAGAAAGCAAAAGATTAGAATAAAGTTGTTGATGGTGTCAAGAAGATGAAAATAAAAGGGGCTGAAAAGCCAAATCATTTGAATAATGTAAATAAGGTAAAAGTGAAGACACCAGTGAAAAGTATCCCTATTCCCCAAGTTGAAAATAAGCAACAAAAGGAAGACAAGATAAATCTTGCATCATAGGTTGAGGATAAAAGTATGTTTCAAGGTATGTAAGTTTTATCTGATGTGAAATATACACCTATTGATATGAGTTAGTTGTTATCATAGATAATATTTAAAGTTCTATTAATGGAAATTATGAGAATAGGTGAGCACAAAGATAAAGTCCTTAAATGCATAAATGGTGTTCTTTAAACAAATATTCAAAAGGCAGAAAAAACTGAGACAACAAGAGGAAAAAAATATAAATTTGAAAATAAGGGGAAAAACATGGAAGAAATTGTTTCAGAAATACCCCAGATTTATCTAAACAAAAATGTTGTAAGTTCTTCTTTGGGAGCTATTGATCACTTTTTATTAGCTTTTGTCATAAATGGAAAAATGTTGAAAATTTGCATGACTGATTCTGGGGCATCTAATATAGTTATGCATGCTAAGGTCATGAGAACAATGGGAATTTAGGTGGATACTCCTCATGGGAGGTGTTAGCCTATGGATTCTAGAGATGTACCTATCATTGGTACAACTAGGGCCTTGCCTTATAAACTTGCATCTTGTCCTAACAAACAATTAACCATGAGTGTTTTAGTTATTAACATACCTCCTCAATATGCAATGCTACTATCAAGAAATTGGACTATAGCAATGGGAGGTAGTATACAATGTGATCTCTCTTTTGAAACCTTCAAAATTGCTGGTGAAAATGTCAAAGTATCCAGGGAAAAAAAAACTTCACATATGATTGAGGAAGAGAGAAAAAATGAAAACATGAATTGTTTCCTAGACGCCAATATAAATTATTTTAAAGTAAAAAGCATGAAGGTTGAAGGAAAGGATGAACCTTTTCTTTTATTTGAAGATAAAAATAATATTACAAATCAGGATGGTCTATGGACCATGTACTTTGATGGTGCAAGCTCTAAAGAGGGAGTTGGTGCAGGATTCTTGTTAATTTCTCCCGCTAGAAGGACATTTAATTACTCATTTACTTTAATGTTTCCTTGTACAAACAACATTGCAGAGTATGAGGCTCTATTATTAGGACTAAGGTTCATCTCAAAACATAAAATTAGAAACCTTAGAGTAATTGGAGATTTAGAACTTGTGATATCTCAAATAAGATCCAAATGTGCATCAAAGAATGAAAGATTGAAGCAGTACAGAAATGTTGTTTGGGATGAGATAGAGGGTTTTGATGCTTTTGGTATTGAATGGATTGACATAAGTCAAAACATAATGGCTGACCTATTGGTAAACATTTCTTTAAGATCAAAGGATATTACATTTTTTGGAATATCCAAAATTGAGATTCAATCCAGACTTTCTATACCAGAAAACATTGAAAATTGGCAGGTTTCTAAAAATGATCTAGATATTTTATGATTTTTACATTGTGAGACAAGTTTTGAAGACAATCAAATTAATTTTAGTGGGTATGTGGAAACTATAGATAATAAAGACACAATCTTGGGAAAAGAAGTTTTGTAACTAAAGTCAAATAGAGTCCCAAAAGGTCTAATTGTGCTTGAAAGAGAATTTGATAATAATGATAGGTCTTTTTTAGCAAAAACTATGAATAAGATACAAAATTTAGAAGAAATAAATTTAGGGACAGTTGGTGCCCCAAAAAATGTATACATTGGGGGAAAGTTATCTCCCAAAATAAGAAGTTCCCTAATTGATCTTCTTAGGAAATATAGGCATGTCTTTGCATGGTCTTATGATGACTTTAAGGCCTATAGGGATGATTTGTTTGAACATGATATTCCTTTGAAAGAAGTAACTAGACCTTTTAGATAAAATTTGAGACTTGTGAATACTACTTTGGCACCAAAAATGCAAGAAGAATTGAAGAGAATGAGTGATGCGGGAATAATTCAACCTATCAAACATTCAACATGGGTTTCCAACTTGGTCCCAGTAAGGAAGAAAAATGGAGACATTAGGCTTTGTGTAGACTTCAAGAACTTAAATATGAACACATTAAAAGATTATTATGGTCTACGAAACATAAAAGCCATGCTACAGAGAGTTACTAGATTAGATTTGATGTCTATGGTGGATGGATTTTCTTGGTATAACCAAGTTGTTGTCAAGGATTCTGAACAATTCAAGACTATATTTATTACTCCATGGGGTACATATGTGTATGTTAGAATGCCTTTTGGTTTGACCAATGCTAGGGCAACTTTTCAAAGAGCCATGGATGTAGCATTTGCAGATTTCATACATAAATTCCTTGTGATATACCAAGATGACCTCACAACATATTCAACAAAAGAAGATCAACCCTGTGCCCATCTTGAATTGTTTTTTGTGAGAGCTCTAGAATCTGGAGTATCTTTGAACCCCAAGAAATGTGCTTTTTGGGTAACAGAAGATAAGCTTTATGGTCACATTATGTCTAGGCATGGAGTTAGAATTGACCCTAAAAGGGTAATTGCAATTGATAAAGTGCCACTACCAAGAAATGTTAAGGGGATTCAATCTTTCTTTGGTCAAGTAAACTTTGTTAGAAGATTCATCACAAATTTTGATGAGACTAGTGTCCCTATTTTAAAAATGTTGAAAAAGGGTGCAAAGGTGGAATTCAATGAAGAAGCTAGAAGGGATTTCTATGAAATTATGAAAGAATTAAGGATGCACCTATGCTGAGCACACCAGATTATAGTAAGCCCTTCCAAATCTTCTCTTTTGCTTTTTTTCATAGCATTGTTGCAGTACTATTGTAAAAGAACTTAGAAGGTTTTGAGCAGCCCATATCCTTTTTTAGTAAATCCTTGCAAGCAGCAGAGTTAAAATATGATATAAATGAAAAATAGGCTAATGCACTAGTCAAGGGTATCAAAACTTTTTGGTGTTATCTAGTTGGAGAAACTATAGTTGCATATGTGCCTAGTGTTGTTGTGAAAGACATCTTAGTGCAATAAAAAGTTTCAGGAAGAAGGTGTAGATGGATCAACAGGATCCAAGAATTCAACATTGATATCCAAATCACAAAACTAGTCAGAGGACTAGGATTAGCTAAACTCATGTCCCAAAGAAATATAGATGCTAATCATATCAATGTTATTGAAGAAGAACAAATGCCATATATACGTGATTTAGATTATTGTGATTGGTACATGGATATAGTTGGATACACATAGAAGATGGTTCTTCCACCTGAGATGGATGACAAAAAAAGAGGACTATAAAACTACATGTTGTAAGGTATGTAATCTTCAAAGGTGAATTATGTTGGAGAAGAAATGAGGGTGTGTTGCTTAAATGTGTTGATCATCAAATGGCTGAAGAATTGTTACAAGAAATACATGAAGGTGTGTCTGGTGACCATTACATGGCTAAGACAACTGCACATTAGATATTAAGGTTTGGTTTTTGGTGGCACACTATTTTTAAAGATGCATATTTGTTTGTCAAAAAAATTGATGCTTTCCAGAGGTTTGTAAGGAAATTAAAATTCAATCATAATTTTTCCTTAAACCTTGTGTTAGTTATGACCCTTTTTCAAAAGTGGGGTATGGATTTCTTTGGAGAAATCCCAAACAAATCAAGTGGGGGTCATTCATGGATCCTAGTGGCCACAAATTACTTCACCAAGTGGGTGGAAGTGATTCCCACTAGGAGGTCCACTGGTAAGGTGGTAACAGATTTCATGATGCAAAACATTTTGACATGATTTGGATGTCCTAAGACAATAGTAGTTGATAATGATATGTGTTTTAGGTCTGAGGAGTTTGGTGTTTTCTTTTAGCATTATGGGATTCAGGTCTCATACTCATCTCCTCATCACCCCCAAGGAAATGGTAATCTCAATCAAGTAACAAGAGCCTAATAAAAATTATGAAAAGAGTCCTTTATAAAAATAAGAGATCATGGGATTCCAAACTCCAGCAGATCGTGTGGGCTCATAGAATAATCGTAAAAAGGGATATTGGTTCTTCTCCTTTTGATTTGGTATATGGAATTCATGCCAGGTTACCACAAAATAATTTTCTGCAAATGTATAAGTTTAACCAAATTTATGATGCTGACTTGGATAATGAATTGAAAATCAAGTTGGAAGATTTGATACAAATGGATGAATCAAGAAGAGAGGTTCATGACAAAAACATC
>BSBK01010937.1:0-139289 GCA_027943335.1 Chamaecyparis obtusa
CCATACAATGCCTTGTGTAACTTACAAATCATATTCTTCTTGTCTGGGTCAACAAATCTTTATGGTTGTTCAATGTATACCTCTTCTTCCAATATCCCATTCAGAAATGCAGACTTGACATCCATTTGATATACTTTGGAATCCTTTGTAAGCAACATATGCAAGTAGAGTCCTCACTCCTTCCAATCTTAGAACAGGGGAAAATGTCTTCCCATAATCAATTCCTTCTTCTTGTGCATATCCCTTACATACCAATTTGGCTTTGTTTCTAATAAAATCTCCATGTTCATTCAACTTATTTTTGAATACCTATTTTTTTCCAATAACATTCTTGTCTTCTGGTCTCAGCACTAGAGTCTAGGTTTTATTCTTTTCTATCTGCTCTATTTCTTCATTCATGGCTTGGGTCCAGTCTTCATTCTCTAAAGAATCTTTCATAGTTTTAGGCTCAAACTCACATAGGAAGCATGTATGATCTTTCGGCTTACTTCTTGTCATGATTCCAGATTCTTTATCTCCAATGATTTGTTTAGGCTTATGATATCTTCTCACATACTATGCCAAAGTAGGTTCATATTTATTTTCTCCTTGGTCTTGATCTTCAGGTTCATCTTTTAAATCTTTTTCCTCTTCTTCTGATTGCTCAACAACAACCTCATGTATCTCAGCAGTATCCTCCTAATGCTCGGAAAACTCATGCAGTTCCTTGACATCTAGTTTAGGTACACTACTAGCCTCTTCATCTTCTATGTATACAAAAGATCTGTAGTCTTCAAGCTCTTTCTTGCACTAAAATTCATTCATTTTTTCATATTCATCCACTCTAACATTTTCTCTTTCCATAATTTTGTTAGTGTTATAATTCAAACACTAGTAAGCTTTTCTCTTAGTGGAATATCTAATAAATATGCCTTCATCACTTTTAGCATCAAAATTTTTATTTCTATTGTCTTTCAATATATAGCATTTACTCCCAAAGATTCTAAAATATTTCACATTAGGTGCATAACCATGCCATAACTCAAAAGGTGTAATATTTGTACCTTTCTTGATTTGTACTCGGTTTAAGGTATAAACATCAGTACTTACAACTTCTCTCTAGAATTTTTGTGTAACATTCTTCTCAATCATCAGTGTTCTAGCACAATCCACAATTGATCTATTTCTTCTTTCAGCTATACCATTCTATGATGGTCTCCTAGTTGCATACATCTATCTCTTTATTCCTCTATCATTGCAGAACAAATTGAACTCATTTGATATAAACTCTCCTCCTTTGTCAGATCTCAAAAATTTCAAACTTATACCAGTTTATTTTTTAACTTTTTCCAAATACCATTTAAACAACTGAAATGCTTCATATTTCTCTTTTAAAAACATTACAGTCATCATTCTAGAATTGTCATCAACAAACATAATGAAATACTTATCACCATAATAAATTTTTACACCCATAGCTCCACAAAGGTCAGTATGAACCTATTCCAAAACATTGTCAGAAGTATAAGTCTTTCTCTTGAAACTATACTTTGTCATTTTCCCAAATTGACATTGTTTACACATCATATTGTTAGCTTTCTTTAATCTTGGTAAACCTCTAACTTTCTTCTTCTTACTAATATTTACCAAATTGTCAAATTTTACATGACACAACCTCTTATGCCATAACCATACATTATCATACTGTGCAAACAAACATATTTTTTTCAAATAGGTCTAGATAAAACAATTTACCTCTTGTCTGATCTCCAATTCTAATTAGTTCACCAATGGCATCAAATATTTTGACCTTTCTGTACTGAAATTCCACTCGGTAACCAGTATTGTTCAACTGTGCCACACTCAACAAGTTATAGTTAAGACCTTCAACCCAATAAGCATTTTCACGTCCAATCTTATCAGTCAATCTTATTGATCCTTTTCCTTTCATAGGACATGGTGCATCATTACCAAAATTAACACTTCTACCTTTGTAATGATTCATGATTTCAAACTTACTTTTATCACCAGTCATGTAATGTGAACAACCACTATCAATAATCCATCTATCACCTTTACTAACATATGAAACAAGTGCAATTTTCTCATCTTCATCAGAATCATCTTTCATAGAAACATAAACAACTTCAATATCACATTCATCAGATTCACTAGTTTCACTGTCAGTTTCCTCTTTAGTAATATAGCAGGATTTCTTACCTTTGTCTTTGTAGTCTCTGTACCTTCGGTGGTCTTTGTCATTCTCTTGTCTTTGTACTTATTTTCCCTTTTGTCATCTTTGTCAGTCCTTTTAGAGCATCTTGCTGCAATATGACCAACTTTGTTACATGAAAAATAGATAATAGGAAGTTTACCTTTGTATTTCCCTTTTCCTCTCTTTAGCCTTCTAGCAATAAGTACCTCAAGATCATCTAGGTCATCCTCAAAAGTGTCACTGACACTGTTACTGTCACTGCTCTCACATCTTTCTTTTCCTTTCTTAGGCTTATGAAGAACCATTTGAGATTTGAATGCATATTCAACATTATGAATAGAGAAATGATCATAATTAGACAACTCAAAAGCAGTAAGCTTGCCAACATGACTTTCTAGAGTTAGAACATTACCAGGGTTACATCTTAATTCTTGTATTGCAGAAATTCTGATGACATAGATAGGAAGCAAGGTTCTCAATACTTTACTGACAACAGTCTCATAATCAACGATTCCATTAGCTCCTCTAATAGCATTCACTACTTCCTTGATTCTACCACAATACTAAGCAATATTCTCACCATATTTCATTTTCATTTCATCAAACTTACCTTTCAGGATTTCAGATTTGGCTCTTTGTACATTTGTGTCCCCACCATAGATAACTGCAAGAGTGTCCCACATTTGCTTTACATTAGTATAGTCCTTGATGTCTTCAAATTTAGGATAGCTTTTAGGGCCCGTTTGGTAGCCAAAATTAGCTTGGAATTGACATTTTCTATTTCCCATTTCTGCGAATCCTCAGTTTGGGAGTGCAAAATGAAAATAGAATAGGAATATGTAAATGCTCATTTTGCCAAAAATGAGCATTTACATCTTCCATCTGAAAAGGTGGAATTGGAATTTGAAATCGGAATTTGAATGGAGCGAAAGCAAATTTTTAAATTTTTCATGTCTACACTTAATTTTTTCATTTTTTATTTGTTTGGGGAGGGATTTAATTTTTTAAAAAAATTGGGTGGTTTGTAACTTTTTTTTATTAGAATTTTTTTGAAAAAAATTCAAATTTTTGTCAAATTTTTTTTTCAAAGTTTTTTCCAATTTTTTGACAAATTTTTTTGTCAATTTTTTTTTCAAATTTTTTTTAAAAAAATTTTATTTTTATTTTTTAAAATATTTTTTCTCGAATTTTTTTTCCAAATTTTTTATCGAATTTTGGTTGCAGTGACTATAACTTGGTTGCCTGCCACCAACTTTGGCTGCCTAAAATGGTTTATGATTCCATTTTAAATTCAATTCAATTAATAAAAATGAATTATTAAATTCAAAAATATTAAAATAATTCAAAAAAAAAAAATCATACTCAAATTCCAATTCCAGTTTCAAAAAGTCTAACCAAACGGTCCAAATATAATCCCAAAATGAAAAACCGGATTATCAAATCCATGATTTGACCATTTCCAACATTTGATCAAATCCATCATTTCCTAATCCCTGCTACCAAACCGGCCTTAGGGAAGATGCAATCTCTAGCATTTCATGATTGTGTTCTTGTTTTGCTTTCATCTCCTCGATAGTCAAAGGCGCAATAGGAATCACATAGTTATTTTCCATGTAGTATTTCGTCGAATCACCAATACCAGTTAGATGCAATTTCATCAAACTCTACCATGTAGGGAAGTTCTCCTTGTTCAACTTTGGTACCTCTTTTTTGTACATCTTGATCATTAGCTTCAAGTACCTTCAAAGTTTTTCTCTACAAGCACCAACATCTCTGATACCAATTGTTAGAATGTTTTTAGAACAATAGAGGGGGGGGGGGGGTGAATCAGTTATTCTTAGGTCCATATGTACCAATTCAACTTTCTATCTCTTCAACAATCTCAGATCTAATCGGCTTTCAACTTAGTCTCTATAGCATATAAAAATTTGCAGTTCACTGTCCTATAGTAAATAACTTGCAGAATATAAAACTTTTAACATCATCCACATCACAATCATTCACACAAGTATAACAATAGGATTTATAGTGGAAACCCAATTTGGGAAAAACCACTTTGTAACATGCTTATGATTTTCACTCTTCTAAAGTGAGCTTTGTGAAAAGCCAACCCTGTCAAAGGTTTACATAATACACTGCTAGGTGTGACCTGGTTAAAGGATTTAATCACCCTATTAAGAGTGGCCTTGTTAGAAGGCTTAAGAACATTCAACAGAATGTCACCTTGATTAAAGGGTTTATACAAAATGAATGTTAGGTCAACCTTGATTGAAAGATTTAAATTGATACAATGTTAGAAAGTAACAACAGGTTCTGATATGAAAATATACAACTCACTTTGCAAATATAGATCCAATTCGCTCATATGTTGATTTACTAACTGATCTTCATTTTCATCTCCATCTCTGATCTACTCGGTATTCTCTTCAAGCAATCACCACAACACTGTTCAGCTCCTTCACAACTTCACCTTCAGTCTTTTTCTTAGACTTATCTATCAATAACATCAACTTCTTCATACATCCACTCATACTGTAACCTCATAATTAGGTTAATCTTATACCTCCTTGATCAATTAGATCAATCTTTTGCTGCTTAATCTTTTTCGTAGATCTTAGGTTTAGGTCAAATTTATCAAATCATTCCATCATTATGTTCTTCTTTTCCTTTTATATACAATTCTTAACTCCTCATTGAAATCATAAGAAAATGATTCACCATGCATTAGATGCTCCATACAATTCATTAATACTGTCAACACATTTTATATATCCAAAGAATTCAACTATGTTGGCTAGGATTCTCAATTCTTTCTCAAAATGTAAATTACTGACACTCGGTCAATACTGTGTTCATATTCTCGGTCATCATTCTTGTATCTCGGTCATCACTAACATTTTTCTTCTCAGTAATTATCTATCGCTCGACAATTACTGATGTTCGGTTAACACTAGATTTTCTCGACGTATACTGGTGCTCGATCGACACTAACATCACTCAGCTTAAACTAGATTTCTTCACTTTTTCTCGATTAAGCCTATGTTCCCAGTCTTCCTTCCTCACTTAGTGTTAAAGATAAACAACACATTACAATGTCAACATGCCAACTAATCAAGTACCCATTGAAATACCACATAACTCAACCTTTCCTTAGGTTCTTTTGTTATCTCCCCATCCTCTTCATCAAAAGATATAGTACTCTCTTAGGTAGAAACTATCTTACCAGTTAAGGTTTGATATTAATGACAATATAACAATTGTTTCAATTGTAGTTTCCAACAATAAAGAATATAAAAAAGGTCAAATGATAGACTAGATTTTTGGGAACTAGTAAGGATTGTCTAGTGTAGCCAATTGGCACAGACCCTAGGTAGGAGTTGGAAGAGGTGTATGCACCATGCCTTATGTCAGTCAACAATAACCATTAAATTATAGATGTCATTAATAGTGACTACAACCTATAGGTTGAGTTAAATCAGGATCCATGGTTAATACCTCATGTCAATGTTTTATTTTACTATTTTAGTTGAGTCCTTTCATGTGTTGATAAGTTAAGGTACAATCACACTGTCACGATACTAATTTCACTTCTAGTGTTATATTTTTTTAATTTGTAATAGGATATATATATTATTAATAAGAAAATTACAATTTTCTTTACATAGAGTCTTTATTGAACCTTGTATGAGAATTAAACTCCCCAAATTACATATCAACCCATAAAAAAACCCATAAAGCATTAAATTGTTGCTATTATAGGATTAGCAACATTACAATAAACCAAATAAACCACTTTGCAGATAAAAACCATAGCAATGAGGTGATTGAGACGCACTAGGCATTCAAATAGAAACCCCTGCAGTCTATGCATTTCATTACAAACATCATCAAAAGAAAATGTGAAACAACCATCTATTTTTGTTCTTTTTTCAGCAAACACCTTTCATCTATAATCTTGCATCTTCGGTCCTTCCTTCTGTAGCCAAAATTTCAAAAAATAGGAAGATGACTACACCCAAAAGCCATAAAAAAAGTAACAAACCTTAAGCATTCAAACTAAAATTGCCTTACCTTGGAAGCCCTTGCAGACTGATGCTTCTTTGGGATCCTCATAGGCAGAACCACCCTCTTATGAGCCTTCTGAGCATCCTGAATAGCATTTACCAATTTTTGCCAAGTTGTCCTTCTATCCATCATGTAGGTGTTCCTGTAGACCCTCTTTGACTAGTTTAGGAAGGGGATGACCCCAATCTCCACACCTTCCTCCTCATCCTTGAACATTTCACTATAGCTGAAAGCCCATCCAGGGTGAGCCCACTCTAGAAGGGATTCAATGCCTTCCAGCAGCTCCAGCTCAAATAAAGACACCATCACCCATTTCACCAAATCTTTAGTCACACCAAGCTCCAAACCCCATGCCATGACCATGGCAGCAATGTCCACCTACAATTTCCAATGACGGTCGTCATTATTAAAGAGTGGACTGAGCGTTTCTTACACAACCTCTTTTACCTGTTCTATGGGGCACTTAAGCATTTTTTGCAGCCGAAGCCTCTCAATAAGGAAAAACAATCCTTTTTACTACTTTTTAGTTTTGAAGGTAAATTTTGGCTCCATTGCCAGCCCAAACATTCACACTATCAAAACCACAGAGCGAGAGGAATGAAAATGTCCACCCATTCTCCTCACCTATAATTCTGCCCACCTTCACAAGTGCAATAACACTTCAATCAAGAACTGTCCTTCATATCATCATGACATTCATTCGCAGGAATACAACTGTAAAAATAAATAAAAATAACTACCATCCCACTTAAAATAATTTAAGACATGCAGAGTTCGAGAAAAGAAATAATGATGAAACATCATGTTTCTCATTCTGCATAAACATTCATAAAGACTTCCCACACTCCAAAGTTGACGTCATCACATCACTTGATTAAATCTTTTTAGAGAGAGGTGGAGACTTATCATCCTTCCATTTACCATATTCAATATGAAGCTTTTACACCTTAGCAAAGGACGTGGCCCATTTTGATAGTTTGTTAGCATCTTGATTACCTTCACATTTAATATGTGTAATTTGAAAATCTTCAAAAAAAGCTAAATCTTCTCTCATTATATCAATAAAGTTTTGTAGATGCCATGCACTAATAGTGAGTTTAGCTATAGCCTGGACTATAATCAATGAATCTCCTTCAAGATGTAGCTTTTTGACCCCTGCTTGTCTAGCAATCTTGATAGCCAACATTGCATCTTAACCCTCTTCCACATTGTTTGTCCCATCCTTTATCCTCTTAGCACCAAATAACACTGTCTCCCCATTTGAATATCTAATAATGACTCTGGCCCCTGATTTTCCAAGATTATTTTGAGCCACACCATCAAAATTTTCCTTCAGCCACCCTTCTAGTGGAGCCCTCCAAATAACAGTTTCTCCCTTCTTCTTTTTCAGCTTAACTATCAAAGAATCTTGAGGAGATTTAAATCTAATACCCAACCACATCCTCTGGATATGATCATCATGCTGAGTGAAAGGGATCTTGAGAGTTTGTTTTCGCGAGGCAGAAACACCCATTACTTCTTCAATTATATGATCAATCCTATATAGACACCTCTTTAAGGATTCTACTTCACCCCTAAAAATCCTTCGATTGCATTCCTTCCATAATTTCCACATAATCAGTGATGGAGTTATAAGCCATATGCTAGAGAGAGTAGATTTACTTAAAGGTCTGGGCCATCCATCAAGAGTCCCTTTTACAGTGTTTTCTCTTGGACCCAACCAACCCATTTTCAATTGTACATGATCCCAACATTTACCAACAAACTTGTATTGTACCAAAAAATGATCAACTGGTTCTTCATGCCCTTCACACAAAGCACATCTAGTTAGTCCAACCATACCCATGTGCTTCCCTCTTTCCGCTATTAAGATTATTCCTTTTAAAGTAAGCCATGCAAACACCCCTACTTTTGGGAGTATATCCTGATGCCAGCAAAGGTCTTAGGAGATAAATTGAGAATCCTCTGATGCCTCTAAGAATTTGTAACCTAACTTTACCGAGTAATTACCTGAAAGGGAATCACACCAAATAAGCTTGTCATCCTTCCCACAAAAATTTAGAACTCTGCTATCCAAAATAGATTGCATAACCTCCATTTGTTGATTTGAGAGATCTTCCCCTGCTAAACTCTTCTAGCGCCAGTGTGGTCCTTCCTCACCATCAATTTGATCAATATAATCACTAACCTCGACTCCCATCTCTTTGAAAAATAAGCCTGTAAGTCCTCATAGTTTCCTTCATCTTTTAAAGCTTTATGGCCATCCCAAGAATCCACCCATAAATTAGCTTTAGAACCATTTCTAATATGCCAAGATAAATAATTTGTTATAACCTTCCTGTAAGAGAGAATGAAGTTACAAATTGTTGAACCTTTTGGAGGGCTTCTGATTGTAAGAATCCTTTCATTATCTCCTGAGTACAGATATTTAGCTTGCATGATTCTTACCCAGTATTGATTTGGGTTTTTATACATACTCCATATAAGCTTTGCTCCTAGAGTCTTATTCATGTAATTCCAATTTTTAATATCTACTCCACCTTTTTCTTTTGGCTTACAAATTTTCTCCCATGCTAAAAGTGGAATATTCTCCTCTTCATTAGCTCCATTCAAAAAAAAAATTCTCATCTTTTGTGCCAAAGTATTTAAGACCTTCTTGGGAATTTCTAAGCACATCATTGAGTAGATTGGAATCGCAAATATCACTGTATGCAACATGAGTATCCTCCCAGCAGAAGATAACCATTTCTCTTTCCATCCATCCATCTTCCTAAGGCATTTATCAATTAAGTCCTTCCATAATTCTACCTTGTTGCTTCCTTTAAAGAAATGGATCCCTAAGTAATGGTTAGGCATCAAACCTTGTTTCATTCCTAAAATTTGACAAATTCTGCCCTATATATGCTATGAAGTATAGAAAAAGAAAATCTCAGATTTTCTCCAATTAATAAACTATCCTGACACTCACCCATATAATGCTAGAGTGTCCTTCATCACCTTAGCTTCTTGTTCAGTAGCCTCACCACCTAAGAAAGTGTCATCCACAAATTGTAGGTGTGTCATAGCCTCCACCCCCTTTGTAATCTTAATTCCCTTCCATTTACCATTAACTCTGCTCTCCTTTGTCAACTGGCCTAAGATTTCTACCATTAAAAAAAATAGAAAAGGGGATGGTGGGTCACCTTGTTTGATCCATTTATCATGAGAAAAAAAACCTTGTGGGCTGCCATTAACCAAAACTGAAAGCCTTGAAGATTCAATACAACCTTTAACCCATTGGATCCAAGAGTCCCCAAATCCAAACCTATACAAAACCTTTACCGGGAAACTCCTGTCAACTTCATCATAAGATCTCTTAATATCCAATTTCACCATCATTTTTTGTGCCTTAGAGGTTCTTATGGAATGAATAGCCTCATGTGAAACTATATGATGAAGGGCCACACCACCCTTATCAACCCATAACCAAAAACATAACAACATGGAGACAAAGAGAAGACAAAATGCTTTACACAACATACATTAATACTTGAAAATCATTACAACTTGAGAGATCTTACAACATGAGAGATCTTACATCCTCAAAGCTTACAATCCAAGAGATTACAACTTGAGAGCTTCTACCACTTGAGAGCTTCTTCCCCAATACAAGATTCTACAACTTGAGAGCTTGCAATGTGAGAGCTTGCTTACGAATGCTCATATGCCTTCTTTATATAGGCATTTACCACCCAAGATATTACAACACAACCAATATGAGATAAAAGATAGATGCAACTACCTTGATACAAATATTAAATGCCCACCCAATTAATATTAAGCACCACCATGTGGGCCAATTACAAAATTACATTGCTTTTGTGGGCCAATAAGAAAATACAAAAGTGTAACTACTAGCTACAAATATTAAATGCAAGAACTTTCTACAAAATTTTAAAATGCCACCTACACACCTTGATAAATAAAATATTTATTTTATTTTATTTTCCACCTATGCACCTTGGTAAACGAAATAAATTTTTTTTTTTTCTTCTTCTTTTTTTCTTTTTTTTTTCTCTTTTTTTTTTCTTTTTCTCTCTCTTTTTTTTTTACTTCCATTTTCATCACTTTCTCTCTCTTCTAATTTTTTTTTTAATCATGCCCCCTTTTATTTTGTGATGCAACATGCTCTTGCATCAGACACCCAAGGTAGGAACAATTTTGTGGATATTGATTCACAAAATGAAGTAGCCGCTACTAACATTTTTTTTCTCCTCTTCCAACACTTTTTTGGAACAAGTATCCATTGCCGATATATTTCATTTTTCCTTCTTTTCCAACACCTAGTTGGCACAAGTATATGATGCCGACAATACTCCTCTACAATCAACTTCATCCATCTGTAACTCTCATTCTCCTCCAAACTTCTAGGATCTAATGCATCTGTAATAAACTCTGGAACACCATATAAATATTCTATTGCATACCAAACATCACTTGCAAAGTCCTCATATAAACCATCATCATTATCTTTCAAATCCATCTCAAAGTTTGAATTACATGATTCATAAAAATTTACCTCTTTCATATCTTCATCTTTATTTATTTCTTTTGTGTCTTCAACAAAGCATGTAACAACTTCTTTCTTTTGACGTCCAATGAAGACATTCCACTCTTCCTCAACTGCTGCAATCTTCATTAATAAATCATCTTCATCAACTTCAGGTCCATGGATCTTTGTATCTTCATGCTCTACCTCTTCTTTTGTATCACATGCATGATACTTCACTTTATCTTCTATCTTTCCTGCATCCAAAGAATTTTCATCATCTCTTTTCTGATGAATCGCTCTTCTCTTTTTCAGCTCCACTTCTAATTTGGCCACTTGCTTCTTCAAATCCAGTATTGCAACTCTTGTCTCTTCTTAATATCTCTCTCTAATCTTCTCAAGTCTAGGAATTCTAAGAATCCATCCAATCACACAAGTCATCTTCTTCTTTCTCTTCTCCATACTCGTGTCCTCTTAAGAAAAACATTACCCAACCCAAGGTCTTGGTGCAAACTGCCTCACGGTTGGTGATCTGTCTACACACTCAAGAACTCCTACTTTGATACCATTGATGAAGGGCACAATTGCTCTGATACCATTGATGAAGGGTCACACCACCCTTACCAACCCATAACAAAAAACATAACAACATGGAGACAAAGAGAAGACAAAATGCTTTACAAAGCATACATTAATACTTGAAAATCATTACAACTTGAGAGATCTTACAACATGAGAGATCTTATATCCTCAAAACTTACAATCCAAGAGCTTACAACTTGAGAGCTTGCAATGTGAGAGCTTGCTTATGAATGCTCATATGCTTTTTTTATATAGGCATTTACCACCCAAGATATTACAACACAACCAATATGGGATAAAAGACAGATGCAACTACCTTGATACAAATATTAAATGCCCACCCAATTAATATTAAGCACGACCATGTGGGCCAATAAGAAAATACAAAGGTGTAACTACCTAGCTACAATTATTAAATGCAAGAAATTTCTACAAATTTCTAAAATGCCACCTACACACCTTGATAAATGAAATATTTATTTTATTTTATTTTCCACCTATGCACCTTGGTAAACGAAATAAATTTTTTTTTTCTTCTCTTTTTTTTCTTCTTCTCTCTTTTTTTTTTACTTCTATTTTCGTCACTTTCTCTCTCCTCTAATTTTTATTTTTTTTATCATGCCCCCTTTTATTTTGTGATGCAAGATGCTCCTGCATCACTATAATACCTTCAAAAATTGATCTCCCAAGAGAGAAACCACTTTGTTCTTTAGAAATAACTTTGTTTAAAGTAAGTTTCAATCTATTGGCAATCACTTTCAAAATGAATTTATAAACCGTATTACAGAGTGCAATAGGCCTAAAATCTTCAAAGGTGACCTGCTCATCCTTTTTAGGGACAAGGGCTAAAAAAGTGGAGTTAAAATCTTTAAGAATAAAACCTCCCTTCCTGGATTCCTCCACCACCTCCCAAAGGTCCTTACCAAAAATATGCAAAAGTTTCTGAAAGAAGGCTGCCGGAAAGCCATCTAGTCTAGGGGCTTTATCTCCACCTAAACCAAATAAAGCCAATTTAACCTCCTCTATAGTAGTAGGTGCCATTAAAATCCTATTCATTTCTTTTGAGATTAATGGAGGGATAACCAACAAAACTTTGTCAAAGTTCCTATCATCAATAACCTCTTGCATTTTTTGCTTTGAGAAGAAAGCCACAAAAACCTTATTAATGCTCTCCTTATCCTCAACCATAACACCATCACTATTTTGAATGCAAAAAATTTTATTCCGAGCTCTTTTGATTTTTACATAATTGTGAAAAAATTTAGTGTTTTTATCTCCCGCTTTTAGCCATGTCTCCTTGGATTTTTGTTTCCAGAAGATTTCCTCTTTCCTTAACCACCCATCCAACTCCTTTTTAATTCTATTCTCTTCATGAAAATCAGCATCTTGCATGCCCATCTCAATAACTCTAAGACCTAACTATTTGAGTTCATCCTCTAGTCTATGAATTTCTTTAAAAATGTTTCTAAAGTTCACTCTATTCTAGATTTTAAGTTGCTCTTTTAGAAATTGTAACTTTTTTAAAAAGATAAAAGCTTTGTTACTTGCTCTTTTTGGAGATCGATCCCACCATTTGGAAATTAGGTTGCTAAATTCATCTTCTTGGAACCACATCATCTCGAACTTGAAAGGGCATCTCTCTGGTGTTTTTTCTTCTTGAACATATAAACAAATTGGGAAATGGTCAGAACCCTGAAAGAACATAATTTCTACTTCACAAGTCCATAAGTTTCTGTCCAATTACCCACTAAGAAAAATCTGTCGAGCTTTTCTACAATATTAAAAAAACCATCTCTTCTATTGGTCCATGTAAAATCCCCTTTTTTGAAGGCTACTTCAATCAGACTACCGTCATTAACAAAATCACTAAAGTCCTGCTGATTGTCTCCACTCCAACCCCTACCACCTTTCTTATCCTCTGGTTTTAGGATGGCATTGAAGTCCCCTCCTAGAATAACCATCTCTTCTTGAAGGTCATTGATGATTGCAACCAGACTTTCCCACAATCTTTTTTATGCATCCTCCTATTTGGGCCATAGATATTAAATAATGAGAATCTACATCTAAGTTGCTTGGAAAACACCTCCAACCATTTCCAATTCTGATCCATTTGCTGGATAGTAACATCTATTATAGCCTTGTTCCAAAGCGCACCCAGATCCCTTGAGGCACCTTGTGCTTCTACCAAAGAAAATTTCCACCTACCAAACTTCCTATCAAACATAAGAAAATCCTCCTTAATTTTTGTTTCTCGTAACAATATAGGATCTGGTTTCATTTGATCAAAACACCTTTTGATCAAACGTAATTTATCAGAGGCATTGCAGCCTTTGAAATTTCATGATAAGAGTTTCATGGCTCTTGGGAAAAGGCATAACCTTTTCCACATCTTAAAATTTTGGTTTGGTTAGAGGCATTACCATCAATAGCTAGCTTAACCCTATTTGATTTTGGACCTCTCCTTTTCTTTTCCCCAATCCTTGGTTTTAGAAGTTGTGAAGGAGTCTGTTCCACTGTCCTAAAATCCATCTCTCCTTGTGTCTCAAAGAGACCAAGATCATTCAAACCACCTTCCCCTTCAAGTCTAGCATAATCTAATTCCCAATCCTCTGAAACATCACCACTGTCTCTATTGCTTTCAAAGGCACTATCAAGATTCCTAATAGGGGATATCTCTAAATCCTTGAGATTTAAATTATCATCTGTCCTTTCCACCATCTCCCTAGGTTGTTGGCTGTGAAAAACTTGATCCTCCTGTAAGAAAAGGTCCTTATCAACCTCTGTGTTGAAAACCTTCTTCATGATAGGGCATTTTGGTTCCTTGAGAGCTAGAGTCTCCAGGATCATAAGGGGCATATGATCTACCTCTGCTGAACTAACCCGAGGATCCCTCAAAGGAATCTCTCTTTGTTTAAGTGGATCCCTTGGTTGCAAAAAATATTTTGAAGAGCTAATAATATTCCTTTGAGCAGCTAGAGCTGAGAGAGGCGTTTCCTTAACAAACTATGTAGACATTTTGTCCCCCTCTGAAGAAAGTTGAATAACACCACCCTAAATAGCTTCCTCCCTTTCCACATTATAATCTTTCCTCCACAAAGGAGTGTTGAACTAACTTCAATCTAGGATAGTCCCATGATTCGCTATAGGGTTTGTAGAGAGATTCCATCCACCTAAAAGTTCATGTTCAATTTGGTCAAGAAGTTTATCCTCCTCTAACCATTTCCCTTTCATCTATAGTTTAGTCTAGGGAGTAGTGGGTGAACTCTCATTCCCCTCTCCCTCCCAGACTTCGATCATTTGTTTCCAAGCTCCATGATCTATCCCCAAAATAATAAAGTTTGGCATTGGATCATTATTTTGTATGTTGATAAGGATGCGAGGGTTTATTAAAGCATCTTTTTTATTGACTAATTCTTTAGCAGTGACATAAGAGCCTATCTCATTCCCTATCTTCTCCAAGGTAATATCATCCCAGTATTCCATTGGGAGATTGTGAAGATTCAACCATACTGGGTATTCTTTGAGCTTTTCCTTCATAGGATCAAAATTTTCCTCCCAGTCTTTCAAGTAAACTCCTTGCCCATTTATTAAGGACCATTTTTGTGGATCCAATATTTTTCCTCTTTCACAACACAAATACCCATATAAAAGCCATTAGCAAGGGTTTTGAGTTTTAAATTTTTACCCCAAACTTGCTAACACTAATCCCAAATGAGGGAGATGGATAGCCATGGCCCTAACCATTTAAAGAAAAAAGCCCTTTCTTTGAAAGATCCTACTGCATCTAACCAATGAAGATTGGTGATCTTAAGAGTTGACATTACCTCATATCTGATGTTGCTTGCATCTTATTTAGGTTGTTGAGGTGGATCCACTGGTTTTACCTTTGGGAAATAAAACCTTCGCTCAATCTTTGTGAAATCAAAATTTCCACCAATGCATGTATAGAGAGGAGCATGACCTCTAGATCTATTCCAGTTCTCCCCTCTCCTTCCATTCCCAAAATTTTTTTGCATAGGGTTACGAAAACCAGTTCTTCCATCTCTCCTTTAAAAAAGAAGACTTCCTTGTTGTCGATGCTGGTTGCACTGGTTAGAAGGCCATCTATTATACCCTTGACCATTGTAAGTCTTCCCATGGTGCATTATGAACCCAGCCCTGGCTCCTGTTTGTGCTCCTTTCTCGAAACCTTGATTTGCAGGTGACTATTGCCTCCCAATAGGCTCCTGCTGCTTCCACATTTCAAATATCTACTTGGATAGGCTAGAAATGTTACATATTTCTGGTATTATATTGAATGCCATAATTGTATAATTTTTACATGGGAAAAGATAACATTGCTATGCTTTTATACGCTTTTATATAATAACTTCAAGTGTGTCGTATTAATAATATTATGTGTGTGTGTGTGTGTGTGTGTGTGTGTGTGTGTGTGTGTATATATATCTATCTATCTATCTATCTATATGTATATGTATATGTATATGTATATGTATATGTATATGTATATGTATATGTATATGTATATGTATATGTATATGTATATGTATATGTATATGTATATGTATATGTATATGTATATGTATATATATATATATATATATATATATATATATAGTAGGATTTGAGCAATACAAATCCACAAAACTCAAAGATCACCTACATACAAAAACCTGTTACAAGGAAGTAGAGACAAGAAGAGGGCAAGGGTTTGACTCAAAAATATGAAGAATAAAATATCCTCAAATAATGAATGAATTAAATGTACAATGGATCATCCTTATAAAGGAGATCAAAATCCTTGAAAGACAAATCCTAGTGCATGTAATAATTAGTTTAACTATTACATGACTAATGCATGCAAGTTTATATTTAAAACAACTAGTGCATGAGTTTAAAACAACTCGTGCATGTGTGTTTAAATATAAACAACTAAAGCAAAAGAGTTGACATCTTAAGAAGGGAGTAAATATTAATTAACATAATTAATACTTTACTCTAACACCCCCCCTTAAGATGAGCAACAATGCAGCTACAAACAATGCAAGAAGAAAGCAAAGGAAACTACAGTGCTGAAAGCATAAAAATGGGTCTCGACAACATGGCCTGATGAGGTACCCATGTACAAAGGAGAGTCTCTATAAAGCGGAGAAATAGAGAAAACCACATGGGAAAAACTCTACTCCAAAAAAAAGACAAATACTAATATGAAGGACTAAAGAAGCCTCCAAAACTAGGAATGTTCCAGAAAATAGGAACAAGAATGAACATGTAGAACATCACCGAAGCAAAAGGATGCAAACTCTGTCAAAAAGTAACTGCTGATCTGAAGATCCTCCATAGAAATATGACCAGGTAGAGAAGATTTTAATCTACATGAGTGCCCTCAAATGACACTACTCGAATCAGGAGGCAAACAAAGGAAAACACCTGAACTCGAAGATACAGATGGCATAAACACCAAAAGCCTGAAGAGCTGATCAATCAAAGCTGGAAGAGTGCATCCAAAAATAGGAAAGAAAGAGTGTCTATATGGTAAATGAACCATCTCACTTAAATGCATAGGTACCTAGCCACTACATTCGCCTAGTACATAGGAACAAATAATGAATACATAGCTCACACTATTGAACCAAGGAAGTAGAAGAATGATCAATAGAAACCCCCCATAATGCTGACAAGAGAAAGGTGACAGGTACATTGAAAAGAGTGCCAATAAGAACTACATCATGAAGAACTAGGAACATCGAAAGTGCATAGAAAGTACAAGCACAAATAAAGATACCCTAAGGCTAATGTCATGGAAGGAACACTCACTTGAAAAAGGTAGATGGAAAAAAAAGGAAAACATCAAACCCTCCTATGACACTTTATAATAGAGTGCGAGTACAAATAGCACAAACATGTTCAAGATTCCAAGCATGCAAGAAAATGACACTTTATCTCAGTGCATGTGCATAAAAGAATGCTACAAAAGTGAAGTATACACTGCTCAAATAAGAGAGAAGGCTGTTGAAACAAAAGAACAGCCTAAGAAGAGTCATCCCTTAAAGGGAAGAGATCCTAGGACCTATGACATCCAAGATATCCACCAGAGTGCAGAAGTGCAAAAAATTGAATAAAATATACCTAGATTAGAATCTATAAAAATGACTCATAGAACTAGAAATCTCTCAGAACAAGCTTTCCAATGATATCTCACTTTCCCAAAACGGAGTTCGGATGCGCAATATAGAGCTTCCAGAGTGCAAAACTGAACATCTAAGTTTGACAGTAAAAAATACTATCAAAAAAAAAATATCAAAAACTCAAACCTTTAGATTTGGATAGAGCTCGGAACTAGCTTTCCGACGATATCTTTTTTGTCCAATTTTGACACCGTATGCTCAAGATATGAGTAAAATACCAATTGGTGTGCATGAGGGCCCAAAAATGGTGCAAATGATGATGATGATAATGCATGATGACATCATCAAATGACGGGCTTAAATTTGATGGCCAAATGGCCATCGCCGCTCAAAATGAAATTTTTTTTTTCAAAATCACATGCGCGCCTCGAGATCCATGATAGTCCTTTTCAAATTTTTGACTCGATTTATGTGCCAAATTTTTTTATCTTAATTTGCGTGTCGGACAAATTTTTTTTCATCTTGTTTAGCATGTCAATTTGCACAAATTTCACCTCGAGAAGCATGTCAATCTGTACAATTTCTGTCTCGTGAAGCAAAGTCAAGCTTATGGTACCCAAAAAAACCCCAAAATGCAAAGTTGTCCAAATTGGACGTACCTTATATTGAAATAGGGGTTTTTGGGTGCTGCGAGCTCAACAGTGAGGTCCATTTGAGCTCAAAGTGCACCAAAATTTAGGGACCTTCTAATTTCAATAAAAAATAACCAAAAAGGCCCTAATCTGAATCCTTCAAATGCGAACAAGCTGTAGCAGATTAGGCTCTGATACCATGTAGGATTTGAGCAATACAAATCCACAAAACCCAAAGATCACCTGCATGCAAAAACCTATTACAAGGAAGTAGAGACAAGAAGAGGGCAAGGGTTTAACTCAAAAATATGAAGAAGAAAATATCCTCAAATAATGAATGAATTAAATGTACAATGGATCATCCTTATAAAGGAGATCAAAATCCTTGAAAGACAAATCCTAGTGCATGTAATAATTAGTTTAACTATTACATGACTAATGCATGCAAGTTTATATTTAAAACAACTAGTGCATGAGTTTAAAACAACTCATGCATGTGTGTTTAAATATAAACAACTAAAGCAAAAGAGTTGACATCTTAAGAAGGGAGTAAATATTAATTAACATAATTAATACTTTACTCTAGCATATATATATATAATTGATGAGATGGCCGTATGTCTAGTCGTAATGTTGGCATGCATTTCATGTGTGTAAATTAAGGGAGGAACATCATAATTGATCTACCATACTTATGAAATATAGAACACCTATGTTTAATTATTACAGGCAATCCTAGGATATTTAGAACATGAATAAGCTTATATCTTTCATTTACGTCTCTATCTTATTTTTCCGACCATTCCTATTAATCAGTCATTCTTATCTGCCACCTCGAGACTTTGACACCAACTCAAATTTGATAGAATTGAGAGCCAGAAAATTTATTTATTGAATCTTTGTTTTAAGCTAGGAAATTTATTAAAATGGGAACTTTAGAATTATTAAGTTCGGGATGTGCTCGAAGAGCATCCCCTACCAAGCATGACATGAGTGATGGCATAAATATAGAGCCGATTCATCACCTTAGGGATTCACTTGAGTAGTTAGATGTATATGGGGATCATTCTCCTCATTATCAAGCAATCTTTCTTTCTTTCATGGGCGGCAGAGGAAGGAAAAAATTAGGAAAAGAAATGTGAACACAGTCTAGGAAGCCACAACTGTGGTTGTTCAAGATGTCTGTAATCTGTCAGTCGTCAGTATTAGGCAAGACTCTTTCTATCTTGCATTGTCATTTTCATCTTTGAATAAATGAAAAGACTTGCATGGCGAGACTGAGAGTAATACTAGTTTTTCATCACATTCAAGGAGGAATGATAAAGCATCATAATTGCTCTTTGTTACATTCTTGTCGTTCTTTACTTAAATTTTTGTGTGCATTTCCTTAATCTATGCAAGTTTGGCATTGAAAAGAATAGAAGCTCTATGTTCAGTTCTTGTCATTCTTTTCTTAAATTATTGTGTGCATTTCCTTAATCTATGCAAGTTTGGTATTGAAATATTAGGATAGAAGCTCTATGTTCAATTCAAGTCATTCTTTCTTAACCATTGTGTGTGTCTCATAGCCTATGCTAGCTAATGTCGCAGTTTAGTGACATTCTTCTTCAAAACAAAATGAATTTGATAACAAGCAATGACATGTTTAGGTTAGAAAGGATGTTGAATGTGCAGACTCTTCCATTTTTCCTACCGCAAACTGTTGGTTGTCCATTTGTGTTATCTTAGCTATTATTTTTTTAATTTGACAGTAAGAGAGTTAATTAAGAATATTGTTTGGGTTGGTGGTAACTTGATGGGTTGATGGGAACCATATTTTTTCACATTGTATACCTTTAAAAATAAAAGTCTTCTTTGCTATATGGTCCAACAACAAAAGGGATATTAAGCTAACAACTATCTATATGTTGTGACATATTAGTGTTGTTAAAATGAACCTATGCTAGAAAAAAGTTAAATTAAAAGTATAAGAGTCTTGAGACACTTGGTAATAACCTGCGAGGTTAAGGAAATAATCTAGAAGTCTACACTAGTGCCAAACTTATCCCAAGTAAGTAGGCGATTAGCGTAATTGGGAGGGACCCAGTTAATCATTTCATGACCTCCACATTGATGGTGCAAGTCAAATAGGGTGAAAATTGGTTACATGATCAGCTTGAGAAGAGAAATACTTGGCCAAGTTTCACCATTTAGTTGGTGTTATTCAATTTCTTAGAGTCTCAGATACACACCTAGTCAGGCAGTGTACCAAGATAGAAAACACTATAGGATATAACTGACTAAGGATGTAGGGTTCTTCACCAATTCCAGATGACTTGACTTAATTGATTTTACTCATTTCCCTTGCAGAGGGCTAGGCTCATCTTAGTAAGAAGTGGGAAAGGGTTGATCTAATTTGATCCATGGTTGGGTGGATAAACACCCTAGTGTTATCTTCCCCCCCCTAAAGAAATATGCATGTACACAAGATGCCTAAATGAGACAGTTGATTATGGTGAGTTAATGTTCTCCTCTTTGTAATTGAGATTATTGTAATTTAGATTGTATTCTAGAAGATATTTAAATGTTGCATGATGATTATATTTAGAAATTATTTATGCAATATTGTTTATTCTTATTTAAAAAAAATACAATCAAGTTAGTCTAGCTCCTTCTTTTCTTTCCATGCAAATCTAGATATTTGTTTAAAAAAAACTATGATATCAATTGTTACTTCTTTTCTAGTGGTTACATGTTATTTCTTAAAACTAGTTGTTTTTGTTGTTCAAGTTTTATAGTTTTTACATATGGTATCAGAGCTACTAGGTTCAACACCAGACCTAGGCTCGCATATACTTCAAAAATAGATGAGGAAATTGATCAAGGCATTTTGTTTTTTTCCAGGATGTCGATTATGATCCATACCAAATGGAAGAGGGTCTGAGACCCACTTGCCATTAAGCTGGCCAATGCCTTGTATAAGGATTATGATTACTCCAAGTTTGACTATCCCCTGTAAAATGAAACCCTATCAACATCCTTAATAAGAATCAAGAAATAAAGGTGCACTTGGGTACTTGAGATTAGGGCTAAAGTCAAGGCAGCCCTACTAGCTGAACACAAGAAAACCATTGAACCAAATGTAGAATTGTCCACTCCTTCTGTTGCAAGAAAATCATCATCTCCTACAGTTGAAGGCCAATCACAATTATTACATGTTATTAGAGAACCAACCCACACTAATATTATTTTAGCTCTAGTTCCATCGGTGATCCACTGAGAGCCTACCCTTGGATACTGGCTCATTCCTTCTGATTTTGATGACCAGGAGGAGCCAGTTTCTTGTAGTGAAGAATGAGAGAGAAACCCTAGCTAGGGTGCCCATGTAATCATGTAAAGAAAATTTGGGATTGTTTGTTATTCCAATGTAAAGAGAATTTTTGGATTGTCTGTTGTTCCACTGTAAAAAAAAGAACCAATTTTGAAATGAATAAAAGAATACAATTTTGTGATTTGTAATTCTTTGGCTAAATTTAGGAAGTTGTGTTTTTTTTCCTACATTACTTTGAATCTTTGGGTCATAAAAGAACATAAATTGAAAAATTGTTCAACTTTAGGTCCTAATACAATAGAGAAATCACAAAGTGAAAACTAGACTGAAGTGCCTAGATCACCTACTAGGAAATTGGATCAATTCTTGCAGATGATGCACGAAACCCAAAACCAGATAGGAAACCTTGAATGAAAAGTCTGAGATATGGATGAGACTAAGGGAAGAAGGACTAAGTTTCAATTAGAGGGTAGGGAAAATATATATGAATGATCTAGTGTCGATAGGGAAGAACAATCCCATAATGAAACTCAAAACTCTGAAAGAAACCCCAGAATAGGAATTGTACCAGAGGACATGAAGAAAGTTAAACCCCCTCAGTATGATGGAACCATTCCTAGGGAGGTCACTGAAGCATGGTTGGTAAGAATGGAAAAATATTTTAATATTAGGAATACTCTGAAACTTAGAAAGCAATGTGGGGTTCCTATGAGATGATAGGAGAAGCTATTGGTTGGTGGAAAAGAAAGATGTTTGAACTCAAAATTCAACTAACTAGGGTTACTTGGACTCAGTTTGTAGAATTATTCTGGCAAAGATGGTTGCCACAACTCTTTTATGAACAAAAAATAGTAGAATTCCTGGATCTCAAACAAGGCAAATTCTCAGTAAATGAGTACACAAAAAAATTCACTTGAATGCTGAAATATGTTCCCCAGCTGCAAGCTGACAGAAGTTTTTCTTGAGAAAATACCTAATGGGGATGAACAATAGAATAAGAAGACCTGTTGATGTTCTTGCTCCTACAAATGTCACAGAAGCCTATGAGAAGGATGTACGTCAGGAATTGAAGCTTAAAAAAGACAATTATATCTTGGACAAGAGTAAAAAAAATGGAAATAGAACCAAACCTCTCAGTCTTGGTAAAAGGGAAGTCAACATGATTTTCATGAAGATAAGAAGGGAAACATTATCAGTAAAAAAGGGAATGATATAGAAGGCAAGGTATCTGAGAAAAAAGGACCTCTGAGAGGATGCTTCACCTGTGGAGGAGAGCATTATGAAAATCAGTGCCCAACAAGGACACAAGGAGGACAGGCTCAAAGGAATCCCTTTCCCAATCGACAAATGACCTTTCAAAAAAGAATACATGCAACAATAGATAATTGGTAGGTAGATTTTCAAATCACTCCTATCGAGGTGACAAGTATGCTTTACGAAAATACCATATTTGTTTTGATAGATACATGGGCTACAATTTTTTTATTTCAACAAAAATTCTTAGTAGATTTCCTAAGAGAACTGTGTTAGAATAACTGAGAGGGGGGTGAATCAGTTATCCAAGTCCCAAAACAATAATGAGTAATCCAAAATATTGTTTCTCTAATTTCTGTCAGTCAGTAAACATATATATGATTCACTGTTAGTGTTTTTACCGATCTTCAGTTGAAGCTCCTTAGTAGTTACCGATCAAATCAAATAGCTAAAATGTAAAGTATGATAATAAACAATCATCACAATAAACACATAACACAATGATTTAATGTGGAAACCCTGTTAAGGCAAAAACCACCTGGGAATCAGCAACCCAAAAATTTCACTCTTCTGAAGTGAGGCCTGTGAGGACCCAACCCTGTTAAAGGTTACAATACACACTGTTAGGTATGACCTGGTTGGAGGATTTTGCACTAGAAGTTATCTTTCAATCTTATATCACTCACTGTGCTGATTTACAGGATAACAATGTTTCACTTGTCAGAATGAAACACAAATAAGACTTAAAAGTCCACTTTGTTAAGAGATTTTCACTGTCTACAATTATTAGAAAGTAACAGTAGATTGATCTTCCTTAATACAACAAATTGCAGTTGCAGATCAGTGTTATGCTCAACAATGTTTTCTGATCAATATGTCACTTCAGATCTAATATCAATATCACTTACAAACAATCAGTTCTGTGCTTTGTGTAGCTCGGTTTGTTCATTGTGTAGCTCGATTTCTGTAGCTCAGTTCAGTAACCTGTTTGATCAGAAAATGCATGAATGCTAGTTCACGCTCAACTTCTGCAATATCTCCTCCTCTCTTTCTTTTGATTTTTTTTTCTCTTTAAATAAACAAGCCGTTTCATTTTCATCCATCATATTTTGCCGCTTAATCATATCCACTAATTTTGCTGCTTTAAACTTCCTCGGTTGATGTGTCATTAACATGTTTCAATCTCCTTCGTCAAATCTTCCTTGAATTTTGTTAGCCGTAGATCCTTGTAACAAACTTTGACTTTTCACCTTGAAATCATATGAATCCAGCTCATCAGTTTTGTCGTCAAATTGTCTAGTCGACAATATCATTAAATCCTTTTATGTTCTCCTCGGTTAACAAAGAAATGTGTCGGTAAACCTTCATCGATTAAACTTGTGCTCGGTATACAACACACTGCATCGGTGTATACTGTCATCGGTGTTTACACTGAGGATCTCAGTAAACATTAAATTGTTCTCTTTTACCGACCAACACTACTTTGTGTCTTTTAGTTCCTTTTTCCAAAATAGATGAATAGAACATACTAAAGTCAATATAATGAGATCAAAGACTCATCAATAAGTTATCCAATGCATTCCTTATCCTTATCTACTGTGACCTTCTTTCACCATTCTTCAGATGTCTCGGTAATGATAACTTACAAGATAAGTACTGTCAAACTAATAAGAAACTAGTTGACATCAATGACAACATAATACCGATTTAACATATTGTATATCTATACAACTACTTTTCATGTGATCTTCAATCATTGTTTCAACAATCTCTCCAATTAGTTGTAAATCAGTTGTAGGTTCAACAATATCTCCCTTTGGCATTGATGGCAACTCAAATAATATGAATGTACCAAAAACATACCAAACATATACTCTACAACTCTATCTATCATAAGCTCTCCCTTAGATAGTTCATCCTTAACTCTTCCTATTCAGTATTATCACTCTTTGTCTTTACAGTACAAATTCTCTTCCTTTTGCTCATTCATATTTGCCTATTCTCTCCCTTTGACAAAAATGCCAAATGAACAAAATAAACAAACATCAGTCTTGTCCAAACCTCTTCATTGTATCTCAGTATACTGATATCTCCATCTGTTCTTCAAACTTAATCACAACCTTGAACTTAATCAAAGTGCGATCTATGCTAGCATCAACATGAGTGATCTTCTGATATAATAGGCTAATGCAGCATTCTAGATCACCTTAGTGACCGATAGATAGGGGATGGACCCCAAGTCTATTCCTCAAGTATTCAAAAGTGTCTTTTGGCAGAGGCTTTGTAAAAATGTTTGCAAGTTGTTCTTTTGATGTAACAAACTCTAGTTTAACTTGCTTTTCCTGCACTTCTTCCCTTAAGTAATGATACTTAATGGATATATGCTTTGTTTTTTAGTGCATTACTGGATTCTTTGATATGTTTATAGCACTAGTGTTGTCACAATATATAGTCACTGGATCAGTGATCACCTCATTCATACCTTCCAACACTTGCTTGATATAGGCTATATTGGAGCAGTTTGTTGCAGTAGCAACATATTCAGCTTCAGCTGTTGATTGAGAAATACAACTTTGCTTCTTGCTTGTCCAAGTTACAAGTCTATCTCCAAAGAAAAATGCTCATCTAGTTGTACTTTTTCTATCATCCACTTTTTCTATATACAAATTACTATTATCACTTGTTCTGATAAAGCCAATACTTAATAGATAGGTGTGCAACCTTTCATACCATGTTCTTGGTGCTTGTTTCAGTCCATATAGTGCTTTGTGCAATCTACAAACCATATCTCAGTTGTCTGGATCTTCAAATCCTTCAGGCTGTTCAATGTAGACCTCCTCTTCAAGTATTCCATTCAAGAAAGCAGACTTGACATCCATTTGGTATACCTTAAATTTATTATGTGCAGCATATGCTAGTGACATTCTAACACCCTCAAGTCTTGCAATAGGTGCAAATGTTTCACCATAGTCAATTCCTTCTTCTTGCGCATATCCTTTACATACAAGTCTTGCTTTATTTCTTGTCACTTCTCCATTTTCATTCAGCTTATTTTTGAAAATCCATTTAGTACCAATAACATTTTTATCTTTAGGTCGGGGTACTAAGGTCCAAGTCTTATTATTTTCTATTTTCTCAATCTCTTCAGTCATTGCTTTGACCCATTCTTCATTATCCAAAGCAACTTGTACATTCTTAGGTTCAAATTCACAAATTAAGCAAGTACCTTGTCTTGTTTTGCTTCTTGTTTGCATTCCAGCATCTTTGTTTCCAATAATCTGATCTTCAGGATGATGTCTTCTGACAAATCTTGCCAGTATCCTGGATCTTCTATCTTGTGCATCCTGCTATGTATTCTATTGTGCATTCTGTTCTGGTTCATTAGCTTGCTCGGGAGCTCCTCCTTGATCATCGGTATGTTTAGTCGGTCCTGTCAGTTGTGGTACATTGTTTATCTGTTGGCCGGTTGCAGTAGTCTGTGGTGTCCTTGGTTGAAACTCAGGAAACTCATAGTAAGTGAACTGTTTGTAATCTTTTGGTTCCTTCATCTGCGCATCTATGATCTTATCATCATATTCATCAACACGAACATTCACACTTTCAACAATTTTATTAGTCACCTTGTTCAGACATTTGTAAGCTTTGCTTTGGGTAGAATATCCTAAAAATATTCCTTCATCTCCTTTGGAATCAAACTTACCATTCCTATCATCTTTCAGAATAAAACACTTACTTCCAAAAATTCTAAAGTAACTTACATTGGGCTTGTGTCCAAACCAAAGTTCATATGGTGTTCGGTTGGTGTCTTTCTTCAACTGTACTCGGTTAAGCACATAGACTGCAGTGCTTACAGCTTCTCTCTAGAATTTCTGAGCGACATTCTTTTGTATCATCAGTGTCCTAGCACAATCAATTATTGATCTATTTCTTCTCTCAGAAATACCATTCTATTTTGGGGTTCTCGGTGCTGACACCTACCTTTGGATTCCATGCTCATTACAGAAGTTAGTAAATTCACAAGATATAAATTCACCACCTCTATCTGATCTAAGACATTTGATTTCCTTTCCAGTTTCTTTTTCAACTTTAGCCTTATACCATTTAAATAGTTTGAAAGCTTCAAACTTTTCCTTCAAAAACATCATAGTCATCAATCTAGTGTAATCGTCAACAAAGAGAATAAAGTATCTATCACCATAATAGCTTTGAGTTCTCATAGGTCCACATAAGTCCGTATGAACCAACTCAAGAATCTTCTTTGTTGAGAAGTCCTTACTCTTAAAACTAGATTTGGTCATTTTCCCTTTCTGACATTCATGGCATAAAGTATGATCAGGCTTAGATAAGTTAGGTAAACCTCTAACTCTCTACTTTTTACTGATTTTGATCATATTATCAAAGTTTACATGACATAATCTCTTGTGCCATAGCCAAGCATCTTCATCTTTCATAAGTAGGCAAGAAGACTCATCAATATCAAGTTGAAAAAGATTACCTCTGGTTTGAGTACCAGTCCCAACAAGTCTTCCATCATTTTCATAGATTTTCACCTTTTTATTTTCAAACACTAGTTTGTGGCCTGAAATGTTTAGCTGTGCCACACTCAATAGATTGTAATTCAATCCATATACCCAGTAAGCATTCTCACATTTTATTCTATCATTAATTACAAGGGTACCTTTACCTTTCACAGTGCATGGGGCATCATTTCCCATTCTTACAGATCCACCATTATATTCAACTAATTCATCAAATTTATCTACATCCCCTATCATATGATGTGTGCAGCCATTGTCAATGATCCATGTTTCATTCTTGCTTATCCGTGAGATCGGGGCAGATTCATCTTGGTTTTCATCTTCTTCTGAATCTTCCTTCATTGCAACAAACACTACCTCTTCATATCAGAATCAGACTCAGAGTTAGTATTTTCAGCTATATAACAAGCCTTTTTACCTTTGTCCTTTCAATCATTTCTATTACTATGTCGGTAGCTTCTGTTAACTCTCCTCCCATAACTTCCTTCAGATTTATCTCTCGGTTCATCATCATCATTTCTTTTCTGAGGACATCTAGCAACAATATGACCTACTTCCTTACAATTAAAACATGCCAAGGGTAACTTACCTCTATATCTCCCTTTACCTTTTGGTAATCTTCTAGCCATTAATGCTTCAAGCTCATCAAGGTCATCATCAGTATCACTATCATTATTATTTCTATTTTTCTTGCTAGATTTCCCAATCTTCAAAGAAGACATGAAAGCAGACTCAACAGAAGGTACAACACTGTTATCAAAATTGTTCAACTCAAAAGTAGTAAGCTTACCAACCAAAGTATCAAGTGTAAGATTGGATGTGTCTCGGTTCTCATGAATTGCCGATACTCTGATTGCATAGACAGGTAACAGGGTTCTGAGGATTTTGCTGATTATGGTCTCTTCTTCAATTACTCCATCAGAAGCTCATATAGCATAAACAACCTCTTTAATTCTATTTGAATATTCAACAATATTTTCTCCTTCTTTCATTCTCATTTCATCGAATTTACCTCTTAAGCTTTCTACTCTAGCTCTTTTGCCAGATGTGTTACCACTGTATACTTGCTCTAATCTATCCCACATTGCCTTAGCAATAGTCAATCCTTTGATTTCTTCAAATTCAGTATTGGTACAGGCAACAGAAAGTTCCATCATTGCTACATTGTGATCATGCTTGTCTTTTAGTTGTTCCACAGTCAGAGGACCAGTTGGTTCATTGTAGCCAGTTTTCATAAAATGTAGTGCACTTCCACCAATTCCAGCTATATGCAATTTCATTCTCTGTTGCCATACTGAGAAGTTGTCTTTGTTCAGTCTAGGCACTTCCCTCTTACTCATTTTGTGATCTTTATGCTCAAGTCCTTAAAAATCTATTTCAAGCAACCAAACTGCTCTGATACCAATTGTTAGAATAACTGAGAGGGGGGTGAATTAGTTATCCAAGTCCCAAAACAATAATGAGTAATCCAAAATACTATTTCTCTAATTTATGTCAGTCGGTAAACATATATATGATTCACTGTTAGTATTTTTACTGATCTTCAGTTAAAGTTCCTTAGTAGTTACCGATCAAATCAAATAGCTAAAATGTAAAGTATGATAATAAACAATCATCACAATAAACACATAACATAATGATTTAACATGGAAACCTTGTTAAGGGAAAAACCACCTGGGAACTAGCAACCCAAAAATTTTACTCTTTTGAAGTGAGGCCTGTGAGGACCCAACCCTGTTAAAGGTTACAATACACACTGTTAGGTATGACCTGGTTGGAGGATTTTGCACTAGAAGTTATCTTTCAATCTTATATCACTCATTGTGCTGATTTAAAGGATAACAATGTTTCACTTGTCAGAATGAAACACAAATAAGACTTAAAAGTCTACTTGGTTAAGAGATTTTCACTGTCTACAATTATTAGAAAGTAACAGTAGGTTGATCTGCCTTAATACAACAAATTGTAGTTGCAGATCAGTGTTATGCTCAACAATGTTTTCTGATCAATATATCACTTCAGATCTAATATCAATATCACTTACAAACAATCAGTTCTGTGCTCTGTGTAGCTCAGTTTCTGCAGCTTAGTTCAGTAACCTGTTTGATCAAAAAATGCATGAATGCTAGTTCATGCTCAGCTTCTGCAGTATCTCCTCCTCTCTTTCTTTTGATTTTTTTTCTCTTTAAATAAACAAGTAAGCCATTTCATTTTCATCCATCATATTTTGCCACTTAATCATATCCACTGATTTTGTCACTTTAAACTTCCTCAGCTGATGTGTCATTAACATGTTTCAATATCCTTCGTCAGATCTTCCTTGAATTTTGTTAGTCGTAGATCCTTGTAACAAACTTTGACTTTTCACCTTGAAATCATGCGAATCCAGCTCATCAGTTTTGTCATCAAATTGTCTACTCAACAATATCATTAAATGCTTTTCTGTTCTCCTTGGTTAACAAAGAAATGTGTTGGTAAACCTTCATCGATTAAACTTGTGCTCGGTATACAACACACTGCATCGGTGTATACTATCGTCGGTGTTTACATTGAGGATCTCGGTAAACATTAAACTGTTCTCTTTTACCGACCAACACTACTTTGTGTCTTTTAGTTCCTTTTTCCAAAATAGATGAATACAACATACTAAAGTCAATATAATGAGATCAAAGACTCATCAATAAGTTATCCAATGCCTTCCTTATCCTTATCTGCTATGACCTTCTTTCACCATTCTTCAGATGTCTCGGTAATGATAACTTACAAGATAAGTACTGTCAAACTAATAAGAAACTAGTTGACATCAATGACAACATAATACTGATTTAACATATTTTATATCTATACAACTACTTTTCATGTGATCTTCAATCACTGTTTCAACAATCTCTCCAATCAGTTGTAAATCAGTTATAGAATTAAAAGATCAATTGCAGGAACTGCTTGACAAGGGACTATTTATCCTAGTGTGTCACCCTGGGGAGCACGAGTCATCTTTCTTCAGAAGAAAGATGGGACCCTTCATCTTTGCATTGACTATCGAATGTTAAATAAGGTGACAATTAGGAAAAAATGCCCTTTACCTCACATCAATGACCTTTTTGACCAAATGCGAGGAGCTACTATTTTCTCAAAGATAGACATGCAGTCAGGATACCATCAGCTAAGACTCAAATATGAGGATGTTCACAAAACAACCTTTCGAACTTGGTACAGACATTATGAGTTCACGGTTTTGCCTTTTGGTTTAACTAATGCCCCAACGGCTTTCATGAACCTAATGAATAGCATATTCCATGAGTGTTTGGAAAATTTTATCTTGGCGTTTATTGATGACATTCTTATTTACTCCAAGAATGAAGAACATCTACACCATCTACACCTAGTTTTGCAGCGTCTTCGGGAGCACAACTTGTATGGAAAATTATGGAAATGTACCTTCTTTTAGAAGGAAGTACAATACATATCATTTCTGAGAAAGGGGTAGTAGTAGATCTAGCTCAAATTAGGGCTTTTTTGGAATGGTTTGTTCCCATAAATTTACATGAAGTCAGGAGCTTTATGGGATTAGCAGGTTATTATAGGAAGTTCGTGTTGAATTTTTCACGTGTAACCTACTCCATCACTTCTCTTCATCAGAAACCTGAAAAAAATTTGAGTGGACTAAGAAGTGTCATAATTCTTTCGATCTACTCAAGAGTAAATTAACCTCTACACCCATTTTGAAGGTGGCAGATCCTGAAGGTCAATTATTGGTGGTCACAGATGTGTCAGGAGAAGGGCTGGGAGGGGTGCTAATGCATGATGGGCGAGTAATTGCATATGAATCACGAAATCTCAAAACTTATTAAATGAACTATGCCCCTCATAATTTGGAATTGGCTGCAATCATGCATGCCTTCCAAAAATGGTGCCACTATTTATTGGGAAAACCTTTTGAACTCAGACCAGACCATCAAGGGTTAAGATATATATTTACCCAACCTAACTTGAATGCATGACAATGAAGATGGAAAGAACTCATTTTCAATTATGACTTTGAAATTAACTGTATCAAGGGGAAGGAAAAGCATGTGGTAGACGCATTGAGCTATAGGTGGTATATTTCTATGATCACATCCATCCATGTCAATTTAAGACAACAGGTTCTCCAAAAATCTAGGGATGAAAAATTCTACAAATAGGTTAGAAAGGCACTTCAAAATAACCCTCAGGACCATAGGTATGAAGGATTCATATTTGAACCCAATGGGTTGCTAAGGTTTGAAGGTAGTTGTACATTCCCGATTCAAATGAGTTGAGAGACTTAGTGTGGAAGGAAATACATACCGCACCTTATTCAGGACACTTGGGAGTTACTAAGCTCCTTATAGACGTCAAGCCTTTATATTTTTGGCAGGGTATCAAGAAGGACATCATCAAAATTGTGGCCAGTTGTCTTGAGTGCCAAAGGATAAAAGTAGGACACCAACATCCCACAGGCCTGCTTCACCCTCATGTCATACCTGAGTGGAAGTGACAGGTAATCAGTACAGACTTTGTCCAAGGATTACCTATGTCATGGAACAAACACAATACCATGATTTTGGTAGTAGAAAAACTTACTAAGGTAGCTCACTTTATCCCAGGGAATTTAATAGATGGAGCGTCCACCATAGCCCAAAAATTTGTACAAGAAATATTCAGGCTTCACGGAGTGCCAAAAAAGATCATTTTAGATAGGGATGCTAGGATGACATCTAGATTATGGTAGACACTTTTTTCAGCTTTAGGCACTCAACTTAATATTAGTTCAGCTTACCATCCCGAAACATATGGTCAGACAGAATGAGTCAACCAAGTCTTGGAAGACCTTCTTAGGATGTATTGTATGGATCAACAATATAAGTGGGATGATTATTTACCACTAGTGGAATTTTCTTATAATAACACCCACCAGTCATACATCAAAATGGCTCCATTTGAAGCATTGTATGGAAGGAGGTGCAAGACTCCTATCAACTGGGATAAGCTAGAAGAAAGGATAATCGTCAATCCAAAAATGCTATTCGAAATGGAGGGGCAAGTCAAAATTTTCTGACAAAGATTAGCAGAAGCTATATAATGATCGACAAAGATTCTATGCAGATGCAAAGCGAAATGCCCATACACTTTGTGGTGGGGGACAAAGTACTTTTGTGATTCAAGCCTCAAAAAATGCCATCACATTTTGGAAATCCTCCAAATTAGCTTTGAGATATGTAGGATCCTTCGAGGTTCTGGAAATTATCAACCATGTTGCCTTTAGAATTTCTCCACCACCAGCTATTGCCCAAATGAATAACGTTTTTCATGTTTCCTATCTTAAGAAATATGTATAAAATTTCTCATATGATTGATTGGAACTCATTGCAGATACAGGACCCAGGGGTGGTCGCAATAGAGCACATCAATGTGCTCGAGGCTTGTAAACTTTGCTTATGAAATAAGTCTGTCAAACAATGTAAGGTTCAATGAGACCAATATTCTGAAGACAATGCCACTTGGGAAGATTATGATGAGATTTATCAACAATTTCCTTATTTTTTTAATGCATATAATCAATTGGTTAATTAAACAATGCTCTTTTGTTATCATTGTGTATATATGTTAATGTTTGACTTTCAATCATCGAGGACGATGATTCATAAGGGGTAGGATATGTTACATCCCTCTGGAGCATCCTTATATGAAATAGTGGTTTCTTGTTAATTTGTGTCCTAAATGGTTTCTAATATATGAAATAGTGGTTTCTTGTTAATTTGTGCCCTAAGTGGTTTTCGGTATATGGAATAGTGGTTTCTTGTTAATTTGTGCCCTAAATGGTTTATGCTATATGAAATAGTGGTTTCTTGTTAATTTGTGCCCTAAATGGTTTCTAGTATATGAAATAGTGGTTTCTTGTTAATTTGTGCCCTAAATGGTTTCTGATATATGAAATAGTGGTTTCTTGTTAATTTATGCCCTAGACAGTGGTTTTTTTAATTGTTACTTAAATAGCAACTTCTGCCATTTTTTTTAGTTAAGCATTGGAATTGGATGGTATATTTTGAATGTCATTATGACTTACCTGAATCTAGATTAGATGTATTTGTTATTTTGAATTATGTATATTTTTAATTAATGCCAAGAAGTCGGACTAACTACTTTCATTTGGAAGTGGATGCATGAGTGGCTAGGTCTCCGAGGAAGGGGGAAAAGATAACTCTAGGACATAGGGAAAAAATATAGAAAAGGTCTGATGATGGACTAGATTTATGGGAATTGGTAAGGATTGTCTAATGTAGCCAATTGTCCCAAACCCTAGGTAGGAGTTGGAAGAGGTGTATGCACCATGCCTTATGTCAGTCCACAATAACCATTGAGCTATAGACATCATTACTAGCGACTGCAACCTGTAGGTTGAGTTAAATCGGGTTCAATGGTTAATACCTCGCGTCGACGTTTTATTTTACTACTTTAATTGAGTCCTTTCATGCATCAATAAGTGAAGGTACGATCACACTGTCATGATACTAATTTCACTTGTGAAAGATTATATTGAATGCCATAATCATATATTTTTTACATGGGTAAAGATAGCATAACTATGCTTTTATACGATTTTATATAAATAACTTCAAGCGTATCATATATATATATATATATATATATATATATATAATTGATGAGATGGTCGTATGTCTAATCGTAACGTTGGCATGCATTTCATGTGTGTAAATTAAGGGAGGGACATCATAATTGATCTACCACACTTATGAAATATAGAACACATATCTTTAATGACTGGGTGTATATATGTGTTTTTAATTATTGCGAACAATCCTTGGATATTTAGAACATGAATAAGCTTATATATTTTATTTACGTCTCTATCTTATTTTGTCAACCATTCCTATTAATCGGTCATTCTTATCCGCCACCTCGAGACTTTGATGCCAACTCAAATATGATGGAATTGAGAGACGATAAATTTATTTATTGAATCTTTGTTTTAAGCTGGGAAATTTATTAAAATGGGAACTTTAGAAATGTTAAGTTTGGGATGTGCTCGAAGAGCATCCTCTACCAAGCACGATGAGTGCTGGCGAAAATATAGAGTTGATTCATCACCTTAGGGATTTTCTTGAGTAGTTAGAGGTATATGGGGATCTTTCTCCTCATTATTGAGACATCTTTCTTTCTTTCTTGGACGGTAGACGAAGACAGAAATCAGGAAAAGAAACGTGAACATAGTCAAGGAAGCAACAACTGTGGTTGTTCAAGACGTCTATAATCTCTCAGTCATCAGTATCAGGTCCAAGACTCTTTCTATCTTGCATTGTCATTTTCATCTTTGAATAAATGAAAAGACTTGCATGGTGAGACTGGGAGTAATACTAGTTTGTCTTCGCATTCAAGGAGGAATGATAAAGCATCGTAACTGCTCTATGTTATGTTCTTGTCGTTCTTTTCTTAAATTACAGTGTGCATTTCCTTAATCTATGCAAGTTTGGTGTTGAAAAGATTAGAATAGAAGCTTTGTGTTTAGTTCTTATCGTTCTTTTCTTAAATTGTTCTATGCATTTCCTTAATCTATGCAAGTTTCGTATTGAAATATTATGATAGAAGCTCTGTGTTCAGTTCAATTTTTTTCGTTCTTAACTGTTGTGTGTGTCTCATAGCCTATGCTATCTAATGTCGTAGTTTAGTGAAATTCTTTTAAAAAAATAACTTTTATAACAAGAAATGACATGTTTAGGTTGGAAAGGATGTCGAATGTGCAGACTCTTGCATTTTTCCTGCCGCAAACAATTGGTTGTCCATTTATGTTATCTCACCTATTTTTTTTCAATTTGACAGTAAGAGAGTTAATTAAGAACATTGTTCAGGTTAATTGGAACTTTTATCTGGTAGCACATACCATATTTTGTCACATTGTATACCTTTAAAAATAAAAGAGTCTTCTTTGCTATTCCTTCTAGCAACAAAAGGGATAAGCTAACAACTGTCTATATGTTGTGACATACTAGTGTTGTTAAAACAAGCCTATGTTGGATAGAAATTAAATTAGAAGTATACAAGTCTTGAGACACTTGGTAGTAACCTACAAGGTTAGGGAAATAGTCTAGAAGTCTACACCAGTGCCAAACTTATCCTAAGTAAGCAGACAATAAGCGTAATTGGGAGGAACCCAGTTAATCACTTGATGACCTCCACATTGATGGAACAAGTCGGATAGGGTGGAAATTGATTACATTCTCAGCTTGAGAAGACAAATCCTTGGCCAAGGTTCACCATTTATTTGGTGTTATTCAATTTCTTAGAGTCCTAGATACACACCTTGTCTGGCGTTGTACCAAGATAGCATACGCTATAGGGTATAACTGACTAAGGATGTAGGGTTCTTCACCAGTTCCAGATGACTTGACTTAATTGATTTTACTATTTTCCCTTGTGGAGGGTCGGGCTCATATTAGTAAGAGGTGGGCAAGGGTGGATCTAATTTGATCCATGGTTGGGTGGATAAATGTCTTGGTGTTATCTTTTCCCCCCTAAAGAAATTTGCATGTACACAAGATGCCTGAATGAGACAGTTGATTATGGTGAGTTAATGTTCTCTTTGTAAATGAGATTATTGTAATTTAGATTGTAGTCTAGGAGCTATTTAAATGTTGCATAATAATTATATTTAGAAATTCTTTATGCAATACTGTTGATTCTTATTAAAAAAAACATAGTCAAGTTAGTCTAGCTCCTTTTATTTCCATGCAAATCTAGATATTTCTTAAAAAAAACTATGGTATCAGTTGTTACTACTTTTCTAGTGGTTATATGTTATTTCTTAAAACTATTTATTTTTGTCAGTTCAAGTTTTCTAGTTGTTACATTGGCCCAACAATTAATTGAACACAAGAATAGGTACCCATGTTTCACTTGACACACTTTGCCACAACAAAATTTGCTTCAAAGTTGTAAAAGACTTGAGAGTTTGGGTTTGTCTAGTAAAATAACATAGTTTTTCAAGACTATTCAAATTCATGACTATGAAAACATATACCTAAATTTCTACTTTCATTTGAAACATGTGGTACCTATTCTAATTCCTATTGTGCAATGCATATTTATTCAATGCATACTTTTTACATACTTAATTTACATTTATTGAATGCATACTTTGTTTAAATATTTGTGTCCAATGATTAGTTGTCATGTTAGTGTTCATCTTTCCTTTTGCTTCATTCACTTGTCATCTCCATACACAAACCAATCTTCCTGTTGATCCAAACTACCACTTTCAAATTCCTTGAAACGAGAGACGAGATGATAAACCTGCTAAATGCAATGAGATGCCTCAATCAAATGATGTTTGATTACCTTGTCTCTCTCTTTGATCTCCTACTCCTTGAAATGTTTTGTCTCATATAGCCAATCTTTTGCTTCAAGAAGTGTGTTGTGTACGTGCCTTCAAATTTTGAACAAATTTGAAGTGCACATGTTCAAATTTTGGTTGTCCTATCCTTGTTTGATTTCAATGAATTAAATCTATTAAGTTTTCAAGTTGGTCAGAGTTTTGAACCAGTTCCTAAACCTCTATCGGAACCTGACAAGCCAAATTAAACTGTATAGGTCTTCTTTATTTAGCAATGTCCAAGCCTAGTTCAAGTTTCATTTCATTTCATGTGTCACATCTCGATGTTTCATTTTGAACTATTTAATAATATATTACTAATATAAATATATATATTACTCGTATAGATAAATAATATAATATAATTATGTTACAAATGAAAAATAATATTTTAATATTGAATAATAATTCAATATAGATTAATAATAATAAATTTATTATTAATATAATAATATAATATATAATTAAATAACATTGAAGATATAATTTATAATATAATATATAGCTAATACAATAATATAATAAATAACAATTATTAAAATAATAAATAAATTATTAGATGTCCTACGTAGTGGCTATGCAACCAACTAACTGTATAATATATAGGAAGAGTTTGAAAAAACTAAGTGTCCCCCTTGGTAAGATATGCGTTTTAGTTGTTGTCCCTGTCCAGTATCGATTCAATAGCTTGTAAACATTGGTTAAACTATCAATTACACAAGACCAGATTTATTATGTTTGGAGGTAGAAAATTAAGTTTGGGACAAATGGTTGCTATTTAATATAATCTATAACAGTTATGTAATTATTAGTCACCGATTAAAAAATTGTTATATTCTTAATAAAATTAAGTGATTCCACTAATAAAAATAATATTGTGAAACTGTGAAACTGCGATCTGTGATGTGCATAACACCTTCCATGGCAAGAGTCTTCTCCACGACCTCTCTGGATGCCCAATTAGATTTCTTTGGCAAGACCAAGTATGTCCTTTATGCCAGGTCTTCTTTTCCTCCTATTCTCAGGGCTAATTTGCAGTCTTCCCCTAGAATTGATTCTAGGGCATCACCACGGGAGCTGCAATGCCCCGTCATGGAGGACGCTTGGATACCTGCATTTAGGCAAAATTCAAGAAGGGCAAAGCATTGTGATAAGAAGCCCTCTTTGAGGTATCAATCTTCGTTTATTTTACCTCTCAGTAACAAATTTGAGAATCTCAGCATTAATCAAAAGTCCCTGTATACCCTGCCTCACAAGCGCATCTGAAAAATTGATAAAAACAAAAATGCAATAAACCCTAATAGTATAGGGATAAGGTGAGGTATACAGGGAATGCGAGAGGAGATCAATCCTTCAAAGAAGCAAGGTGCGAAGCCCTATATCCCTCCGCATCGCACTCCTAAAGGTATGACCAAACGACTTCAAGCAGATTTTGATTTTAAAGTGGACCATGATAAAGTATTAATAGCAAAGAGCAAGAGGGTTAAAGGTAATAATCATTTCCAGAATGATTTTGATAGATTAGATTCAGTTTACTCTCCTTCACATAGGAGATCAGAAAAATCAAGGGTTAATCCAGGCGTTTCCTTGATGCATAAAAAATTCTCTTCTATTCCTAATCAACCCTATTTTAGAAAGGAAATGATTAATGTGGAAATTAAGGATGGTTTGGTAGAAAATTTTCAAAGCATGTGTGCAGAATTTAGGATTATCTGTAGATGGAACGAAGTAGGTGCATCAGTCTGGGATATAGTATCTTGGCTAGAATTTCAATGGCAAAAAGAGGTAAGGGTTTCAACACTTACAGATTTTTTCATTTTCTTAGAATGCAGTAATAAAAGATTAAAGGAAAAGATTTTGATAGAAGGATGCCCCAAATTTAGACATATTTCTTTCACTATTTTTTATTGGATTCCTATGTTCAAACTTGAAAACCTTCCCGACTTTATGGTGGACAAAGCCGTCCTCCTTAAATATTTACCCATAGAATGCTCAGGTCAGGAAATCCTTGAAAAGATTAGTAACTGTATGGGCAAGTTTATAGGTGTTGTTCAAAATGAATTCAACCAAGCAGAAAAAATAATCATTGTAAAGATGTATCTTCATCAAAGGTCAATTTCCCCCATTAAGTTATGCTTTAAGACATGTTCTATGGTCATCAACCCCACCATTATTGAAGATTACATAGAGGAGTTTGAAGAACTTCCTGTCTGTCATCTCAGGACCATAGCAAATAATGATTATCAATTGCAAAATCTAGATTTTAAGGTGGATTTTCTTGATCATATGGGAGGTTTTCTCATTAATAATTTGGATCCAAAAGCTCCACGAAAAGAATCCAATCTCCCAAATTGTAACAATTTGTAGTCATCAGCCCCTGCTGATGGATTAGTAGAGGAACAACTTAAGTTCAAAAATTCAGACCCAAGTGGGGCCATTATGATAGCCAATTCTCACTCCTTTGCTATAAATATAGATGGCAATCATAGTGATAAGTATGAGAATCAAAATCCAAACAGGTATCATGGTGATAAAATTCAAGATTCTACCAATCAAAGTAAGAAAGTAAACAATTTCCCAAACATGGGTCTGATAATCGTAAACTCTGAAAACCAAAATAATTTTGGGGAAGCTAATTTGAAAGATATAGAAAATTATGAACATAGATGTAACACCACTCTATCAGCTCATTCTAAAGATAGTAAAGCAGCAGATTCTTGTTCAAGTGATTTTGTCAAGCATATCAGTAATGTTATTCATAATCCAGATCTTCCTATGGTTAAGGAACTTTCAGCTTTAGTAAACAAGGATAAATTAGATCCAGAGGTTAATCTAAGTCACAATACTTCTGATGGAGTTAAGGATAATTCAGTCTTGCATAATAATAATTTGACTCCTAGGGATGAAAAAGAAAAATGTGAGGAAGAAGTCAACGAAAATTTGAAATTCTTAGGAGAAGAGGTAACTAATGAGTTAATGGAAAAATTTATGGATGAAATTTGTGATAGGGAGGAACTTCTTCAGCAAAGAAAGCTCATGATTGAAAGTATTAAAGAGGGGAGGGCAGAGAAAATTAATGAAAATATTAGTAATTTGAGGAGTGAACATGAGGATCTCATCCCATCAATCGAAGAAGAAACTATTAATAAGACTCTTGGTCTCTCCCAAATTTCAAATCTAGAAGATTATGGCAAGGATTTAGTAGATTTTGAAGATTCCTTTATGACTGATTAAGAATATGCTCATATTAACATGAATATGAAAGAAAATCAGCTCAAGGATTATACTCGATCTAATGAGGACATTATAAAATGCTTAGAAGGAATCACTAATGTAGATAGACAATTGGGTATTGCCACTACCATTGAAGGTTTATCCTCTCCAATCACTCTTAAACTAAACAAGAAAAGGGGCAGTAAATCAATCAATGAATTATGAACTAAAGATGGACAAGAAGAGAACCAGATGAACCTTTTAGATATTCTGAATGCAGGGAAGGGGAAGTTCCTTCCCCAAGGTCAATGAGAGTAACAACTTGGAATGTTAGGGGCCTTAATGCCCCTAACAAACAAACCTTAATTAAAAGGTATTTAAACTTATTTGAATTTGAAATAATAATAATGCAGGAAACTAAATTAAACCTAGAGGATAACTTAAAGTTTAGTCGTAAAATAGGTATATGGAAATTAGAGATAGTTCTATCAGTAGGAGCCTCAGGAGGATTAGCAGCATTATGGGACCCTAGGAAAGTAATGATAGGAAATGTTTTAAAATTTAGTAATTGGTTATCATTATTAGTCATCAGTCTAAAAACCAATCTAGAATTCAATCTCATTAATGTCTATGGCCCTATATCAAACACAAGGAAAAATAAATTATGATAGGAGTTGCATTAACATATAAGTTCTAATTCCAATGATATTCATATAATTGGAGGGGATTTCAATGCAATCCTAGATATTAAAGAAAAATTTGGAGGATCAAGATATGTCTCACAATCTCAAAAAGAATTTAGCCTTTGGGTCAATGAAAACAACTTGAAAGACATTCCCCCCATTAATGGAATTTTTACCTGGAATAATCGCAGATCTGGCTTTAGTCATATTGCTGAAAGATTAGATAGGTTCTTAATAGGTGGAGATATGGGGAATTTTAATTTCAATACATATGCAAAAATTCTTACTAAATTAGGGTCAAATCACTTTCATGTTAGATTAACTATCTTCGAAAATTTTAAACCACTTAGAAACCCATTTAAATTTGAGTTTATGTGGTTCCAAGATAAGGAATTCTTGCAAATGTTAGAAAAATGGTGGAATCAGATAGAGGTCTCTGGCTCTAAGATGTATTGTTTAGTAGCTAAGCTTAAAATTATCAAACATAATATATTAGACTGGAACAAAGAAAAATTTAATAATATCTTTGAGAAAAAAGTTAGAATAGAAACAAAAATTGATGATTTAAATGAAATTGTAATAAAACAAGGTATGAATGAAACATCATATATTAAGGAGAAAGAGCTAATGGCTAAACATGCAGAGATACTTTCCAAGGAAGAAATATTTTGGAAACAAAAATCCAGAGAAACATGGCTCAAAGAAGGTGATAACAACACCAAATTCTTTCATAACAGTACTAATAATAATAGAAATATTAATAGAATTTCTAAACTCAAAAGTCCAAATGGTGATATTTCTGAGGATCCTAAACTAATAGCAGAGCATCTCGTCAATTTCTATCAAAAGCTTCTCAATAATTATGAATTTTCTGATTTAGAAGCCCAAAATAAACTCCTATCCTCAATCTCCAAATTAATTACTGACGCGGATAACAAATGGATAAATAGCAAGTTCTCTATAGAAGTTAAAATAGCTCTATTTCAACTTCATCCTGAGAAAGCTCTTGGGCCAGATGGCTTTCAAGCAGGCTTCTTCCAAAAGTGTTGGCACTTTATAGGGGAAGAGATCTGGAAAGTAGTAGAAACAACCAGAAACTCAGGTTCACTTTTAACATAAATTAATAACACCTTCTTTTCTCTCATCCCTAAGAAACATGATTGCCTAGACTCTGGGGATTTTTGACCAATCTCTCTCTGTAACACAATTTATAAAGTCCTATCCAAATGTCTAGCAAATAGACTTAAAACTTTTCTCCCATTAATTATATCAGAAGAACAGACTGGGTTCGTACCTAAAAGCTCAATTCTTGACGGAATCATAATAGCTCAAGTTAATTCACACTTCTCAATACAATAAAGAAGCATGTATGCCCATTAAAATAGATATCTAGAAAGTGTATGATAAAGTTGATTGGAGATTTCTATGTAAATGTCTAGAAGCATTTGGGTTCTTCAAACAATGGATTAATCTTATTTATAATTGTATTTCTACTCCCAAGATTTCTCTCCTAGTTAATGGTACCCCTGAAGGATTCTTTGAAATTTCTAGAGGCATCAGACAAGGTGACCCTCTTTCCCCTTTCCTTTATGTAATCATGGCGGAAGCATTAGGTAGATCCATAACTAAAGCCCATTTAGAAGGCAAAATATCAAGGGGAGTAACGAATAATGTTCCCAACATTACCCATCACTAGTTTGTAGATGATACAATACTACCAGGGGCTAGTAATACAAACGAAGCAAAAGCTTTTAAATCCATCCTAAATGAGTATATGAAGGCTTCAGGACAAAGGGTTAATCCCTTTAAATCAGAAATTTTCTTTGTCAACACTCCCCCATCTAAAGAGAGACAAATTTGTCATATACTAGGTTACGATATTAGGAAGTTTCCTTGCAAATATCTAGGAATCCCCTTAGATAAGGGGGTCCGTAACTCCAAATTATGGGAATCAACTGTTACTAAAATTGAAAATAAAAAAGGTATCTAGAAAGGGATATGGCTCACTAAAGCTGGAAGAGCCACGATGATTAAATTAGTTTTAACAGCCATCCCCACCTATCAAATGTCTCTTATACCGCTCCCTAACAATATTAAATCCAAAATAGATAAACTTCTTAGAGATTTTTATTGGCAAGGAATTTCGGAAGATAAGAAAATTGCACTTATCAAGTGGGATAACCTATGTAAGCCAATTTCCCTAGGGGGCTTAGGCATTAAAAATCTTCAATGGAAAAATTCAGCCTTAGGAGCTAAATTAGTTTGGAATTTGTATAATAATCCCAATAGCAAATGGGCAAATATTCTATTGAATAAGTATATTCCCAATGCAGATCCTATCAATATTTTTAGAGCCCATTCCCACACGAATGGTTCCCATATCTAGAAATTTATTATTAAATCCAGAGATATCATCAATAATTTTCTTATTTGGGATGTGGGAACAGGAAACGAAGCTCTTTTTTGGGAAGACTCATGGGGAGGCTTCCCTCCACTGATTAATGAAGGTTTCTCTCAGGAGTTTATAACAACTTGTAAAACCAATATTGTTAGTAATTTTAGAAATTACACAATCCCAGGAGCTGAACCCATATGGAATTTCCCAGACATATCCACTAGAGATTACAATGAAAATATCAAACTTCGAGATATCCTTAATCATAGAGTCATAGTCCTTAAAGATAGATCAAATCGATTAATTTGGACAGGAGCCAACGATGGTAAATACAAAGTTAAAGATGGATACAAATCAATCTTGAAAAATCATAACTTGGAATCCCTGGATATCCCTCTTAATCTTTGTTGGAACAAGGTGTGCCTTCCTAAAGTAGGAATTTTTCTCTGGGCAACACTACAAAAGAAGATTTTAACTTCAGATAGAATTAGAAGATTAGGTTTTGAAGGTCCGTCAAGATGCCCACTATGTGAATGTCAAGAAGAAGATACTAACCATCTTCTCCTTAATTGTGAATTCACGCAAGAATGTTGGAATTGGCTATGCAGCTGTCTAAAGTAGAGTACGGCTAAGCCCAAGGAACTCTTGGATTTCCTCAAGCATGGCCCACCCTTAATAAGGATAGTTTGTTTAAAGATATCTGGATTATAGCCCCATCTATATTAGTATGGGAAATTTGGAAAGAGCATAATAGAAGAATCTTCACAAATCAAAAACTTAAATGGAGATCAATAACTAGTAAGATAGAAAGTGCAATTGTGGAAATAATTAATAATAGACTTCGCTATCTTCACAATAATGAAAAATCTTTCAAGCAAAGTGATAATGATCTCAGAAGGATATGGCCAAAGCTAGATATGCCCCCTCTATTTGGACAAGGGGGAAGTAGAACAAAGGTGGACAAAAGTACATGTAAATGGATGCCCCCTAAAGATGGGTGGTATAAGTTGAATTTCGATGGTGCCTCCAGAGGCAACCCAGGTGCAACAGGCATAGGAGGGATTATCCACAATACAAAGGGAGAGTCTATTGCCAAATATGCTAAGCCCATTAAATCTACAACAAATAATATGACAGAAATTGAGGTTGCACTAGTAGGTCTTCGTATGTGTCTTCATTTAGGTCTAACTAAAATTGAAATAGAAGGAGATTCCCAAATCATTGTAAATGCGATCAGGTCGAGAAAGACTCCAAACTGGAAACTTAATTCAAAATTAGAAGAAATTTTAGAAATCCTAGATAAATTTCCCCAAGTTGAAATAAAACATATATATAGAGAAAGGAATTCAGATGCAGATCTTTTAGCTAATAGGGGAGTAGATGGAGAAAATATCTGTGAATCAGATGTAACACTACCAAAGCCATGACTCAGTTAGAGGTTCCATCAGTAGTTTCAATCCTCATTTAGTATCACTTATATCTTATAATCTTCCGGTAGATACTTCTCTTATGTTTGATAGAATGTATTCAGTATCAGTTTCATCATTGCCCTTAGTGCCTAGGCTTAGCTTAGATATTCCCCTATTATTTGGTTTTAAAATTCCCCTCCTATTAAGCTATCACTAAGCTCCCCCTATCATTCATATTTAGCTCTAGTATATGCCTTCATGATGTATCCCTTCAATACAGTCGATTCTTATTTAACTCTATTTTTTAATATATTACACTCCTTCTATTATCCACCTATCTCCTTTCACTCTCCTTGTAATTTCCATATTTTTGTTGTTGTAGATTAGCTTCCTAGCCTCTCTAACAGTAAACATCACTTTTAGATATTAGCTATTATCAGATGCTTATATTATCATAAAAAAATTTAGATTCCAGCAATAGCTACAGGCTTTTGCCTTATTATTATTTTTGATCCATCCTTATTGCTCTTTTGCTAGTTGGTTTAGCCTAGTGCTTTTATTTTTTTCTTTAGTTATTGTCACCCTATTTCCCCGAGTGTTTATTTAATTTTCTAGACCCTCATATCATTGTAATATAGGTAAGGTTTGATCTTGTCACCGCCATTCGTAGATAGCTATACGTCACCTAGATGGATGAGATCGACATCACCTATATTTCATAATATTAAGAAATAGTTAATATTATTATCATTTATGTGATGGAAAGATCTGGCTTGGTATTTAATGGTTATAGCAGACCTATGAGGCTTCACAGATAGATTTTTAGAAATGCGGGCTTCCTTAAGGAATTTCTAGTATGAATATAGTGATTTGCTCAGGTGTTTTCTCCTGTAGCAATTTTATGCTCCATCTACATATCAATTTTGCTCATGAATTAGGACAATTTTTTGGTCCCAGTTGTTGTTCTGGGAATGTCATATCCTAACTAGGAACAGAGGATATGGATTTCTTTGTCCAAATCCTTTATTTGCATTTATTACTTTTATTTAGAGAAATATTTGATCAAATCTCCTTTCGGGTTGTAAAAAGTAGCTCTCCTTTTATTTTAATTTAAAGGAATAATTGTTAGAATCTCCAGGATATGGACAGAGTACAATGTTCAAATTAAGATTAATCCAATTTCAAACTATAAAACTGGAAATTATTAAGTTTTAGATCTTAAGGTCCTCAGCCTACTATTTTATCTTGGTAGATGATAGACTCTCTTAGATATTCTGTAGAGGAATGGAAGGAGAGCTGTAGCCCTAAGCCCCTTTCTGTCCATAGTGATATGAAATTCATAACAGTCCCGAGTCAAAAATTTGTAAATTATAAAGGAAATTTTGATTATGAGTAAGTTCTAAATGTAATTCTTATACAAGAAGGATCTTAGCTTTGGACACAATGCTTTTAATCCAGAATATCTCTAAATATTCATGGTCTGATTCAAATAACCGAGGTTTCCAGAACCCTATCCAACTATATTAACCTAATGGAGACTATTCTAAGGATTAGTATAGTTAGATGGGATAATCATAGTACTAAGAATGGGCCTATCAAGATCAGAATTCTAGCTCTTATAAGTATTGATATATCTATAAATTCTAAACTATATCCCTATGCCTTAATGATATTTTCCAAATATTTGAGGTGTTCTTGGATTATAGCTAAGAGTCTAGATCATACTATACTAATCCTTAAGGCAGATTGCATTAAGGATTAGTATAGTAGAAATGATAATGCACTAATTTCAACAGGAATTTATTATGAGATGCATCTTCAATATTAAATATGATCCATCTTCCTTGTTATATTCTAGATATCATTTAGGCCTAATGATGGGGCACATATATGATGGAACTGATATGACTAAATTAAGGGTGCTAGTAACTATTCTTTATGAACTAAACCTCTTATTTAGTTGTCTTAAGTAAGCTTTATTCTCAAATAAAAAGAGTTTTTTTATGAAGGATCACTATACATTTGACTAAGTTATTTGGCATCTTTGATGGAACACTATAGTAAAGAGTGATAGTGATCTCTTTACTATAGTGTTCCAGCCTATGTTTTAAGGTTACATTAGGGATACAGGGAAAGGATAATGAATTACTGTCTCCTTTCCCTATATCCATATGATTATATGATTAATTTCCCTTTTAGTTAGGAAGTATGGATTATTTCTGCAAAACAAACCATGTTAATTAGGAATATAGCAATCATATTTTATATGCTTCAAAACTAAAAGGGAAGTTAACCATATAATGTTAATGTTAGCTAGAGTGTTGTTAAGAGCTCTTCTATAGAACCTTTACGACTTCAAAATCAAAAGCATAGCTGATATATGTTTTAATGAAGCTTGACCTGATTTCTATATTTTCTTTATTATGGACTGCTATCTAGAAACAGTTTGTGAGGTAAGACTTGCTATCCAATCTTAATTAAAGGTTTTTATTAAAGTTTGTAGAATGTAGTTCTAAATACTTTCACAGGAATCAAGGCCACATTATTAGCTCATTATGTGGAAAGAGGTAATTAGGAAAAGGGTAAGAATTTACCTTTATTCTATACATTTATGTTTCGCTCAAATTTTCTAAAAAGATCGCTAACTAGTTTGGGAGGAATAAATCTGTCTTTTGTTTCAAGCACAAGAACCCTAAAAGGAATATGGCAATGGTCGACGCCATAAAAAAAACCCTATTGGAGACATTTACACAACTATGATAGTGAAATAAGGAGTTAAATTGCCTATGATAGGTCATATAGACCTTTTTATGTACTTGTAAATAAACAAGAAGTTTGAAAGTTTTGAACTATCTCGATAATTATCGAGTAGTGGGTATGCCCATGATATTTATGTATTAGAATCCGGACTAAAAGTCCCAGGCACGGCTGGAGGTTTTCTTGACCCCGATCTTTCCTACCAGCGCCTGCACTGAGTGGGGTATTCATGTAAAAGTTTATTTAATTATTAATAATAAAAATTCTTGGCCTCGGCCTTTTACCGATCAAAAAAAAGAAGAAGAAAGAAACACATTACTAAGTGTGATCTAGAGGCTACTGAAGTGTTGCCTCTTGGTAGCTCTTTGACATTTTCTTCACATCCTATTGTGTTGACGCATGATGAAGTGGTCAAATACCTAGTGGATGAAGAGTCTTCTTTTCTATTCATTCCGACAACAAAAGGGATATTAAGATAACAATTGTCTATATGTTGTGACATATTAGTGTTGCTAAAATGAACCTATGTTGGATAGAAGTTAAATTAGAAGTATAAGAGTCTTGAGACACTTGGTAGTAACCTACAAGGTTAGGGAAATAATCTAGAAGTCTACACTAGTGCCAAACTTATCCCAAGTAAGAAGACAATAAATGTAATTGGGAGGGACCCAGTTAATCACTTGATGACCTCCACATTGATGGCGCAAGTCGGATAGGGTGGAAATTGGTTACATGCTCAGCTTGAGAAGAGAAATCCTTGGCCAAGGTTCATCATTTAGTTGGTGTTATTCAATTTCTTAGAGTCCTAGATACACACCTAGTCTAGTGTTGTACCAAGATAACATATGATGTAGGGTATAACTGACTAAGGATATAGGGTTCTTCCCCAGTTCCAGATGACTTGACTTAATTGATTTTACTCTTTTCCCTTATGGAGGATCGGGCTCATATTAGTAAGAGGTGGGCAAGGGTAGATCTAATTTGATCCATGGTTGGGTGGATAAACACTCTGGTGTTATCTATTTCCCCCTAAAGAAATATGCATGTACGCAAGATGCCTGAATGAGATAGTTGATTATGGAGAGTTAATGTTATCCTCTTTGGAATTGAGATTATTGTAATTTAAATTGTAGTATAGGAGCTATTTAAATGTTGCATGATAATTATATTTAGAAATTCTTTATGCTATACTGTTGATTCTTATTAAAAAAACACAGTCACGTTAGTCTAGCTCCTTTTTTTCTTCCATGCAAATCTAGATATTTCTTAAAAAAAATAAAAAATGGTATTAGTTGTTACTACTTTTGTAGAGGTTATATGTTATTTCTTAAAACTAGTTGTTTTTGTTAGTTCAAGTTTTCTATTTGTTACATTGGCCCAACAATTGAACACAAGAATAGGTGTAAGGTCCATGTTTCACTTGACACACTTTGCCACAACAAAATTTGCTTCAAAGTTGTAAAAGAAGAAAGTTGGGTTTCTATAGCAAAATAACATAGTTTTTCAAGACTGTTCAAATTCCTGACTACTAAAACATGTACCTAAATTTCTTCTTTCATTTGAAACATGTGGTACCTATTCTAATTCCAGTTGTGCAATGCAAGTCTATTCAATGCATACTTTTACATACTTAATTTACATTTTATTGAATGCATACTTTGTTCATGTTTGTGTCCAATAGATGATTAGTTGTCACATTAGTGTTCATTTTTCCTTTTGCTTCATTCACTTGTCATCTTCATACACAAACCAATCTTCTTGTTGATCCAAACTACCACTTGCAAATTTCTTGAAATGAGAGACTAGATGATAAACCTGCTAAATGCAATGAGATGCCTCAATCAAATGTTTGATTACCTTGGCTCTTTCTTTCATCTCCTACTCCTTGAAATGTTTTGTCTCATATTGCCAATCTTTTGCTTCAAGAAGTGTGTTGTGTACGTGCCTTCAAATTTTGAGCAAATTTGAAGTGCACATGTTCAAATTTTGGTTGTCCTATCTTTGTCTAATTTCAATGAATTAAATCTATTAAGTTTTCAAGTTGGTCAGAGTTTTGAACCAGTTCCTGAACCCCTATCGGAAGCTAACAAGCCAAATTGAACTGTATAGGTCTTCTTTATTTAGCAATGTCCAAGCCTAGTTCAAGTTTCATTTCATTTCATGTGTCATATCTCAACGTTTCATTTTGAACTATTTTATTGCTTTCATTTCTCAGACCTAATTATTAAAAGTGGAACTAATTGACATTTCATGTGTTTTGGAACTGCTTTCCACCCCAATAGCCCAACTTGAACTAAAAGAGTATCTACATTTCTTAAGCATTCCAAAATTAGCGTCAGAACCTAAGCCTACCCATTTGAACTTATTATGAGCCAATCACCTTTATCTTAGGCCTTTTCATGTGTTGACCTAGTTGTCCCCCCAGGGTCCGATGACTTAACACTCAAATGTATGCATGTGCATTAATCTTCTTTAAGTCATGACGTATTGGGCCCCACTTGCTGGCACATCTATGATGTCCCCTATCAGAAGCTCTCTTTTGTTTCAACAAGCAACCAAGGTCTTCAATGGTAGTTGTTGTGGGTTTTTCTCAATGGTTCCTATATGTCTGATTGCACACTAGAGCTTTTCGTCGAAGACACACATTCAAACTGGTGACATGGGTTCAAATTCAAGCAACTATTAATAGTCAAAAAGGATTTTTACCAAACAAAGAGCTAAGTCTCAATTGTTACAATTGCCCTAGCAACTCTCCTACTTCCAGTAGCACCATAACTAATATTATATAGATCTCTACACACGCCACTCAAGTGTAGTCATATCCATTTATTGTTGTGGATAACTTCTAGCATTGTTTTTGTACTGCAAAGGACAAATCATTGAGTACATGTGAGGCATTGGTCATTCCTTTCTACTACAAGGGCAGGGATTTTCTCCTCTTTGTCACATGATGAATCTCAAGTGCAATGGGATGGCATACATTTGGCAGGTTATGAGGTTGCTTTGTATGTTGATGACCTTATTTTTATTACAAAATCCGTTCAAAGATTGAGAGAGCATTTGAAAAAAATTTCTTTAAGAGAGCATTTCAAAAATTTGGAGCTTTTCTATGAGGAGATAGGGATGCAAGTTAATGTCTCTAAGACTAAAATCATGATCTTTTCTTTGAAAAAGAAAAAAGAACATCATAATTTTATTTTCAAAGGCAGCTCTTTAGAGATTGTGGAAGAGTACAAGTACTTGGGAATTGATTTCTATTATAAGCTAAATTGGGGGACATGCAAATCGAAAAGATTACAGGGGGGTTGGAAGGCCTCTTACCTTCTTCAGAATAGATGCAAAAAGTTGAGTTGTGGGATTGGAAGAACATGAAGACTCTTTGTTCTCTTGGTGGTTCCGATTATCCTTTATGGGTGTGAGGTTTGGGGGAGTAACATGTCAAATCACAAATGGTGGAAAATAGAAAGAATCCAAAAACATCTTTATCACTAGTAACCTCAAGGTCAAGTTGACGGTCCTATATGAGATTCTCTTGGCGGAGGCTAGTATGTTGTCGATTGAGGCCTCAAAAATTATTCACTTTCTATGCTACTTTAAAAAAGTGGGAAATATGGATGTGCATTGCTAGCCTAGCATGGTGGTAGAAGAGGAGTTACAACGGAGAACAAAGATGTGGAAGAAACAAAATAGCACATGTGGTGCAAGGAACCTCTTGAAGACATGAAAGGGGTCACAGGGATGGCTAATGAAGAATGAAGGATCTATAAGATCAATATATTAATGTAACATGGCTTGAAGCCAATTTGAGGTAATAAGCCTGAATATATAAAGGCATGACAATGATGTAATAGGAAATGAAAGCCTAGATTGGCATTGTAGGCAATAAGGGCTAAGAATAGGTCTTAGAATCAACTTAGTGGACTTAACATTGTATTAAGGTCCTAAAAGGACAGATTTCAAAGTCCTAAAGTATGGGGAGTTTAATTAAATAAGTTTTAAAATTTATATATTCGAATAGCAACGGTCAAGTGTACTTGGAGGGAAATTACAAAAAACAAGGATTAGTTACATAGTTAGAGGATCCAACCACTTTGGATCGGTTAGGGGGGTTAGTTTGAGTCTATGTAAGCCTTGAGAGGCATGAGAGCAACAAGAGAGTACTATTCAGATTTACATTTGTACAGACTGTACTTGCTGAAGTAATAAAAGTTTGCAATCAATAAAAGTTTGAATTCTTGCATTTTTGGAGCTTTATTTGATGAAGTACTGATCCATAATATTTGGTATGGTTTAATAAAGGTTTCTAAGTGTTTTAGATCAAGTTTCAGACCCTTCTTATCTCTGCTTTACCATTTGGGTTGACTAACTTGTGGAAATCTCCATTTTTGTTTTGATTCCAACTATGGATTCATGAGATCCATCCCCTTTTTGTAGATACTGTTACTTGGGGATGGATCCACATTTGTATTATACCATTATAACATTCATAATGCTGGAATTAAGGTCATTTACAAGAGATTAAGGGTGGTTGATCGAGTTGGATAGTGTTAAAGGGTTAAGGGTATGGTGCTTGGTTATTGCAGTAGAAGATATAGCCATTGGAGGGTGTAATTTTATGACGGAATCCACTTTAGTATGGTTAGAAAATGGTGAATCATCCATCAATTGAATGGTATAGTGATTGGAGGCAAGACATTGGTCAAGCCCTAGATTTTAGGGGTTTGAAGACTAAATTAGGGCTTTTGCACTTAGGAAGGTCATAGCACCAAATTGATTGCAGAATCCTTGGTTTGGGGTCATTTAATAACTTTTTTGAAGGTCTCAAGTTCTGGTATTAAGAAACAAGAGTAGTTGCTTTGTAAATGTGGTGGAATTAACTCTCCTAGTCCAGGAACGGTGGCAAATTTGAGAAGGTTAGTCCAAAACACAAGGTGTTGGTTTTGGGATATGTGATCAAGCTTGGAAAAGGGTATTTGAATATGCAATGTGTTTTCAAAGTTGTTTGGAATAATTTTGTGAAAAGAACTAAAAATTGTCTTTGTTGTACTCGTAGGATTGTACCAGACTGGTAGTTTGGAGAAGAGGGGCAGAATGGATGCAAGGAGTTTAGGTGTTGGTGTGTGGATAAATTAGGTATGTTGGGATCCTTAGGGAGTTAAGATCACCACTATAAACAAGGTTCATGAGTTTGGTTGATGAAACCTATTGGTTGGAGGGTGCATTAGTATGGAACATGAAGTATGATTGAGGTGTTTGGCTTGAAGTGGTGGAATATGTAACTCAAGATGTGGATTCTAGTGGATTCCAATATGATTGGAGTTGACCTCTAATAGGTCTATGGAGTGGGATGGGTCTTTGAGTGATCTTTTGATTGAAGTTGAAGGGTTGTTGCCAAGCAAAGAAGGAATGAGTTATAATTCTTTGAAGAATTATTATTCACCACTAGCCTCTACATCAATGTGGTTAAACAAATGGAACACAAACCTCCATGAGTGCCCAAACACTAATATATAGATAAAAAAGTTGGTGTTAGAGAAATTCAAAACTGCCATGTGGACAAAACAAAAAGGTAGAAAAAAAGCTTACTATGTCAAAGAATCTAACCTTAAATGGGATCATGGCGATAAAAAATATTTAAGTTCCACAATTAAAGGCAAGGCAAAAATCTTGATGGCTCAACTGACGATGAGCTCTCATCATTTACGGTGCAAAACTGGGAGGTTGAAGGTTCCCAAAGAGATGTGGGAAGAAATAACTTGTAATAAATGTAGAAGAGGGGTGGTTGAAACAGAGTGGCATTTTATCAAGGAATGTGCTGCTTATGAAGATATTTGTAGTCATTATGAAGATAGCTTACAGGTGAACAACTTGAATGAACTTTTGGAAGAGGCGAAATTACACAAAATGGCTACTTTCCTAATGAGGATCCACAACAAAAGGGTCTATTTGGAGAAACTTCAGTAGAAAAATTAATTGGTCATCTATTGGTCCCTTAGACTATTGGTCTCATGGACATTATTAAAATTCCTTCATTCATTCACTCACATGCATAATCAAATTTTTTTATTTGATCTGTGATCTTCTGCAGTTGTGTGACATGATTGTGGTTAGTTTAGGGTTTGAACTCAAGTGTTTAATCTCAGTTATGCTTGCACTATAAAGACAACTTTTGTAAATTTTGAAAGGGTTGTGAAGCTTTGAGATTTTGCACTGGGTAGGAAATATGATTTTACATTGGTCTCATGTTTGATGAATTGTTAGTTGCATTTTGAAAGAATTAATGAAAATCTCAGCATGTGTTGTCTCTTATAGTTTTCTCTCTTAATTGTATGAATTTATTAGTTTGGGATAGATAAATTCGTCTTCATGTCATCATGAATGTGTAATGCACAAATTTGTTTTATTTCAAGGAAAGGATTAAAATGCTTATTGTGGGTTGCAACATTTATTTGACAAGTGTAGTGATTTGTTAAAGCTATGACATGTGGTGTGAACAATTGAATGTTTGAGTAAGGCTTGAATATTTAGAAGAGCATTTGAAATCTTTTTGTGATTCATTAAGTAGTAGAATTTGTCCCAATGGGCCTAGGCATTGTGTTAGGAATGGGAACACTGAGAGGCAGAGGCGGGGGGAGGGGGGGGTGGCGGGGTTGGTGAATCAGTGTTCACTGTATTTTATCTTTTTACTTAATCTTTAAATTGAACTTAAATGCCTAAGTACTGAAATGAACATCCACATAACATGAAACATGAAATCAACATATAACACCAATATGGTTACGGGGAAACCCAAATAGGTAAAAACCCCGGTGGGAATTGACACCCACTAATATTTTGTACTAGTGTTTTATGATCCTTTCTAGAAGATCCTTAACCTTGTTAGGAGTTTCTTTACAATGTATTAAGTATAGTAGACCTTGTCAAGGGTCGGACCTTGTTAGGAGTCTTTTACAATAGTCCATGTTAGGGGAGTAGACGCATTGTCCTAGAGCTCATTGCTCAAGTGGTGAAGGCTACAACCTTTGATCTTAGATACACACTATATATGATGGATGAACTGTCATTGTGACACTACTTGTCAGATCAGTTCCTTTGATGCGTTGATGCTTTGACCTCTTGTAAAGCTCTAATACATCTTATAGACTCTTTGCATACTTATGCTCTTCTTAACACAACTCTATGTCAACTTCCATGCTAATTACAATGGGCGCATCTCATATTGATATGCACATACAAAATAAACAACTAGGTCGGCCCTTAAACCTATTACATACAACGCTTCCAATTGAATTGGCTTAAGAGTGTTTACAAACAAACATATATACATGTCAGAAACCTAATTACAATGGGTGCATAGCCTTTACAACATTAAATTATAACTGCAACTCAAAATGATAACAGTCGGTTGCTTACTTTGTTCTTTACTGGCATACACTGGTTGTGCAACTTCAATTGTCTGTATCTTCCTCATACTTGCATATCTGATTATGCGCTCATAGACTAAGCACGAATATAGTCTAACCAACTTAACTTCCAGGGCGCACACCATAACTTGGTCGTATGCACGTGCGTTGATGCTCTGAGCTATAAGAACTCTGTATACTGTCTAGTCTTCAACACTTAGTTGATTTCTAATCTTCTAAGTGTGCTGACTCCAAACTTCTATATGACTTTGTTACCATAATGACACTAAATTAAGTCATATACATCAGTATAGCCAACTTGCCAACACATTGGTCATAATCTTGTTAGTTTCAACAATCATCAAATCATCAAAATCATTTTCCATTTCTCTTGATAGGAGAAGAGTTAGAATATTGTTTTTGCTCTCAAATATGCACTAATGATGTACACTTGAATAGAGGTAAAATGGAATAACCTCTATTGAGTGTAAATGTATGGGGGAAATATTAGATCTACTCTTAAATCCAAATTCCCAAAGGAGAGATCCAACTTGACCAACCAAAAGGTTAATACACAATCAAATCAATCAATGGAGAATATGAAGGAGAGAAAAACCCTATATTTCCCTATAAAGGAGATGTGATTGAGATTTGAAATAACTGAAATACAAGTACTAACCTCAAATTGGGGCAAATCTGGAAAATGCCAATTTTTGATGTCTATGTGTACTTTCAAGCAATTTTGCAACCTATTTTAGACTGGAAATGCCGAGATGAAGAAAACCTAAAAATCTTTTGTCTTTCTGACAGCAGGTAGTCTTTGACCCTCATAAAAGGTCAAAGGCTACATTCTTTATTTGAAGGTCGATTCTAACTTTGTTCACAGATCCTGGAAGTTCACTGAAAAGGGTATCCAAATCTATTCTCAGATTTGAAATTCTACACCTGTACCTACAAGAAAATGGGTGTTTTGTTTGTATGGGGGGGTTTGCCTTGGTCAAACCCTAATTTAGGAATTAACCTTGAAATTGAATTGAAATGTAGTATGCATAAACAAAGCCAATGGAACAATTCACCTCGCTTATGTTGAAGTCCTTGTAGAGGATTCAAATCCTCAAATCCACAAGTAGGAATGCTTCAATGGATATAGAATGAATGTAGGATGTCTCCAATAAATGACATTTGATCTTCAACACCAATCTTGAATTGATCTTTGCATATGAGGAGGCTTAGATGAATGTAGAAGGATGGATCTTCAAGGGGGGGCTCCATAGAGATTGAATCCTTCAATGGATAACAATGGATCTCCTTGATAGATGAATGCTTGAACACTTGAATGCTTGCTTGAATACTTGAGATAATGGATGTTCTCTTCAAAACTTGGTTGCTTGATGGCAAAAGAAGATGGAGAAAATGAGAGAGGAAGGCTTCCTTTTATAGTGAACTAGGGAACAATCTTCTAGAGGGGCCACCTTGGAGAATTAAATCTCAATTAGGTCCTAACCTTTATAAAATATACCTAGATTAAATGCACTTTAAAGATTTACCATTCCGAAACTCAAAATGGCCGACCTGGAAGCGGGAAAACAAATATCCCCAAAACCTGACACCCGAAAATCTTGGAGATTTGAAATTTGGACAGGGGGTCAAGGACGAGCTTGACTCTAACCTAGGTCAAGGTCAAGGTCGACTTTGACCTATAAAGGTCAAATTTGACCTTTTGGTCAAAAACCTCAAGATCCTGACCTAGAATGCTAGGAAATGTAGATATGGAGTGAAAATTAGGTGCAGAGGAAAGAAGAACAGGTGGAAAAGCCAAATACATGCAAAGACCCTATCAAGGTGCTTAACATGACCCCAGACCACTTACTCGGAGGGCTAAATGCTTTTATCATGGAAGTGCTTCCATTTTAAGATGATACATTAAGCCCCCACTTTAGCAAGAGTATAGACTCGATGAAAACTCTTGGTAAAGGAGATCAAAATGAAAAGACAATCTTATCGCAATCCAAGGGACAAAGAGAAACCTCAAGTCCCCAGGGACTCAAGTCTTCATTGACTCCCAGATCACAATAAGAGAGACATCTCTAGAGAGAGAAAGAAAAGGTGTGATTACCTCGCCCAATGAGAACTTATGTCCCATTGTGAACCACACAAGAAAATGGTGCAACTGGAAAGATGGAATTGAACCATCTAGTGAATGTGGCTACTCACTAGTCAACCCATCAAGGATTCACCCTTAGGAATATTCTATTCCATAAGAATAAAACCAAAAACAAAAGAGATCCAGTCTTAAGGACACCTCCGACCTTAAGGGATCAAAATATATGTATATTTGAAACTGGAGGGATCAAGAGATCCTAAAATATAAATTTGTGCTTTAAGGATTAGTTATTAATCCAAAAAGGGAGAAAAGTATCTTGAAAAACATGTGCGTATCAAAAAGTGCGTGTGTGCAACAAGTGAGCAAAGCGTATGCCCCCACATTAAAGTCATTGCTGACACTTTAACAAGAGCAATGGCTTTAACGGAAACATAAACAACTCCACTAATTACGTTTCCACATCGAGATGCCCCTAGACGAAGACAAATCAAGAGAAATATCATAGAAACATACAGAAAACACATAAGGGATCGACCTACCGTGGGGTCAGTATGATCATAAGATTATATATATGATATTATTGCAAATTAATTGACATCATTCCCCAAAGAAAGTAGAACTACGATCACAAAGGAGGAAAGATCACATAGGATATACAAAGGAGAATCTTTTCAGACCATGACATGGAGACCAAAAAGAATTAGTGCTTCCATATCTCGAATCCAAGCAGATTACACAAGGAAACATTTACGAATAATAGCACAATTACAACATAACATTAAACAACACATAGAAGAATAGAGATACATATAGAGGAATTTGAACAATAGTTTCGACTCCTTCATCACCTTGCACCAACTGAGTAACAAGGATCGTATAAAAGAATCTAACAATATTTAGCAAACACATTACGAGAGAAGCACAGTACAGCAGGAAAACACTCAACAAAGCTACCACGAAGGACAAGCCGATCAAGCGTGCCGCCTACTCTCCCCATCTCATTGTATATCATTTAGGGAAGGTGGGTAACTCACAAGAGGGACTATATCCAACACAGTAGGAATGATAGCCAGTTCCAAACAAGGATCCTCTTGAGAATCACAATGTTCGACACTAGGTGTAAGAGTTAATTGTGATGAAAGCATATTAGGCAAATCAATGTCAATGTCAATAGTCTCATATTCATCATTAACATCAAGAGTATCTTCTTCATCCAACTTAATCAAATTAGGATCTAAGATACAAATAGAATCATCATAATCATGTATCTTAACATCATTATTAGTAACAACTTCTTCTAACACATCATGCATAGATTTATCCGAAGAAGGTAGAGATCTTTGAAGAATAGAATTACAAGCTTTAGCATGAGCACGACGCTTTTTACAAAGTTCATTAGCAGATCGATTACATTTTGATTTATTTGAAATAGGTTGAGAACTAGGAGGAATAATCACAGGATCCTTCACAGGTTCTTTAGGAAGATCAATAGGATTATTAACCATAGGAGGAACAATCACATGATGTTTGATAGGTTGTTTAGGAAGATTGATAGAAGGAACTTGATTAACAGAACTAGAAGCCATAGTTAAAGAAGGTATAGAGGGTGTAGGCAAAAGACCACGATTAAGATACATAGGAGGTAGGCTTAATTCAAGAATGTTACGATGTTTATAAGCTTGATATGATCGAAAAAGATTATCAAGTCGAGGAGGACATGAAGGCCAAAATAATCAAGAGCAGCACAATCTTTGGGCCTAAAAGGTTGATATAAGATATGATTAATCATCTTCACTTCTTCATCATGAATGAACTTAAGACACTTATGGATAGGTGAAGCAACAACATGCATGACATTCAACCAAGGCAAACCTAGCTTAACTTGAAATTGATCGGAAGTAGGAATAACAACAAAGGTAGTATTCACAATTTTTCCACAAAGTTCAACTAATAAGTTAATAGAACCAAATGATGGATAAAGAAAACCATTACAAGTTTGAATCCACACATCTGATGTATCATAAGAATTGTGTTGTAAGCTTTTCATAAAAAAAATTTCTTCAATAATCACGTTAACTAAGGATGTAGGATCAACAAGACAACCATGAGTAGGTTTCTGAGAAATCCTAGCAAAAATGTAAAGGGGACCATCAGGAGCTTTAATAGTCTCAGAGTCATCAAAGGTAATGAAAAGTTCCCAAGGTCTTTTATTTTTAGACTGTTGTCGAGGTTTAGGTTGAGTTTTCAATTTAGGCTTAGGCTTTGGTTGAGATTGAGATTGATCTTGAGATTGAATTTGAGGTTGAGGTTGAGGTGGAGATACAGATAGACCAACATGCTCCACTTGATTAACAATATGATTGAGATCATCCATCTTTGAATCATACACAATTTCCACAGTAGATGGTTGAGCAATTGTATTAGTATCATGTGTTGGTAAATGATTCGTATAGATTTGAAGGTTTTGATTAGGAGGAGAGACATATTTGTTCACACTACCATCAAGATTATCAACAGGTAAGGCATTAGAGTCAATTAAGTCTTGAACCTTATGTTTTAAAGAATAACACTTCTCAGTATCATGACCATTCTGACGATGATATTGACAAAAAACATTTTGATCCAAAGATTTAGATGCAATCATAGTAGGTAAAAGAGGTCGAATAGGAGGTAAAGTAATCATATTAGTAGTGATCAACCTATTCATAATAGCATGTAGAGATTCAGAAAGAGGATTAAACCAATTGAATTGAAAAGAAGTGGATGCAGAAGTGGCATTGTGAGATGCAACAACAACTTGATCAACAACTGCATTCGCTTGTTTGTTTATCTTGACATAGTTGTTGAATTTTTTAAATTTGTTTGGATTAGGAGCAACATCACTCTTATCAACTGGAACAGGAGCCATTGGAGTGTTGCTCTCAAATTGACTCACTTGTAATTGATAATGATGAAGTGCTGCACAAAGTTGTTGAAAAGAGGTAAATTCAGTAAGTAGAATCTTATCTCTAATATCCTTTTGCAAATTTGAAATAAACATACGTTGAATATCAATATCAGGAACATGATAGGAAATCTGAGCATGTAAATGCTTAAATCTACCAATAAATTTAGTTAATTTTTCCTTAGCACTTTGTTTACAATGCATCAAATCAGTCAAAGGCACTTGCGGGCCAATGTTGTTTTGATATTGTTGAATAAAGACATTAGCAAGTTTTGGAAAGGAATCAATGGAATAAGGAGGCAAGGAACAATACCATTGTAAGGTCCTGTCACGGAAGGTTCTAGTAAATAGTTTGGCTAAAATCCTATGGTCATGAGCATAATCACTACAAAGGATTTGGAATGTTTTAACATGATGAATGGGATCTTCTTTTCCATTATAATTCCATTGTAAGGATGACACAATTTGAGCCAAACTGATGATTGTTGAATCATTAGAGGAAATAGGAGGAGGAGCAACATTAGACGCACTAGGTAAAGTGTAAGAAGTTGCAGGAATAGAAGACACAATTGGAGGAACATTAGGAACTACAGTTGGAAGCGGATTGGAATAAGTAAAAGGAACATTATGGTATGAAGGTTGTGATGTAGGAAGGAACACATGAGGAACACTCATAGGAATAGAGGGAACCGTCACAGTCACCAAAGGAGTATAGGTAGGAGTACTAGGTAAAGAATTAAAAGGAGGTTCAACACTAGTGATAGGAGGAATCAACCCTAAATCTGGAGCTTCTTGAGCTAAAGGTTTAACATTTGAATGCACGAGGTGAGTAATACCACACAAGAGGTTAACACCTTGATCACTATCACAAAGAACTTTCTTAAGAGCCTCTATAGCTTGAATAGAATCTTGATTATGGTTCTCTTGAATAAGCCAATTACCCATTTTATCAATTTCTATTGAAAGTTTTTGAACTTGTTCAAGAGGAACTCTTAAAGCGTCATCCTCATCATGAGATGAGTGAGAAGAGTTTTGCTCCATAGTAGGATTGGAATCGTGAAGAATCAAGTTATCATCCAGGACCCTAAGCAAAGGAGAGGAAGATTCAGGATCAAAGGCACCCATCAGTCTACGACTTCTTCTAACCGGAATGCTATAAGTAGGACTAGTAGTAGTAAAGCTCATAAACCAATGTAATGCAAATGAACTAGACTAAGAACACATAAAGCATGAGTATGTTTGTATTTTTGAAATCTAATTAGCATGCAAGATCTAACACAAAGGAGAAATCTAATACTAACAAGATAAAAGGAAGTGTAACACACACACAATAAGACAAAGGGATATCTAACACCAAAAAGAAAGAGGGTGAGTATGTCGGGTTCACCAAAATGAATAGAGGTAAAATGGAATCACCTCTATTGAGTGTAAATGTATGGGGGAAATATTAGATCTACTCTTAAATCCAAATTCCCAAATGAGAGATCCAACTTGACCAACCAAAAGGTTAATACACAATCGAATCAATAAATGGAGAATATGAAGGAGAGAGAAAAACCCTATATTTCCCTATAAAGGAGATGTGCTTGAAATTTGAAATAATTGAAATACAAGTACTAACCTCAAATTAGGGCAAATCTAAAAAATGTCAATTTCTGATGTCTATGTGTACTTTCAGGCAATTCTGCAACTTGTTTTGAACTGGAAATGCTGAGACGAAGAAAACTCATAAATCTTTTGTCTTTCCAATGGCAGGTAGTCTTTGACCATCATAAAAGGTCAAAGGCTACATTCTTTATTTGAAGGTCGATTCTGACTTTGTTCACAGATCTCGAAAGTTCACCGAAAAGGGTATCCAAATCTATTCTCAGATCTAAAATTTTGCACTTGTACCTGCAAAAAAATGGGAGTTTTGTTTGTAGGGGGGTTTGCCTTGGTCAAACCCTAATTTAGGAATTAACCTTGAAATTGAATTGAAATGTAGTATGCATAAACAAAGCCAATGGAACAATTCACCTCGCTTATGTTGAAGTCCTTGTAGAGGATTCAAATCCTCAAATCCACAAGTAGGAATGCTTCAATGGATATAGAATGAATGTAGCATGTCTCTAATCAATGACATTTGATCTTCAACACCAATCTTCAATTAATCTTTGCATATGAGGAGGCTTGGATGGATGTAGAAGAATGGATCTTCAAGGGGGGCTCCAAAGAGATTGAATCCTTCAATGACTAACAATGGATCTCCTTGATGGATGAATGCTTGAATGCTTGAATGCTTGAATGCTTGCTTAAATACTTGAGATAATGGATGTTCTCTTCAAAACTTGGTTGCTTGATGGCAAAAGAAGATGGAGAAAATGAGAGAGGAAAGCTTCCTTTTATAGTGAACTAGGGCACAATCTTCTAGAGGGGCCACCTTGGAGAATTAAATCCCAATTAGGTCCTAACCTTTAGAAAATATACCTAGATTAAATGCACTTTAAGGATTTACCATTTCGAAACCCGAAATGGCTGACCCGGAAGCAGGAAAACAAATATCCCCGAAACTCGACACCTGTAAATCTTGGAGATTTAAAATTTGGACAGGGGGTCAAGGACGAGCTCGACTCTGACCTAGGTCAGGGTCGTGGTCGACTTTGACCTATAAAGGTTGACTTTGACCTTTTGGTCAAAAACCTCAAGATCCTGACCTAGAATGCTAGGAAATGCAGATATGGAGTGAAAATCAGGTGCAGAGGAAAGTAGAATAGGAAGAAAAGCTAGATACATGCAAAGACCTGATCAAGGCGCTTAACATGACCCCAGACCACTTACTCAGAGGGCTAAATGCTCTTATCATGGAAGTGCTTCCATTTTAAGACGACACAACACCAAAATAGAGCCAATTTTGGAATAGATTCATATGCATTTTGGTCCAACAAATTGATAAACCTGGCAAGCAGGCAGACAGACAGATAGCCTAAATAGGGCAATCTTTCTACATAAATGACAAGTGTATGCATCTTAATTCTCCATTGTAAATCACACGACCATGGTCAAAAGTTTATAGTCCCTAGTAATATAATTTGTAACAATAAATCTAGAATACCATCATTTAAGATGTTGCATTTAATAAAGTGTTGCCATATGCATAGTTGGTGTCTCAAAGTAAAATATTTTGATGTTATCAAACTCTTCTTCTAATGTCTTGTGTGCAATTATGTATATATTGAGGACATTAAAATCTATTTTTCTAATTTAGCAATCAACTTCTTTTGATTTTCTTTCACACCTGCTAACTTAAAAGAGAGTTCATCAAAACATCCATCTACAAATTGTCTTTGGTGTCCACATGGTACTTTTTTTGAAGAAGTTTAATCTTCAAACTTCAAAGTTACTTGTTTAGGTTTCCAATTCATCCACTAAATTTGTTGCTATGTTTGAAGGCATTTTTCCTAGATTGTGTATTGTTGGCACCCGAACATATATTTTCCAAATCTACTAGCTACTTTGTCAAGAACCATCATCGCCACCTTTCAACCACACCACCTTTCAATTGAATGTTTCTTTCATAACACTTAATGGAAGCTATGTTGGAAGTGGAATCTTAGTTTTCATTTTTCTTTATACCCTTCTTCCCTATGAGTTGCAATTGAGTGCCACTTGGCCCTATTATTCACCTCTAGCTTGATATTTCCATGGATGAAATCCTTAGTTTTTGTACCCAAGTTTCCACTTGTTCTCAAGATATGCCTCTTCATTGTTATGTCTTGCATGGAGATGTTTTTACAATAGTACAAGAGAAAGGAGAAAGAACTTTTACAAATGAAAGATGTCAAGCTTTATAGATTCTATTTTATGGTTTTCTTGCAATCAAAATTCGAACCTTGTCATAGCAATAGATGCTATGTAGACTTTAATGATAGATCGAAGCACAAGATCGTTACATGCCAAATATTGAAGACCACCAACAAGTCACCTCCATTTCAAGTAATGACAATGTGTGATGCATCACAAAATACATAATTCTTTGTATCAATGCATAATGATAGATAAAAGCTAGAATGAGGATGATTGACAACTGGGAATTAAGAATAATTATTTCTGAGCATTTATTTGTAAAAATAAAAGACAAATCATTATTTAATTGACTTGAAAATATAGAAGTTTAGCATCCAATCAAGGTCTTTAAAACCAAAGATTGTGTGTCATGCTAAGCTATTATCTACCTCTAAACATCCCACCTTTAACTAAATCTTGTTGAAATGAGCTTCAATTATCTTTTATAGGATTTGACATCAGTTATTTTTTACAGGCCCAATTCTTTAGTTGTTTAATATTTTGCAACTTTAATTTTATTTTTCACTAAAATAGTGAGCAAATATATTTTGTGTTAATCTTTATTATACAAAAAGTACTTCATTTGATGGAAATGCAAACATCCAGCATTACATTGCACAAATTGCTTTTCTTTTATAATAACCAGTATTCATCAATGTTAAAGTGCTTAATATCTTAATAAAGGGTGATTTTTAGTCAGAAGATTAATAAGTGGTTAACACAAATTTCAAGCATTAAAGCTCTGAAATACATGCAAGTTGTTGTGTAATCCATTCCCTCCTCGGCCCTTTGAGGCTCTTTCTTGGTACTATAGATTCATCCTCACGTGTGTAGTTGAGGAATACATAAAATTTCGTTAGTTATGCATGCATACTTGCTAGCATAGAATAATATTCTTTAAATCGTTGCTTGTATTAGTTAGCTATGAAATTTTTTACTATCCATTACTCTCTTCATATTATTTTCTTAACTAATTTTATTTCAATCTCTCTTTTTTGCTTAAAATGTGTTTCAACAATTGTACTTTCCTTACACAAAATCATTTAGCATCCTTCTAGTAGGTTATTTTGTTTTAGGTCAACACTATTGCACCGACTGAGATGGAGCCATTAAAAAATATACCACAAGAAAAAAAGTATAGCCATTACATCCTTCTATCTACATCATATTCCTTTACACTCTTCTATACATATTTCTATCTTTTAACTTATAATGCTAATTTCAATATTAAATTGTGTTATGCATTCTTCAACAATTTACACATACCTCCTCCCCATCAAGACAGTCCTCTAGATGATGAAAACAACTCTAACGCCAAAGAACAACACAAAGGAATCTCCACATCAACCTAAATCAATGGTCCAATGTCCAACACCTTGCCAAACGAAAAACATAGAAGCATCAAAAAATATTACCATTATACCCTTTTGTTCACATTTCCTTTCTCTATAATCAATTATAATACTAAATTATGTTATACATTTTTTACGCATCTGTACGCATCCCCTACTCAACAAGGAAACCTCCTAAACATTGAAAGTGACTCTAATGACAAGCAAGAACAAAAAATGCTAGTGTTAGTTTATAGTTCTGAACTATTTCCATCAGCTTTCATATTACTACACAACCTAAAATACCTCACCTCAGCTGGCTACAGACTAAAGCTGGAACCAAATCACCCATCCACCATAATTGAAAATTGTACGACACAATCTGCCCTTGCCTTTGAAGGTGATGTTGTTGTCACTTATGGTCATGCTTATGCCAAGAACCCTGCAAGCCCAATAAAAGCATTGACCATGCATGTTGATCTTGTAGATAGTCATGGCCAAATGACTATCACTACCATTATCACAAATAGATTAATTGAAACATTTCTTCCCTAGCTCTTACCCGGTACAAGTGTGCACTTAACAAAATTTACAATAAAGAAAAAACACAATACAAATGAGGCGACACTGATTATTGCCTTGAGTTGATTGCAAATACATGCATCCAAACTATTGATAAAGTTTGCAAGCAGCACAAACTCAGGCCCGACAAAATTTACAATAAAGAAAAAAACAAGACAAATGAGGCGACCCTGATTATTGCCTTGAGTTGATTGCGGATACATGCATCCAAACGATTGATAAAGTTTGCAAGCAACACAAACTCACACCCGACACAACCATTTCTCAACTTGTCCACTCAACAAACAACTACTCAATTCGAACACTTGACATCCTTTTGGAAACACATAGCCAAGCACCCACTGAATATCAACTCCATGTCAAAGATGGAGAATCCATATTTGATACAACTTTCATAAGCTATTTTCTCCAAATATCAAACCAAATTTAATGCTTATCACATAATACAATTCTTTTTATATTTCTACTATGTGACTGCTTTTTGTAGGTTATAGTTCCAAGTTACCATGTTGATGTGTATGCAATGTTGCAGCAAATCCTTGCATCGTCAAGAGCACCACTCCTCTTTCTTAAGAATGTTGTCTGCAGTGGCCCAAGGGGCATAAATGTCATTAAATGAACCTCATCCAGATTCACTGATGAGCTCAATGATGAGTGTACAAAATCCACTTTGCGAAACATTGTTTCCTCCAGTATCCGGGTAAGCAACCAAACCATTGAATGTTGTAAACACAACAAACAAAGGAGCTTGATAACACTTTGCAATCCCTACTAAAATCTTCATTTAATTATAGATTATTGACACATTGAAACCAAAAAATGCTCACTAGCCACCATAATACATTCTTTCTCAAGAATGTTGTCTGCATTGGCCCAAGGGGCATAAATGTCATTAAATGAACCTCATCCACATTCATTGATGAGCTCAATGGTGAGTGTACGAAATCCACTCTATGAAACATTGTTTCCTCCAATATCTGGGTAAGCAACAAAACCATTGAATGCTCTAAACACAACAAACAAAGGAGCTTGATAACACTTTGCAATCCCTACTAAAATCTTCATTTAATTATAGATTATTGGCACATCGAAACCAAAAAATGCTCATCGGCCACCATAATAGCTCCTTTGCACTTTGTGCCATCAATCAACCTCATTGACACAACTCTCAACCACCAAAACCATAAAATGTATCACATGTGCAACAACCACAACCTTCACATACTAGCCCTTTCAACAATTCATAGTAGAAACTGAAGATGACATTGTTGATTGCAACATGCATGCTAAACTCTTGAACCAACACTTTCCAAAACTTGCGAAAATACCATTTGAAAACTACAAAAAAGACATGTCTACATTAGTACTTGATGCATATATTTGAAATTTGATGCACATTCACAATTGCAATGAATAATAACATCCTTACCATTGCAAAATAAAATAACTATGTAAGATGCAAAGACATCATCTTTTGTATTTTCACAATTTTAGAAAACTATGATTTAAAAACAATGTTTTACTACCACTAACTTATTTGTTCTCTGCAAACTTGTTTTGTGTAAATTGCAAAGTATGTGAAACAACTTATTGGTCGTGGGAAGAATGTGCTTAACTACATACTCTTTTTTAAGGTAATGCCCAATTCTGATATTAACATCATTCTTATATCAATTAGTCATCAAAATTATGATTGTTAAAAAAAAAACGTAACCCTTGCAAAATATTGATTTTATAGATTCAATGCACCAGTCAAATGCCTAGACAACACAGACAAAACATAGTCTCCAATTTTCACCTCCACTATGGCCTTTCTACAAGCCAGTATAGAATTTTGGTCAATATAGAATTTTGACAACAAAGTAACTACAAAATGCAAACAAAATTGACAACTTAGTTTTGGGACTAAAATCGTAAATTGTAACTGTTCACAATCAAAACCAAACATATAAAATGTCATGTTTATGCAAATTACAATTGACATTTTCAATTTTTGTACATATTTAATTGCATTTCAACTGCCTATATTGTTTTACTTGAAATTTTCCACTATTATAATTGGTTTCGTAATCAGGTACTATGATTTTTTTCTACATTCTCTTTGTTCAATGTCATCCTTAAATAGTCCTTTATGTTTTTTATTGTTGGTTGTATTAGTTAAGCCCTTTGCATTCTTCATCAGAACCATTACTTGTCCAATACCCGATGAACTAGCAATCATTTTCCCCATTAGTCCATAATTGTTGAAGCACCTCTTGAGCCTAAGCAACCATTGCAGCTTTTTCTGCACAAACCACCTCTACTTTAGGCAATCTAACAACCCCTTTTTTACTGTACCTTGGTAGTTTCAACCAAAGCAAGTCTCACAACATTTTTGGAATGCAACAAGTCAATATACTTACCATGAAGAGCAAAGTTTTTTACTTGTTTCAGCTCCCCATTACTCACAAGTGTTGTTGAATTTGCCAAGGGGAATCTTCTAAAATCTAGAGACCAACTTCTGCCACTTAGCTGATTGTATCTGGCAAAATGTTGACTCCTTGATAGGTTTGTGAACATTGTTTGCTCGTTGGGGTAAACTTAATAGTGCATAGACATAGTACAAGAAATGTAATAAATACATAATATATCAGAGAACACTAGATGCTTCATTAATCATTCCGAACTTGCAAGTACATTCACATGATTATTGCTTCCCTTCACTCGTAGATGGTACATATTTATCTACTTGAAGGGGTGTGACCAAACGTCGCCACCCAACCCAACTTCCCTTCGGTAATAACTAATTAGCGTCGAGACAACATAACTAATACATGACATATCATAAAATAGTATTTCTAGCTAACATCATCCCCCCCCCCCCTAAAAAAAAAAAAAGAAAAAAAAAAAGTCATCTCCTGATGACAACAACAAAACAAGAAAGATAACTATATACAATAACAAGACCAAAATGAATGACTAAGAACTCCAAGGGGGCTGAGAAGACATCCCTAAAGAAGTTGATCCTGCTAACAGTGCTAACTACTCTCAGAGGGCATACCCCTGCTCTGTCCTAGCCTTCAACTGGCTCTCGACCCTCAACTCATGTTCCAAGGAGGACTTTACCATAGCCACTGCCTTCAAAAGTTCCTGCTATTTGGTGTTCACCAAAGCCTGTGCCAGATTCCTCTCCTAAACCACACGATCTCACTCCTCGGTAACTGAGGAGAGCTGTTGAGTAAGGGTAGCCTGCTCTGCTGCAACCTGTATCTCCCCGTTCGCCTTCTCCCTCCACCGAGTCTCCACATACGCATCCATGGCGGCTCTCTACCGATCCCAACCAGACATCCTTGTGGTCAATTCCCTACGCTGCTCATCCAAGGACTACTCCAAACTAGCAATGTGAGTGTTCAACACTTGCTAAGCTTTCGACGCCACCTAATGCTCAATCTCATGAGTGCTCCATCGGTCGTAATGCATAATACTAACTTTGAAAGGCTCTCTCCAAATTGGTCACCAGGGCATTTACCCGACTGACTACGACAGGTTATGCCACTTGCCAAGCATCCAACATAGTCGGCATCTCGAGACTAGACCAATCCCCTCTAAAGCATGAAGCAAACTAGACATGACACTCCTCTCTCACGAAGGTGAGGAGGTGCTCCAAGTCTGTGGCTACATCCTCGAGTGTCTACCACTGCATGCTAGCTACCATCTCCTAACCTCGTGTCACTACATCTGTCCAGAATGCCTCCATGTCATTCCTTCGTTGTGGCTGACAAATAGCTACAATTTCGAGCCCTGCCTCCCTATCCTCACTATCCCCAATCTCCTCCTCCTGTTATTCCTCATAAGACAACATGATCGGTACCTTTGCCATAGCCTTAGGTAGGCTACCATTTGTGGGATCGATGACCTCTTCCTGAACTATCTCCTCTGGACAAGGGGAGAACCTCACAAGTTCCTCACTGGTGTCATGTCAAACATAGTAAGCCAGTCCTTCATTGTAGCTTGTCATGTGATACTATTATCGACCTCCTTTGTCTATCTGCAATCTGCCCCACCCTCTCCTCTGGGGGCTCCAACTGGTCAACCTCCGCTACTATCAGATTAGACGACCCCATGCTATCTCCAACCTCTACCAACTGGCCAAGAACTACTATTTCCATCAAAGGTAAATCTGGCAAATCCATTCCTTATGTCATAGGGATAGCCTCGACTACAACCACTTCTATATCCCCATCTTGCCCAACCGTTGGTACAATAGGACTCAAAACTACCGGTGCCCTCGATTGCCGAATACCGAAATGGAAACAGCAGCAGGTATGGTAGTGGTTGGGGGCCCCAAGCGGTGATGGAGTGAACAATACAGGCCTTGATGCAAGCTCCACCTTCGACTCCATACGGCGATGGCTGCTAGTCTGGGGGGAACTGCTACCACTAGACGACGTTGGCTCTTGGCCACTGTCGATATCTTCTAACTCTGTTTCCTGCTAACGTTTCCTCTTTGGTCCTGACGATACCTCCCCAATATCCAAGTACCTCCACAAGAAAATCAGGGGTTCGTCTAGAGATAGGATACTCTTTGGCCTTAGCACTAGTTTCTCTTATGAAATTGACAACCATGTGGCTTCCAAAAATAGCCCAATGGCATGATGTGGCATATGGAAAGAACGGTGTTGTAGGGTCAGGAAGTCATACATCCTGTGAGCAAGCAGTGTTGCCCAGTCATATACTGTGCCATTCAAAATACCACACATCAATGGAATCTGTGTAATGGTGATGTCGGAGGCTCTACTGGCACCGGTGAATTGACTTTTAATTACATCCATAATGCACCGCCAGTGTCCTTTGGCGATTTCAGACCTCTTTAATCCCTTCCTTGCTATTGTTTTTGCCAAGGCTTTTACTTCATCAATCATGACATCTCCTGTAACCCTCTGTATCCACATTTCTTTGACCTCCTGCGTCAGTTTCCCGTGTTTGGTGTCAATCTTTTGCCCCTTCTTTCCTCGAATTCCAAAAACTTGGCTGAAATCAGCAACGTGGAATGAAACTGTAATATTGCATCCCAAGTAGCAGTAGGTGTTGGTATGTGAAAATGTATTAAATGTTTCTATCATTTGTCGTTGCCGAGGCTCGAAATCTTTTATACAAAGCAAGGGTATCAAAATGGCCCAATGAACCCCCGTGTGTGTAAGACTTTCCTTTACCACGTCATTGTCAGGCATCTCATGCCACCATTTTCTGCATTCCACGTCATTCAAGCCCTCAAATCTGATGTTTTGTGCAATCACTGCCTCCTTCGGGTCTACTGCTTTCTTCTTTGAACTCTCAACATCCATGGTGCCTACTACTTTCACTCCCGAAGGGAGCACCTTAGCTTTCTTGTCCATGTTCTGAAACTATTTTCTCCTTCTCTAGATCTTTTAAATAAAATATTCAATGCTGCCCCTCTGCTAGCTGCCGTATGAACACTTGTATTTGAAAACCCCTAACTTGCTTGTCCTTGTACGACACCTGTGTTCTAGTCCTCCTTTCACCACCGTACGGTCGCCTCAAGTCTTCGTTGCATACAAGAATATCCACCATACAATTTCTGTGGAAGGATTACTGTGGGGGATGAATTACGGCACCAAATGTTTGGAAGGATTACGACACCAAATGTTTGCCCGCTAGGGTAAACTTAATAGTGCATAGACATAGTACAAGAAATGTAATAATACAAAATATATCAGAGAACACTAGATGCTTCATTAATCATTCCGAACTTGCACGTACATTCACATGATTATTGTTTCCCTTCACCCGTAGGTGGTACATGTTTATCTACCCGAAGGGGTGTGACAAAACGTCACCACCCAACCCAACTGCCCTTCGGTAATAACTAATTACGGTCGGGACAACATAACTAATACACGGCATATCATAAAGTAGTCTTTCCGGCTAACAAACATTATCAAGTGTAACAGGTACGCTACTGATTGGAATCAAGAAAGACTGCAATGATGGATCAAATGTTTCAACAGCAGAAAATAGATCTGTTTCACACTCTTTATCAGCATTCTTACTCCTCAGCATCTTCCTTACAGCCTTACGTGAAAGTAGAATTTTTTGTTTACTGCTCCCTGACCACCTGCTGACCTCAACAATGCATCGACATCATCAGCAAAGGGCCTGATAGGAGACTCACAAGTGCCCTCTTTAATCCTTGAATGTGCTTGTAAATTGTTTAGTCCTGTAAAAAATCAGCTTACCTCTGTAATGACAGCATAGTTTAATGGTTGAGTGATATGAATATACTCGTGTTTTTTAAATATGTCAGTTTTGTTTTTTCCTTTAATCTTTAATTATTATTTTTTTGCTGAGATTTTACTCACTATCAAATGTGAGTCAAAATTTTGAACTGCTGAGTTGAGCTTTCCAATTATGCTTGGAAGCATGCTACAGATGTATATCTATTTCTATGTACCTCAATGATGGATCCCTTGTACTCTCAAATCCTCATTCGAATAAAGGACATTTTGGGGATGCAGGGCTAGATCAGAAACATCCCAAGAACACCCTTTTTTTCATTTCTTTCAAAGAATGGTAAAGCTACAGCCGAGTGATTTTTTTAAATATTTTAAAGTAAATAAAACACGTAAGAGAAAAGTAGGAATATTTGATGCTAAAATTGAATTTATTCTCTTTTAAGTTATTGAGTATATTTGGTGGAAAACAAAAAGTATGCTCATGTCTCCACTTAATTCCTACACAGTCATGTGTATTGGCTGCTTGATAACTACATATTTTTGAAATTTGAGAATATGCATCAACAAATGAATTCAAATTAGATATTTAGTGGTTAGCCATTAGAATGTAGAATTTATATTTTATTCTTTTGAAATATCCAGTGCCCTCAAGAAAATGTCAATGTAAAATTGGAACATAGAACTGATACTACTGCAAAATCTGATGAATATTTGTATCACAATAGTGGATTCTGTGGCAGTGGACATGAAATGTTTTGCACTTCTATATATTATTACTGTGAACAAAAACACCAATCACCAAATACACACAAGACAACAGCAACTAAATATTGCAAATGGCACGGACTCCAGCTGTACACAGCTCTTGTTTAAGTATATTTTCTGGATGTTAAAAAGAAAATATCAAAAAGTATTCAACTTGAACTAGTAATAGTATCTCTCTCTCTCTATTTTTTTATTATATACATGTATCAATAATATTTCCATTGACAACACTTGTGATAATTTTAGTTGTTCAATCTATTTCTGAAACAGGGAAGACCTGTAAAGATTCCTCTCTTTAGAAGCATGTGTATTTTACTACTCATCAATAAAAAGCTTGACAAGAAACTTCGTAGGAAAAAGAATAATAGGTGAACTAAGATTGAAATCTAAGGCCGTTAAATGCCTTCTCAAGGTATTCGGTATTCTTCAGATTAACAGTGATTGCATAGAAAAGCTGCTTCATACGAAAAAGAATAATAGGTGAATTAAGATTGAAATCAAAGGCCATTAAATGTCTTCTCAAGGTACGCTTCAGATTAACAGTGATTGCATAGAAAAGCTGCTTAAACTAAACATACCATAATATTGTATCCTTGGCAAAAACAAAAAATCAATACAAATAAAGTGAAATTATGCTATATAGACCACAATTCCAAAATAATCATGTTTAGATCTCTCCAAATCGCCATGTTTGAACGACAACACATAAGAATCCAATTACAGCAATAAGGGTACCAGTACATACAGCTATCCGAACCCAGAGAAAGGAAGTGAAAGCGTTTAACATAATTGCTTTCCATAGCCAGAACCATAGAATTGCTGTTAATGAGCCAAATAAGGCTCCCACTAATACTTGATCATAAGAATGCAGGCCCTCTGATACTCGCAACCATGTCTTCAATGTGAGTAAAACAAACAAGCACACAACTTATCAGATCTCAATCAGGTACTGTTTATCTTAAAATCTATTCTTTCTGTTTCCATTTTTTAAGTGGAGAAGGGGATAACTGAACTACTGTGACTGATATATATAGACTGTTAGATTCCAATAAATGTTACAGAATATGCAAGCAACTGTTTTGTAAAATGCATGTAGTATTTCCTCTTATGTGAGCATATATTTGAAATGGAAAGTTTAAAAGGCAAATTAAGTGAAATTGTGAGAAAAATATATATTCTCGTGATTATTCTTGTGAAGACATGAACAAAATAATAGAAAATAGAAGATTTGGCATAGAGGTTGTACTTCTCTAGCTGCTGGGTTGGTTTCTTCCCCTACAAACTCCAAGGGACCACAAGTCATACATCCTTGACTGGCATAGATTTTGTTAGGAAGCAAAATTGGACACGGATCTAAGTGCTCAACATGCTTGTGGAAACCAGACAAAATGATGGATACTGAACCAATCTTTCTGTCTACAATCTTATGACATTATTGGGAATACAATTGAGAAATCTAGAGACCCCTGTAAAATAAACTGCACAAATAATACCCGCAGCAAATTATAATGAGAGCATTGTTATGATGATGATTGAGAATACAATTGACGAAACACTATCATAGAGAGAGAATTGTTGTGATGGTTGAAAATAGAAATAAGTTAATAACAGAACCTTTAAGTTTCTCTAAGTCCCAGAGGTCCTACAGAATTGTATGCATATCTTGCTTGGCATTCTCATGTACCTACATCCATGGGGATATAAAGTGATGCTCAGTTGAGAGGGTCAGAAAGGCAGAAATGCAACTCCTACATAAAGTGAGCATAAGCAATGGCAAACAAAAGGGCTCAGGCTGTCATCAATGTAGATAAAAATGCTGTGGTTGAAACTGAATCTAACCAAATTCCATGGTCCAGATAATGACCTTCAGCCTCATTTTATTAATAATTTACCTTACTGGTAAGCCTTAGGAACATTTAATTAGTGAACTCTACTATTTTGTAATTAGAAACATGTATTTAAAGTAAGAAAATTGTCTGCTTACCAAATATGCACCGCAAATTAATATTGCAAAAACACACCCAATGTTAAATGCGGTAAGACCTTGCCAATAAATCCCTGCAACAAAAAGGTCCAGGCAAAGTCTATCATTCAGTACTTCTGATAGCATATAAAGAAGCCTTTTTTCCTTTTCTATAAAGAAAACTATTTGTATTTAGTATAAAGAGGTCTTGCAAAATTCCCAAATATATAGTGCTTTTAAAGGGATATTTACAACAGTTTCTACAGGAGAGGAAGGATACTTAAGCGTTCATCTAGAAGCTACTATCAACGATAAATACATGTTCAAAATGATAGAAAAGTTGTTTATAGACAGCAACAACAAAACAAAATAAGAGCAATGAAATTGCCACAAAGTCAAGAGAGGAAGAGCAAAGTGTGCTTAATTGCTGATGTGCGATGTGGTGCAGAACTTTTTTCCATTGTTGGGGTCAAGAGGTGGGTGCTCCTTGGAATTTTAGACTCTCTAATGTAGCCATCTCCCTGGTTTCTTAAAGGAGAATTTCATTCAAAGAATATGCAAGGAAAATGCAAAGCATGCATGTGGACAGGAGAATTGGGGTGGAAAAAAAGAAAACTATATCAAACATGTCAATCCCATATGACCATACACAAAAGAACTAAATAAGAATGGAAAGCAAAAATGTTAATAACTCAGATAAGAACTAGTTCACATCAACTTAGATAAGAATCCGGAAGATGGATGATACCTAAAGAAGTGTGGGAAGATAGAAGGTGTCGCTGATGCACTCAAGAAGTGGTGGAGACAGAATGACATCACGTCATGGAGCATTCGGTTTACAAGGATATTTGAATCAATTACATTGAGACACTAAACATGAACATCTTGAGCAATCTGTTTGAAGAAGAAAAGAAAACAAAAGTTGCAGATTTCCTAATCAAGATACACAGTAGAAGATCCAAGCGGTAGAAGGTAAAAGATATTTAGTAGGCACCATATTTTGGGCTTTTCATGCTTACCTGTTTGCTGGCTATCTGTGGGACCCATAGGCTGTTTGGCTTGTGGATGTTATTAAACAATCATTCATTCATTGATTAGCAGATCTAGTAAACTTATTGAGCAGAAAATTTCTGAGGCTGGGCTGTCCCTTGGAATGGTTTAGCTGCAGCAATTGCTGGTGTCTCTTCAAATTCGTTAGCTGCCGCAATTGCTGGTTACTAATGATGCTATCTCTTGAGGTCCTTTTCGCATGTAAAGCTCTTTCTATGGCCTCAGTTCAGCCACACTTGCTTACGAAGGCAAGAGATTATTCCACGTTGGTTTTCTTTAAAGTTTAATCCCATGTAGGTTTTGAAGGATTAGGTTGGCACTTTTATTTGCAATCCTGTGTTTTGTGCTGAATTTCAACTGCTTTCAAAAGCTCCTTCAAGTTGTCGTTTATGTAGGCAATTGATGGTATTTGATCGATGGTCTCTAGTAGCTGACAAGGATAAAGGGCTTGCAACAAATCTTGAAGGGAGAGCCTCCGTTTCTGGCACAGGGTTAAAAAGGATTAGAAGTAGCTCCACAGTGGAGGGGATGTCTATGGGAAAAATGTATCTAGATGTAGAATGAAAAGTACCAGTCCTAGAAACCAGATCAACAAGATTGGTGACTTATGTGTAGACACCTAAAATTGACATCTTAATAACACACCTAACATCTACTTCTAACACCATGTCATCACCACATTACTATTTAATTAGATAATTTTATTATTTAATTATTTATACTAATTTCTTTTATTCATCAAAAATAAATAAATTATTTCATTTTCACTAATTAATTAAATATTTACTATTCAATTAATTATTCCGTATGATGCATTTATTCCAAAATAAACAGAATCCACTTTCTCAATGTCATCACATGACTAGCTAATAAATCAAAGTCAAACTAATCTTATGTCTCCACCATTCATTCTCACACTACTCAATATCCTAACCAATTACATAAAGATAACCTAAAAACAACCCTAACAACCAACATTTAATAAAAGCATTCCAATCAATCCTAACCACCCATTTACAATCAATCTTGACAATTCAATGAATTCATCAATTAACTTGCTCTAAAAGCCCTTTAGAAGCTAATACATCTCAACCATCCATTTTTTTACTATATCTTCAAAACTATAGACCATTCATATTGTCAAACCACAAATTTATAAATCAACCCTCATCGTCTATCAAATCATGAATGTTAAATCACATCAATCACATCTTGAACAATCAACTTCAAGAAAAGAAGTTTATATTGGTAAGAGTATTAAGCATTTCTTTTGTTTTAAGCTCTCTTTAGCTCAATCAAAGGTATGGTTTGATTGGAAAAGGGTGTAATAGTGCTTCAAGCTCTTTGTACTTTGTTCTAAATTGGGCATATAACTTTGTACACTAAAAGAGTTGAGTTTCTTAGAATAAGCATGAATGCCAATAGATTCTAAAGCTTACCTTAACATATATAAGTGAGTTGCAGCTGGTAGCTGAGTGATGGGTTGCAGGTTGGCATCCCTGGACATCTTCATTCCTGTATTCATCATCCAAGATGATTGTGATCCAATCATCACTGGCTGCACATTTGTTGTGGGCCTCTAAGGAATTCAGCTTTCTTTGATTTTGGCAGATAGACTTTTGCATTTGCAAAAGGGAACACAGCTATCATAGTGCTTGGTGTCACTTGAATACTTATTCTCTCTAGGAGTGAATTCATTATAGATCTCCAAAACAGTTCATCAAAACCTAAAGCTTCCCTAGAGAGTGTTGCATTTTTGACAAATGATGAATGCAAGCTGCCATCCACACAACAATTCTTCAGAATATCAAGAATCGAGCCATTACTTCCAGGTGGATTCTTTTGTGATGTCAACATGTATCGTGTAGATAGTGGAGGTAAGGATGAAATGTATGAGATCATCTGCCACATTGTAAACTCTGGTTCAATCTTCCATTAATGTTGTTTTGTTGTAGTTGATCTATGATTGAATCCGCCAATGATGGCGAGCTCCTAGGGATGATGATTGAAGGCATAATATGAAAATCCAACTATGGAAAGAGAGGCCAGACATGGTATCAAAAGCATTTAAAATTGCCAATTAGGTGACAATGAATTGGGAAGACAGTACTGGCAGTAATCGTGCCCATCTATTAAGATACAGGCAACTAGCAGACACAGGGTCTCCTAACCTTAAGTTGCTTTGGGGACTTCTGATCGTCATTAAAGCAAGCCCCATGTAGACCATCACAGTGTGTTTGGTTATAGGAAGTAGCTTTTTGCTAAGGATTTTTTTGCATGACAAGCTCAACAGATTGATGGTCCTTACTTTTTCACCTGGACATGTTTCCCTTGATTGGACATTGGCATGGCCAAACTCAAGAGATTGATGATCCCTACATTTGCATCTTGAAATGTTTCCTTTGATTTGATTCAAACCTAAGTCTTTAAACATGCCTAGACTAGTACAATAGATTGCTTTTTGGGATTCCTGAGAAAGCTGGAGGCAACATGTAAGGAAGCAGCTTATATTACACATATAAAGATATTACTAAATAAGGCTAAAGGTTACAAGCGAGATAACAAACATGTATGATTAACAAAGAAAAATTCATATAGGTTGAAACTTACTGTTTTGGAGTCAAGAAAAAGTTTTTTAAAATGCTAAATATTATAAGATGACATCAAAAACTATGTTATATAGGTTATAAGTTATGTCTGTTTTGGAGTCCAAAACAAGGTTTAAAAAATGCTGAAAATTACAAGATGACATCAAAAACTATGTTAAAAGCAATGATGTTGAGATGGCTCCTAAAAATGAGTGCCAATCTCATTTACAGCTAGATATTTATAAATTAATCAAATATCTTCTAACAGTAGCTAGCTGTTGTTTGTTCCTGGACAAACTTGACTAAAGAAATATCACTTGATAAATCTGTCATGTCCACTTTTAGGGATGAACACGGTATGAATACCTCTAGCCTATTTTTTCTTTCCTGTAGGCTGAATGTGGAGCAAGGACAACTGTTGCAATATTATTTTTTGTTAGGCTCAATCAAACTTTCTTTTCAATATAATAATTAAAAAACAATATGCTAAAATAAAACAAAATTTAAATAATAATATATTTAATTACTTGGAGGGAATTATGGATCCCAGGGCTCAAATTGTAAAAAGGTATTTAAAGATGGCATCCAGATTCATTTGGATCATTTGATTTCTCATTTCATTAAGCAACTCCTTTTGAGTTTAAGTTTGATTTTGCAATTAGGGACAGAAACCCTTGAGTGTATGTATACATTGAGAGGTTAGAACAAGAATCCTTCACTCTTGGCAATTCTATAGAAGGATTGCAAGGAGGACTGAAATTGAAGACTTGTAGGATTTTGATATTGTAAGCTGCCATTTCCAGAGTTTCAAGCTAGATTTGACATTGTCTATAATTATAGCACCCTAGTTGCAGGGAATTGTTGTCATCCACCCTAGAATATTCAAGGGAGTGCTTTATTGGAGGACGGACCTCTACATTATTGGCAGGGTTTATGGCAGAGTTGGCGCCATATCTTCAGCTGCTAGCTGCCCCATTTCCAAGCCGACATACCTTAGTTAGGGGCTGCAACTGGCACATACTTTCCAATACAGGAGTGTGCCACCTTTCTAAGGACTTTCCGCTCTTATTATCACTACAGATTGCATCACTGTAAGGGCTGATTGCAATACTTATCATAGATTTGGTGACTGGGCTGGATGCTCCAATATCAGAGATACTTGTTCTGTTGTGCAGCAACTACACCCATCCAGAGTATCAATTATTGCGGTTGCAGACCTCAAAGTGATTGTTAGGCATTGGCAGATCGATCCAAATTGTAGAAGTAGCATATTGAATGAATGGCACCAGGGGTGACCAAAAAAGTTAAAGATATCATCACAAGTGCATGCTGTTTCACTAGTTTGTGAGTGAAATTCTTGGTTTGTACTTCTGAAGTTCATGAATTGGTTCAGTATAACAGCACTATACATTATAGCATTGAATAAAATGTTGTTGAATGAGATTGTAATTTCTGTCATATAATTTCCAGTCACATTAGATTTAATTCTTCTTATAGAGTGGGTGAATTCAAGAGATTTCATTTTGTTTATGTGTGTGTTGCCAATACTTAAAGTTCTAGTTTGCTGTTCTAGTTTACATGTTCTAATAAAGGAAAAAGAAAAAAAAGATCATTAAATTTAGAATCTGTATTTGGGAGATCACAATTTCTCCTTGCTAGGTAGCAATAGCATGCATCTACCTTTATGAGGCCATGTAGATGTCTACAGCATGATTGAATATAAGCCACTTATAAATAATTGTCCCAGATGGTTGGTAATGTAGGCAACCTAAGATGATAAACTGAATCAATGGGCTAATGTGCAGTATGTAGCATTGTAATGTATGATTGTAACTTTAATACTCGTGTGATAAAGAAAGGGCCTCCAAATACTCGTAGTGAATCTTGGCTATGTGCATTAATTTTTATGGCGAATCATTCTTTTGTTTTTTGAAATATCTTAATTTTCTTGCCAAATTTATGATCACCACCAGAAATTTGTGTACAATCTTAGTGAATGATAGCTAAGTACATTGATTACCATGGCAAAGTTGATGTTATAGCTGCGGAAGTTATCTTTCTCTCCTGTATTCGAAATAAATAAATATATTATTGGAGCCAACTCAACACATAATGTCATCTTCTTTGTAACATCAAGGCAATGAAGGGTCAAGACAATGAAGGGTATTCACTTTGTAACGGCAAGACAACGCAGGGTCAAGACAATTTTATATATTCTTCCAGGAGGAATTGTTTCATGAAATGGATACAAAAAACTGTAGTATTTATTATTGTCTACAGATCATAGGAGTGTTGTTAATCATCACTTCTATTTGAGCCTTGTGTTTGGGCAAATTGTATTTCAGACTTCTGCACATTCATTATATAATTTATATATATAAGTGATATATTTTGTGGCTTGGTTTTTCTCCCTCAAGTTGGAGGGTTTTCCTAGGAAAATTTCATTGTGTTCCATGTTGTATCTGTTGTGTCTTATTGTTCATTTATTTTGATTGTTGTTTATCTTCATTTCTGTATAAATGATTAACATGGTATCAGAGCAGGCCCTTGTCCCAGGCCTGTGAGGTTTCAGAAATATTCTGCAGGTTATTGGGTTTCAAAAATATTTCACAATATAGTATGGTTGGCCACTTATTTCAAAGGCACTGCAATTTGTAAAGATTTGTAGGTGCCAAAGATCAACAGTAGCAAAGGGAAATTTATGTTGAATAAAGGCCCTTTATGTATACCTACTTCCGGGCATGGTAGCCCTGGTACTTATTTGGAATGGAGATGGCAATAGGGCATTGCATCGTACAGTGGGTACTAGCAGGTGGCTTAAGCTTAGAGATGACTGCGAATGAGAGCGACATTATATTGAGAAAGACAAGTTCAATAGTAATGAGAATCATCCTCATTATGATGTTGCTCCTGCCACTGAGTCTCAGCCCAAATGGGAGGACTTTATGAATGCGGAGAATTATCTCAATGATGAGGATCGATTCAATGTGTCACAAGTGGATGTGGCTCCAGCTGATGGTTTGTTGAGCAACCAAGAGCTTAAGGACTGGCACCTCTGCCAGGCATTGCAGGAGGTTATGCACCACACCAATCGAGACATTGAGTTGTATGATAAGAACCATGACATAATCATTTCGTTAGGGGAATATGAACCTCCTTCTTGGGTTAGGGATTCAGTGAACACTAGTGCTTATGGTATTGAGAATGTATGTTGGATGGGGGACCTGATGGAGTCCTGAGTTTTACAAATTAGGACCTCCATTTGATTAGTGATATACTCTAGTGTAATAAGAGAAGTTGCTGAGGATTGAAATGAGCATTCAAAAGATTTGGATGATAGAAAATGATCTCATGCATTATTCCAAGATCATACTTGACCTGTTTATGCAACGTACCTTATTCTTGGAGAGGAATACAGTTTACCTGCACTAATATAGTTTGATACAAATCTCATTTACTACAAGAGACACAATTCATGTTGTATAGAATTTTCTAAACTAATCTTAGATGTTCAAGAATGATAAATCATCCTCCACGAATAGGGATTTATTTATGTTCAAAGTACAGGAGGTCACCCAAAATATGCACGTGTAGGTATTGTGACAAGAGGAAAGATGTCTGCAGGTTGAGGAATTATCACCATTGAAATGTATGCTGGGAGCCTGACATAGCGCACGGGATGGAAATGTCTTATGATCCCGTGATCAATGATTTCGGCAGACAATCATCAAGTCAGGGACCATTCCAAGCCATTTGGAAATGCGCATAATATATAAGGGACTTCACAGGTGCCGAATCATTCGTAACTACACTCAGATGATTCACCAAATGACTAAGAACATGGCACATATTGCATATCCACAAACAGAAGTTACCACTTTCCTGTCCCAAAGTCGATATTGAGCTTTCATAAAAGCACCACCAAAACTCTCACCATTCCTGTGTCTGGATAGTCATGCGCTCTTCATCTGATCCATGATCTAATGAACACACATGCTGGAGGAGAAGCCCGTGCAGATTTCAGGTGTGGAGACTCGAGCATATTCATTAAGTCTATCCAGTAAAGAGAGGACCAACTGACTGAAGACTTTGTAAAATTGTGGAAAATATTAGTTGAAGAGCATGAATTAAGATGGAGTTCGAACAAAATGATATTGGTGTATATATTGCCACAACGTTATGAGTTTCCAGTTCACGCTAAGGAGTCTTTGGAAAATATTTTTTAAAACATTATTTGAAGAAAACTAAATTCACCAAAATAATAAGTGAATTAGTTAAAATATAATTTATTAATATTGTTTATATGAAATGTGACTCATTGAAAAGTCACACCCCCGTAAGATAGAATATATATATGGGGTATTGTATTACAATAAAGAGGACATATTCGATAGAAGAACAAAAACATATATATTTATTTGTAAGGAGGGATAAGGAGTAAAAATATGACCTTGTAATATAAATTCAATTATTTTATTATTATTCATTTATTTTATTTTAATAATAAAATAAAATGTCATTTGTTTATTATTAAAGGTATGGAGAATTAAACTGCAGATGAACCGTCCTTTATAATTATTTTTTGAATATTGTATACAATTTAAGTATCAAATAAGTGGACACGATCAATTAGCATCTTAAACTCGATCACCACAAATGTCGTGAAATATTTAATTGTTTCCGAATTTGTGTCCAGTTTGTCTCTGAGGAGTTAAAGTTCAATCTGGACTAATTTAAGATTGCATAAATATTTGATCTGTCGCGTCTTGATTATTTAATTGATTGGCAGTATAAGTGCGTAGAACATTATAAAGTTGTATGTAATCTTCACTGAAGTTAACTCTATTGCCCAAATGAGTAGAGGCACTGGTCTTTTTATTTTTGAAGTATTGGGTTTATATGTGAAGTCAAAAAATCTATCAAATCCTTCCTACAAACCTCAAATCCATTATTAAGAATCATTACACAAAACATTTAATTCAAACATTCAGCATTCAATTTCATATTGATCGAGTTCGAGGAATTTGCCAATCGAAAAACTCACAAGCTTAAATTCGCTATAGAAAAACCTTGAAGAAAGCAACCAAGTTCGAGGTGAAGGTTTACCCGCCTAGGTGTAGCAAAGCCTAAAGTGCAAGGGAATTTGAATTATTCCCATTTGTTGGCCAGAACTGATTTGGAATCCTATTGGAGAATTGGCAGGCTCTTGGATTTCCAATCTGTGGTTTTGGGAACCAACAGGATCATTTCAATGCTTTTGATGAGGATGGGGATGGCCTTCTAAATCGGACAGAGTTCAACAATTTCCTACACCCAGCAGACAGCAACAAACCGTATTGAGAGTTATGTTGCAATATTAACAGAACTAAGGGGCATCGAAGGTTCTTTATCTCATATCTCATATCTAGTCGCGTGATATAGTATTAAGCTATTGTTTTATATTAATGTCTCAAGACCTGTGCCGATTAATATTATTATTGATGGCGCTTAAAAGTTTTGCAAATAATTCCTTTGTTGTGTTTGCTTTAATTGCTTTGCATGTCTATGTCCGATGATCTGAATCAACCTTGAAAGGGTGGATGACATTGCCATGGAGGGAGCATATTCCATTTTCTTGCTGAACGCGTCACTTCATTTTAGGGGGAAAACCTTTAGAGGGTAACAAAGTGCACAGACAGAGAGAAGATACAGATTGCAGAAGGGAGAGTTATTGATTCAAATGAAGGAATCTATTTTACCAGTAGCACCTTCAGGGTATGGATCGTCACCATTTGTGAAGGTTTTGTATGATATGCCCTTACTGCTTCTCAAGACCAAATACATATTCTGGTAGATGATATTTTCTGAGCATCATTTAGAGTTCATTAGCACCAAAGGCATTCCATAAACGAAGATAGGAGGCGTGTAAAATTGTGGTGGTGTGTGCAGGAAAAGAAGAGAGACAAGTGTGAAAGTTGTGGCAGCTGTATTGTTGGCTAAGTTGGGCTGTAACACCTTCCCTTCTGCAGACAACATCAAAAAGATCCTTGGCTCAGTATAAATCTTCTGTTGGGTCAGCTGAAAGGAAGGGAGTTGGCGAAAGTAATAGCAACGGGAAGAGAGAAGTTTGCATCAATTCCATCAGGTGGAGGGATGGCAGTTGTTGTTGCTGGCGGTGGCGGCAGTGGTGCAGCTATTGTGGTTGCTACCCCTGAAGCCGAAACATCAAAGATAAAGATGGTGAGCAAACCGTCAGTTATTGTGTTCTCAAATGCTGTGGATGTTGTGCAGAGTTTGCCGATCATCGGAAATATGATGTGCTAGCCGCCTTGAGATTTGGAAATATAACTCTGCAAAAGCAGTGTCAACTTGAGTGATTCTCCCAAGTGATTGAGATGTCGTTGTTGAGATATTTGTAGGCCTTTGGATTGTAGAGATTGGGAATTATATTGTTGGTGATTTGATGGAGATCACTGTACAGACTTTGTAAGAATTCCTAGAGACAATATAGGGGCCCGATCCCCAAAACAAAATTCTAGAGATGTTGCTCTTTAATGCATATTTCTCTAAGATAGAGAAATATGAAGTGAAAGCCCTTAAGAGATGTTTCTCTTTAATGCATATTTCTTTGAGATGGAAAAATATGAGGTGAAAGCCCTTGAGAGATGTTGATCTTTAATGCATATTTCTCTGAGACGTAGAAATATGAGGTGAAAGCCTTTGAGAGATGTTGCTCTTTGATGCATATTTCTCCAAGATGGAGAAATATGAGGTGAAAGCCCTTGAGAGATGTTGCTCTTTCCACTCATGGGAGTAGCCATGGTGGACGTCATGTTGAGAGACTCCACGACAACATCACATTGAGTGACTCCGTGATGAGCATTTGCGTATCTTTTTCTTTCCACACATGGGAGTAGCCATCGTGGATGTCATGTTGAGTGACTCCATGACGTTATCATGTTGAGAGATTCCGTGATAAAAATATCTTCCACAAATGGATGTAGCCATTGTGGGTATCACGTTGAGAGATTTAGTGATAAACTCTTTTCACAAATGGGTGTAACCATTGTGGATGTTATGAATATCTAGAAAGATACCTCCCTAGCTAAGAGGGAGTGTTGATGTTATAAATAAATATATTATCTTTCTCTCCTATATTCGAAATAAATAAATAAATTATTGGAGCCAACTCAAAACACAATGTCATCTTCTTTGTAACATCAAGGCAATGAAGGGTCAAGACTGTTGATGTTAAGCCCAGAAATAATGATAAGCAGCAATAAACAAATAAGAATAAAATAGGCACAAAACACACAAGAATTTAAGCCTTCAGCTAGAAGGGAAAAACCCAGCCACACCAGCAAAAATCTCTTTATTGATAATAGAAGTTTTATTTTTCAATGCTTTTTCTTGATATGATATGATATATATATACAAAGCAATCACACGCATGTATAGGATTGAGAGACTCTTCATATCACAACCAAAGGTCTACGCAAGTCTCTTCATATTCCAAATGCATGACCCTTCACATAACACATGTCTCTTCATAAATATCTTCTCCAGCTGTTGACACAATATTATCTTTATCGCAGCTATAATCTTCAACACTCCCTCTTAGCAAGAGAGAAATCTTTAATATGGCAAGTACACATAGCTGCAACAACAGATGTCAATGATAAATTCTCATCACATAGACTCTCATAAAAGAACATGTTATCTCAGCATAACATAAATCACCATAATCACATAAAATTAGAGTCATGGAGTCACACACATGACTTCCACCATGCCTACTCGCAGAGGGTGGAAAGAGGGCTTTCACCTCAGACTTCTCCCAGAGAAGAATGCATTTCCACCATGCCTACTCGCAAAGGGTGGTCCACCATACCTACTCGCAGAGGGTGGAACAAGGGCTTTCACCTCAAACTTCTCCCAGAGAAGAATGCATTTCCACCATGCCTACTCGTAGAGGGTGGTCCACCATACCTACTCGCAGAGGGTGGAACAAGGGCTTTCACCTCAAACTTCTCCCAGAGAAGAATGCATTAACATGTATAGGAATAGCTGAGATTCTCTCTCTACAGAGACTCCCTCTCAGCAAGGACAATTTGATCACCAGAATAGAATAGTTGGCTCCAATTTGACCAAACAGGGAGCTTTAGCAGTCACACTGCCACACAAGCATGCAAGGAATTTGATGCAACCTCCCTCTGAATCCAAATAGTCTCCCTCTGTATATCATTTCCTGTATATGATCTTTTAATGGAGATGTGTATCATCAATTCAGTCTTATGACTGCAACTAGCGTTCCCATGTTCATTTCTACAGTCTCTATAATCTTTGATCATCTCATTGCATCTTGATTTGTCCTGAACCAAGAGAGATTAATAATAACTGATAAAAGTAATATTTAATGAATAGAAATCAATGCTAAAAGCATGCACACTATTCTCAGTTATATAACAAAATTCATGATCTATACTTAAAAAGTATTATCATAGAACACTTATCTCTATGTAGTCTAATCTCAATACACACACATAAGAGATTCTGTCTTTTGCCTATACAGCCAATGCAATGCTCATGGCATCAACAGAGATAAATCTTACTACCAAAAATCTCAAAGCACTCTCACACACAGAGCCAATAAAAATTTATCTGCAACCATTATTATTATACTGTTAAAACCTTTCAAGAGCCCAAAAAAGAATATGTAATCTCATGCTTCATCAAAACATGCATCATCAAAGATGTTGCATACATGCTGCAATTTAATGCTCCCCACTTAACTTTAATAACAAATATGAGACTCAAAAATATGGTAGAATACAACACAACAACACACACCAAACTGTCTCAGCATAATTTGCTAAACAAGCCTATACAGCCAATGCAATGCTCGTGGCATCAACAGAGATAAATCTTACTACCAAAAATCTCAAAGCACTTTCACACACAGGGCACAATAAAAATTTATCTGCAACCATTATTATTATACTGTTAAAACCTTTCAAGAGAAAAGAAAAGAATATGTAATATCATGCTTCATCAAAACATGCATCATCAAAGATGTTGCATACATGCTGCAATTTAATGCTCCCCACTTAACTTTAATAACAAATATGAGACTCAAAAATATGGTAGAATACAGCACAACAACACACACCAAACTGTCTCAGCATAATTTGCTAAACAAGCCTACAAAGAATAGAATAATGTCGGCATAACTAAAGTCTTCATTTATAGCAATAAACTTTACTAGCAATGAAGAGGGATCAATCAACAGCTGTTCCTTTTGAGCATTTATGACTCACAAAAGGAATAACCTGACCCAAGAAGGGAAGAACACGGTAACAAAAACAAAGAGTACACTGCCAGCAAGAAGGATGCTAAGAAATCACGATGATCACAAAAGAGATGACTCTCTGCTTACAAAGACATGAAATAGCTGCATGCGACTCATACTCCACCATAAACCAAGAACTTCAAAACAGAACCTTTTATTTGATGGTAAACAATGCTCTTGCAAATATAAACTCAATGTCAAAAGCATTGGAATACTTAGATGGCATTCTCCATAATCAGAAAGGAGCGTTGAACAAATATATTCCTTACGCCAAGAGAAGAGAATAGTATGCAAAGTTGAATCGATAATATGAGAAGAGCCAGATGAAGACTCGAAACATTACATATAACATGTCGACAAAAAAAAAAATCAGCGCAAAAGATACAGAATGAACAACCACTACTACTGGCTATCAAATCGACTCGATATATGCAGCGAGAATTGCTACGGCCAAATTCCCATAACCAAGACCTCCGTCAAAGCAAAAGACAATACGCATCACTTTTCCATGTCAAGTCAACCGACGATAGTTACCCCAAAAAGGAGTCGATTCGGTTACTTCAAATTAATCATGCACAATAAAAATGGGAATAATAAAGAATGTAACGGCCAAAGAAAAGATCAAAGACAGGACCATGAACGTCTATCGTTAAAGGAGGATGACACCGCATAAGGAAGACTGACTCAGCAGTAACGTCATCTAAGTCTACACGGTGGAAGATAGATATGCAACGCATGATGATTGAAGGCAAACTCCCGATAGGCATGAAAGGCAGCAGAAATGAAAGGAGCCGATACATCTAAAAATTCACAAGGCACAACAATGACCTGCGAAAATGATCACACTGATGCTAAACTTCTGTAGCTTTACAAATCATAAGTTGCTCCAGAAGACACCAGACAAGAACGCACGTGAGCAACTTGAAAAATCAACACCGTTGAAGATAATATAGTTGAGAAAAGAACATCTCCCAAAATACACAGCTTGAAGAGGAAGCACAAGATACTGATGAGATTATTCACAGGTATGAATGATGACACACTCAGCTAGCAAAAATCAACACATGCAGATGACCCAAAGAAAAACATTACAAACTGCAGCAGATACACGAACTAAAGAACAAGAGAAACTCTCTTAATTGCTGTTATCCAACTTGGCTCTGATACCATGTTGATGTTAAGCCCAGAAATAATGATAAGCAGCAATAAACAAATAAGAATAAAATAGGCACAAAACACACAGGAATTTATCCTGGGAAAACCCTTCAGCTAGAAGGGAAAAACCCAGCCACACCAGCAAAAATCTCTTTATTGATAATAGAAGTTTTATTTTTCAATGCTTTTTCTTGATATGATATGATATATATATACAAAGCAATCACGCACATGTATAGGATTGAGAGACTCTTCATATCACAACTGAAGGTCTACGCAAATCTCTTCATATTCCAAATGCATGACCCTTCACACGACACATGTCTCTTCATAAATATCTTCTCCAGCTGTTGACACAATATTGTCTTTATTTCAAAAGATCTTTATCGCAGCTATAATCTTCAACAAAGACAATGAAGGGTCTTCACTTTGTAACAGCAAGACAATGAAGGGTCAACATAATTTTATATATTCTTCCAGGAGGAATTGTTTCATGAAATGGATAGAAAAAGAGTAATATTTATTATTGTCTGCAGATGATAGGAGTGTTGTTAATCATCACTTCAGTTCAAGCCTTGTGTTTGGGCAAATTGTATTTCAGACTTCTGCACATTCATTATATATAAGTGATATATTCTGTGGCTGGGTTTTTCTCCCTCAAGTTGGAGGTTTTTCCCAGGATAATTTCATTCTGTTCTATGTTGTATCTGTTGTGTCTTATTGTTCATTTATTTTGATTGCTGTTTATCTTCGTTTCTGTATAAAAAAATCAATAGGCAAATCCTACATTTAAAAGAAAGTCTTACAGAAAAGATATTATTAAATATGGTTAACCATAAAATCAAATGTTATTTAAATTATGGCTCCATCAATATCCACATAATTGATTGGCAAATTCCCTCCATATAAACTTCTTTTTTTTCTGTGATACTGAAGCAGGAGAATGAGGGCAGTAGTGCAAATTCCCTCCATATACACTCTTGTTTTTTTAGTGATACTGAAGCAAGGGAAAGAGGGCAGTAGTGTCTCTTACGGAGGTTGAGGGAGCAATGCCCCCTTGCAGGGGCCGTGGATAGCAGCCCAAACCATCAAGCACAAATCTACTGTTGGGAAGGTATTGGAACACACGTGAACTAAACAGTTTGGAAACCTCACATCATATAAAGAAGACACTTGTATATGGCTCTAGTCCAAGATATGATTCAATCTACACCATCAATCTCCTCCTAAACCTAATAGTTTTGATTTCTTTTTGGGGTGTAATATGCATTGCACCATTTCTAATCTTAGGCTAGCCTGGAATTTCTTTTTGATCATTGGATCTTAGGTTATTGGTCATTGATCAATAAATGATCTATTGGTCCAAAAGTAGTTCCATGCTGGTTGAACATTTAAATCACACTTGCATATTACTGCCCAAAAAGAAATCAAAACCATCAGATTAGAGAGGAAATCAATGGTGAGAAATGAAGATTGGTGATATGGCCCCAAAAAACATGCAAGAATGTAATATTAAAGTCAAATATGACTTATAAATCACACTTGTATATTACTGCCCAGAAAGAAATCAAAACCATAAGATTAGAGACGAAATCAATGGTGAGAAATGAAGATTCGTGATATGGCCCCAACAAACATGCAAGAATGTAATAATAAAGTCAAATATGATTTATATTTGTAACGGTATTATAAACTGTAGGCATTTAAGCTCCAATAATGCATTGTTTAACATGGCGAAGCAAATCAATTTAAAAGTTTAATAAAATAATACTTGGGTTGTTTAACTAATGTTGACTATAATTTTCATAACAATGTGACAATTTAGTTCCCCTCATAGCTTGTCCTATTTGCAAAAGATTGAGGCCATAATTTAAATTATTGCTATTTGGTGAAGATTTGCCACTTAAAAAAATATGTGTATACTATGATTATTATCTACTGAACCCTTGATCACATGAATGATGTAAATTCACTTCAATGGAACATGCAGGCTTGTCTCATAATATCTGATATCACTGTAATCTAGGTCTTGTAAACAGGCTTTGAAACAAATTTGCCAAACCCGAAATCAAGTGTATGCCAAAAGTTTGAATGTTTAGAGCCAATTTATAAACCAAATGACTTATGGTAGAATTGACATCATCAATGAGGGAAAGCACCATATTCATGGTCCAGGTTAAATGATACTTCACATTTTTAGAGTTCTTAAACTCTAAATCCAACATCATAAGTTAAAAGATGATAATGTTATCAGTGGTTATTGTTGAAGTTTGGTAGCTGCAGTAGCTCTCTGCTTACCTGTGATTGCATCAGTATTATATTTGCTATCTATTCTCTGCTGCTGCTGCTAACTCTATTCCTTCCTTGTGATCAAGTGAATTAAGACTGCAAAGAATCTTCCTCTCTGATCAGTTCACCTATTTGTAGAGTATTGTCTATTTGATTCCAAACGCTGGAGAACTATGAAGAGACTTCAACGTTGGCATATGGATGGTCTCTCTTTGTAACTGTCACAGCAGTCAAGCTTCATATTGCCATCCTTTCTTTATGTCGACAATCAAAATGGAAGATTTTGATTTTAGCGTAGCTGTTGGAATTCAAAGAGTATTGTGTAACTGCTCCTTATGTGGCTGTTGTGGAAGTCTATACACATTAGTGTCACTGTCTGTGCAACAGAACAGATTCCTTCTAGCATTGGGACTTTGTATCTCATTGACTTACAATCTTTGGTTACGTTTTCTGGAGTATGGTTTGCTAGTGTTGAGGCAAGAGCTGTTGATGTCAATGTGATTGAGAAATCTATCTGCCATGTATTATTCTGTATATGCGATCATTGCAGGGAGTTTTGTTTTGCTCATTAGTTCGTGTATCTGTTGCAGATTGTGATGAGTATTCTGTAGACATTCTGTATGTGTTGTTTATCGAGAGTCATCTGTAGATGAGTATTGCCTTGTGTTTTGTCAGTAGTGTATAAAGACACTTATCAGTCTGTGAGTAAAGGATATATCTGAGTCAATATTATTGTAAAAGGAAATCAGTATAGCGTTTGTTCAAAGCATGCAGTCTTAGCATTTGTGAGAATTCTATACAGGCTCATTCATTATTCAATAAAGTGGTTTTTCTTGGTGCGGCTGGGTTTTTCCCTCGTTGAGGAGGGTTTTCCCAGGGTAACTCTGGTGTTCTTGTGTTTTTAATATTTCTGATATTCGTTTTATGCTACTCTGGTTCAATTTTTAACAGTTATCAAATAATTTGCTGTAGTGTCAGCTAAAAAGAATTACTGTGGAACTTTTACCAGCATCCTTCTATGTCAAGAGGTGTGCCATTTTGTCCTCTTCAAAATCATTTAGTTATAGGAATCATTCTCACCAATATTAGCAATATCTATTTGCAAGAAATGATTCTCTATTGTTCAAATCATCATTGTTTTCTACTTTGTAATTGTCCTCTGGCTCTAACCATAAATATCTCATCTTGCAGGAATGAAAATAACCCATGGATTAAATTGCTGGATATGCCTGAGTAGACCTGCCATATCAGATATGGATCTGGGCATACACATAGCAAAGTTACATATCTCTTATGCCTGCCAGCACATGCCATATCCAGATCAGGCAGTGCTATATCCATTACATAGCCATTTAGCCACTCATATCCAGTTTTTATCCAGATATGGCCAGGATACATTTATTTTTCCTGAAAAAGAAATGAGAAAAGCATGGAAAACAAATCAACCCATCACACTGTTTTCTCCCGGCTTCCCTGCTGAGAAAGAGGGTTGTCTTTATTGGGATTGTGAGATACTGCAAACCTTTGACCTGTGAGTCCATCAAAGATTGCAGACTTGTCCGCCAGTGGGGTTGGAACAAATAATCTTCTCACCCTCCAAAACAAAATTTCTCTGTTCTTTTGATGCAAAACAAAGGTGCCTCCAAGGCCATTGAGTCAAGATTACCACATATAAGCACATATTTGTCAAGCGTGTTATTTGTTATCTTAAACAATTTGGCATGAATTCTGGCTTGGTAATGCTTACTTTGTTAAGATTAAGTGCACATAACTGAAATTGAAACATCTTCCAATGTCCAATGTTAATAAAATCAGCTTATCTGTCTACTTACAAATTTTCAGTATCACGAAATCCCATTCTCACCCTCTCTCAGTATCCATATTCACAATTGAATCCATATACTATTAATTTAGGACACAGCCTCTTCATATTTGCTGCACTAGTATTTCTGTATACCAAACTTAAAAAAAGATGCATCATTATTCTTATTTTTGGTTGCAAGTAGACTACTTAGAGGTTCAGTCTTGTTAAGATAAATAAACTGTGCTATGTTTACCTGCTGGGGTAAACTTAGTATTGCACAGACATCGTACGGGAAATATAATAAACACAGAATATATCAGAGAATAATAAATACTTTCATTAATCATTCGAGACTGGCAAGTACATTTATATCATAATGATTATACAATCATATCTCCCATGTCCAACCTCCGAGAGAGTATATAAAGTACTCGAAGGGTCACGACCGAAGCGTCGTGACGTAACTGTCTAACCTCTCGGTCACTAACGACCGAGAGTAACATAATACTTTACTAACATAATAACCCGTACATACAATTATCCCGACAACATCATCCCCCCCAAAAAACAAGTTGTCTCTGACGACTTACAACAACAGGGAGATGAAATACACCACATAGAAGAAGAAAACCACTGAGAAGGGGCAGAGGGGCATCCCTGAAAAAGCTGAAGTGCCGCCCTCCCCAGCAATGCTGCGTCCAGTAGGTCTTTTCCGTCATATCCCATTCCTCTCGTGCCTGCACCAAACTTGTCTCCAAAACATACTGTTCAGCTATAGCCTCCACTAACACCATACTGTCTCCCTAGCCAATCTGACCTTGATAGCCACCCGTGCCAACTTCTCTACTTCCAACTCCTGGGTACGCTGAGCCAAGTGTTGCTCTACTGCCTCCAACTGGGTGGTCAACTCCTCCCGAGCTCTCGATGCATCCACCAAGACAGTCTCACGTCCAGCCAACACCTACTCCAAGTGCCTCAAAGCGTAGTACCCCTCTTGAAAGACTTGCTCCAGTGCTCTCTTCACCTTCGGCATGCAAACACTCCATGCCTGTAGCAACTCTGATCTCATCAACAGGTCACACTCTCCAAGGGCTGATAACTGAACCGACTGGGGGTCTAGGGGGCAACGCCCCTAGCGGGGTCGAGGGGCAGCGCCCCCGCCGCCAAGACCAATTTAGCACCTTCAAAGTCAATGAAACGCACTATTTTTGTGATTTTCGTCTGCTGCCATGCTCTTTTCTGCAAACCGCTTATGTTTCCATTACTTCCTGCTCATGCCCTTCCCTTTGGTACCATTCGTTCTTCAATATGAGCTGCTTTGTTTTGTCGTCGTTTTTTTTTTTTTTTTTAGAATACCATATGAATTTCTTCCTTCATGCTTTCCCCTTCACACATCCCAATGCTGTACTGAACCCTTATGCATCTTCTTGTCTGTGTCGTATGGATTCCCTCTCTCTGACTCCCTTTTGTATTGTACGGATACAACCAAATTATTACTGATCAATGCAGTAATTATGTGTTTGTACGGCTTCTTTATCATCTGCAATGACCGTACGAATATATCCTTGCGCTTTTTAATTTCTCCTATAGCGTGTGGTCTGGCCGTACAACCGTACAGTATCCTACTTATGGCTTGGCTATCGTACGCCCATCTAACCCTTATGCGTCGCCTTGGTACCGTACGGTCTTTTATTTTTCAGCTTGGCATTTTCCATGTACGGTGCCGTACGGTGTCTTATGGAACAGTATGGTACCGTACAATATCATTTTTATTTATTTCTTTCCTTCCGTACGGTGACTGCTGCATTAAAAATAACGTACGTGCATGGATGCTATTGCCGTACGGCACTTGACAGCCGTATGACATCCTACAATGCTGTGGCACTTTTGAATGCCGTACGACCGTACGGTCTGATCTTTTCCTTTTTTTAAAAAAATAAATTTTCTTTTTTTTTTCATTTTTTTTTCCACCGTACGGTCATGCATAGCCGTACGGGTGTTTTTCAATTTTCTGTCCGGAGGCTTCTCTGGTCACCCGTACGGACGCCTGCCGAGTCCCTCTCGGTTGCTCTGTCCCTCCTTTCGGATCCATCCTCTTCGGGTAAAGTTTCAATTTGGTCCCGTTGCCACTGTCATGTATCCGTTCGTCGAGAGCCCACAGAGTGTGCAGTCATTCCCTCTCCCTGTCGCCGAGTCTGTTTTCAATGGCGATCCAAAAGCTTGGAACCATAAATTCTACAGGGACCACGGTCTCGTTCCCGTACATAAAAAGAAAAAGGAGAATCAAGATTTTGAAGACTGCGGTCCTCCACACAAGATTCCAGTTGTCTCCCATAACGATGGGTTTCAGATTTCTCTCATCCCCAAGATTTATTTTTTCCAACTTTGCTTCTTTGTGCCAGATGGGTTCCTCCTTCCGAAACTCCTGGGCAGGGCTTTCTTTCCTTTCGACTTCCCCTTCTCGGTATGCTGTATATTCCGGAAGGAACTCACTCTCGGCTTCCTCAATCTTCAATATGTTGCAGGACGGCGGAAATAATTCATAATCACCCATTTGCCAGTGGAATAGACCGTCCATCGAATCTGTATCATCCTCCACTTTCAGTATCCCTTCGGCATTAGGTTCCATGTTTCCTTCCTCTCCGCCCATCCCGTCGTCTGACTCTGAATCGGATGCCATTTCCTCCCCAACCATCTGCGTGTTGAGGTCCACTACAAACTTCCTTCCCCCCTTTTCAAATGCGAGGGTGTTTTTCTTCCAATTATGATTGGCTCGGGCCATCACCAACCACCCTCTACCCAGGATGGCATCATACCCCTTCTGCTTAAGAGGGATTACAACAAAATCTAAGGTGAAAGGCTGGGTTCCAATAGTCACCTGCTGCGCCATCAGTGTACCGAGAGGCTTAATACCGTGCTGGTCAGCCCCCAATAAATTGAAAGTCGGTGGCCACAGCGTCGGTTTCCCCAAGCTTTTCCAAGTTTCTTCCGGGAGGACATTGACGCCCGACCCACCGTCGACAATTGTGTTCGTGAGGATGGTACCCAAAATACCCATCTCCACCATTGCGGGATTCCGCCCATTATTTATCGATAGCGTCATGGGGTCGGCTGCAGAGCCACTCGTGATCTCCGTTCGTTCAACCGTGCTTGCTGGAATGTTTTGCCCAAGGAATAGAGTCATTTTGAGATGCGGCATCGTTTCCAATAGGTCCTTGACCTTTACTGGTACCTCCAATTGCATTATCTGCCTTAAAATATTTTGTTCGGCCATTGCTCGAGTAGAAATGCCGACATCTGTGGAGTCCCTTCGGTCCTCCATACCCTTCGCGATCTCAGCCTTCGCCTCGAGCATCCTTTGTTTCTCTGTCGGAGGGTGAGGATATGTGGCCTTCTTCATTTGCCCGCGTGTGATTGCGAGGACCTTCTCCGTGCCCCCTCATTCCATGTCTAGGATGTTGCAGCCGGGCTTCGGACAATTAGCATCCTCATGGTTCCCCGGTCCGCACCACCGACATAGTTTTAGTGGAGCGGTAGCCTCATTCTGACAGTCACGGGCATAATGTCCCCATTGGTTACAACTTCTGCACTGTATCATGGGCCTCCCCTTCGCGTCATACTGGACCCGCGGCTTGTTCTCATCATTGCCTCGGCCTCCCCGTCAGTTGTTCCCATACCCGCCGGATGATGGAGCATTTTGTTGTCCGCCAGTACCAGACGTGGAAGGTTGCTCCTGTGCATAGAGCACTTGTTGATTTCTCGCCCTCAGGTTGTAGGGACATTCTTTAGTGGAATGTCCTGCGATTTGGCAGATATCGCAAAAAGCCTTCTTCGGACAAGAACCTTTTGTGTGGCCTGCTTCCTTGCAGTCCGTGCACCACACCGTATCTTCTCTTGTCTTACTGGTACTTCCCTTGGCGGCCTTGAGTTCTTTCATCATTCTTTCAAGGTCTTTTTGCAACGCAAGCACTTTCTTGCTCGACCCATCCTCACTGCTTTCAGTCTCCGAGTCATTGTCAAAAGATGACCTCATCTTCTTGGAGGTCTTACACTCACTCTCTAAATCCATTGCTCGGTTGTATGCATTACTGTACGAAGTAGGTGGAACTATCTTCATTTTCTTTCGTAGGGAGGTTTTGAGTCCCTCTATGAACCACATCTTCTTCAGTTCGTCCGCTGGGGCGACTCCATCTTCCCGATGAGTTCTTTGAGTCGCCGTCCGTACGCACGGACGGACTCATTCTTCGCTTGCTTAGTGTTGTAGATTTCCACTAATATCTCATTATCATCTCGTAACAATTGAAACTCTGTCTGGAAGGCCCTTTTGACCTGGTCCCATGTCGTCAGGCTCGTCTTGTCAACATCCGAGTACCAGTCAATGGCTCCCTCCCTCAATGTTGCAGGGAATTGGCAGATCCATTCGTCCTGGTCGGTAACTCCATTGGCAGCCCATATAGTCTCATAGGTTCGGCAATGCCGAACAGGATCCTCCTTCGCTTGGCCTGTGAACTTGGGCAGTTTCTGCTTACTCGCAGCCATGGTAGGTTGTTGCCTCCGCGAGGGATTTGGTACTCCGACACCACCTCCTCCTTGAGTATTGTGTGTAGTGTTCACTGGTGGCACTTGCTCGTGCGGTAGTTGTGTGACTGGTGGGACCGTACTGTGTGGAGTCCTTGGTTCCAACGGAGGGTTCGCCTGTGCATTCGCAGTGCCTTCGGCCGTACTGTCACTGGCACCTCCGGCAGTACCGTCACCTTCGACCGTACGATTCCCTTCGTGGTCTCGGTCCTCCGCACGTGGTGTACGGGTCAAATCTTCAAACCGGTCTCGCTCTTCTTGAAGTAAGACCTGTCTCAATTGTGTTTCCTCGAGTAGTTCTTCCCTACTCCGCACTCTCCGATGCTCCAGCGAAGTGAACTGTTCTCCGTCGGCCTCTGCACCTTCCGTACCACTTCCGAGGTTCCCTTCAGGCAACCCTCTGGCAAGCTGGTCCTTGGCAAGTTGCCTCAGCCTATACCGACGTTCACGTTGTTGCGCGGAGATCAAAGCCTTCTGTGCGGCTTCGCCTTCGTCATCTTGTGCCTTTTTATTTCTATCTTTATTTAAAACATTGGGCATAAATCCTTTCCTCACTTCTCTTCCCGAGTACGTCTAGGCAACGGCGCCAGATGTTTACCTGCTGGGGTAAACTTAGTATTGCACAGACATCGTACGGGAAATATAATAAACACAGAATATATCAGAGAATAATAAATACTTTCATTAATCATTCGAGACTGGCAAGTACATTTATATCATAATGATTATACAATCATATCTCCCATGTCCAACCTCCGAGAGAGTATATAAAGTACTCGAAGGGTCACGACCGAAGCGTCGTGACGTAACTGTCTAACCTCTCGGTCACTAACGACCGAGAGTAACATAATACTTTACTAACATAATAACCCGTACATACAATTATCCCGACAACATGCTATTGTTCAAATCATTAGACCAAACATCTGGATGGTATTCTTGGGAGTTTAAACTTTTTCTACTCGGCAAGTAGTTTTCCAATCTGATAATATCACTATTTCCAAGAAAAGAATCAAATCTCAGTCGTTAGGACCTACAATGTGAATACAAACTTATTGACTTCTATATGTAAAGATAAGCTTTTGTAGAAAACTTACATGATAAAGCAGCATACAAAGTAAGATACCCCAAGCTCTGTGCATGTGAAGATGGCATCCCTGGATCAGCCTTCAGACCCAGGGCAGAAGGAGGTCGCTGCTGTTTAAAGATATGCTTCAAAAGTTTTGAATTGCTTGTATTAAGAACACTGCCTGCTACGGCCCATACAACTCCAGCATCATGTCTCCAAATTATTACAGCAGCAAAGATTCCTGAAACTACCCACTTGCTCTGCATCATTTGTGAAAATAGTTATAACAAGGTACAGACACAGAAACCTCAAATCTGCAGCATAAGAATGCATTAAATCAACAACATTCTATTAACTCTCAAGTGAATAATGAGTTATTCCAATGAAAAATCTAAACCAAGTACAAAGTCCTGGTGGAACACCAAAACAATCCAATTGTGTAAACATATGGCTGGGGGCCAATGAATTAAGTTGACCACACGTTGGAGAAAGACCATAATCATAACAAAATTAACACCTCAATTTATCCAAACACAAGGTCTGTGAATGGAATTTGAAGCTCAATAAGAAAAGCAGTGTTTTCCAGAAAATGAACACATTCCATGTATTATTCTGTCTCCACTCATAAGCTTATAACTTATAAATGAAAATTTAAATTCTGAGAGTTAACTACTGTTAGCTCATTCAGGTAAGGCAATGATGGTTTGACAATCAGCTTCAATTGGTAAGAAAACAAATAAAATTTAAGCCCTCTGAGTTTATTAAAGGTAAAAATTCAAGTACTGTAATAGTAGTTAGGTATTATGCTCTTTGCAGTCTTAATTAGCAGATGACTTCTTGTTTCAGTGGTACCCCAGAACATGGGCACAAACTTTTCAAATCTTGGAAACATGAGGTAAATGACACAATGAAAAGTGAACAATATAGAGTTTGATTTGATTTTGGTGTGATTAAATCAATAAACTTATAGCAACGAAATATTGAGAAGCAAGCTCATAAAATGCAAACTACTACACTGGGTATATGTGGAGAAATGCTTGTAAGAAAAAACTCCACCACAAAAGAGACCCAGACTTGTATTACTCTCCAAAGTTGGGAGTTCAGGGACATGGTAATCCAAAAACTGGGGAATTCAGTTCGGGAGATATACCTTTACAAAGATTACAAGGCAGCTTGATGGAATTCAAGCTAGTCAAGGAGTTGTTTTTCAAAGAAAAACTTCTAAAGAATATGTATTTGTGAACTTTTTGTAATTAAACCTTAATTAAGTTAATAATTAGTTGCTTTCCTGTAGGTTGGTTGTCCAGGAAGTTATCTTGAAAAAGCTTTATAAAAGCCATATTGTAATACAAAGGGGACAACTTAATATTTCAGCTATTATTTATTTCTATTAATATTTACCTTCATGGTTTAGATTTTCTAGAGATCTCTATGCTCTGCCATTTCCAACAAATCTTTAGAAAATAGATCGTTTATTTTGAAATTGGTGATTTGATCCATTCTATTTCAGCAAGAATCTAGGTTGAGCTTGACATTTTAAAAGGGCTGCAGGATGAGGTATGTCTCAAGGTAGGGAATTGCGAGTGGAAACAATTTCTGTACTATGACAATATTGACTTTAGTTTAAATAAAGAAAGTGTTTTCAGGTTGGCCACATTGCTGCAGATTGTAAAGTGCTCAAACCAAATTCTTCCAAAATTGACGCATGGTAGAAAGGGGTTTGTCTATTGATTTAACTGTGAAGCGATATGTGCCTGAATCCTCCAATGATTCAGACAGCCCTTTAAAATATTATAATGTTTCTTTAATGGTCATCTTAGTTAATCTTTACTGTATAAGGTAGTTTTTATTTTCGTCTTTAGTTCACGATTGTTTCTTGTAGAAACATCGTCTTTTTAAATCTATATAAAGAGCATTCATCTCCTCTGTTTAATACAACAACATCGATTTACCATAACATGGTATCAAAGCAGGTCGATGGGATTTCATAAAATTTGGCAAATTTTTTAAGAAAAATTCGAGCTTCTTTTGATCTGGAATTTTTTCCAGAGATTTGTTTATTGATTTTATAAAATCAAAATCATTGGAGGTATTTTATGAAGATTTTGCGGTTCATCTTTGAAGGATTTTGCTGAAAATTGCGAGCCTGGTCAAGGGATTTGATCACGTGATTTCTTGTTTTGAGCAAAAGTCTCTGATTTTCGAGGCTTGCACGTTTGTTGCATGTACTTGCATGTGCATTTTGTGAGTTGCATGTTCTTGCATGAGCTGTTTTACCACGCAATGTCTCGTGTTTTGCTGCGTGAAGGTTTCTCTGATGGGTTTTAATAATTTTTTCCTCAAAAATTATTTGGTGGGTTTACAATTTTTTCCTCAAAAATTATCTAGTGGGTTTATAATTTTTTCCCTCAAAAATTATCTATTGGGTTTTATCATTTTTCCCTAAAAAACGAAGCTTTGTATTCTCTTATCCGTGTCTCGAGTTTTGTTGTCTAATTTTGATCGATATTTCACCTCAAAAATTGTGTCGGATTTTTCAAGAGAAAAATCATGGTTTTTCGCAGTTTGTTTTGGAGCATCATGCTCATTTGCAAAGTTTGGAGGGTTTGCCGATTTTTCCTCAAAATTGTGCTAGCTGTTCTTAGTGTTTGTCTCTATCTCCAAGGAAGAGAAGCTTTGTTATCCAACATCAGGTTGGATGTTTTGTGATGATTTCTAGTCAGATTTTTTGCTGGTTCTGGGAGGGTTAGTGGCAGAGTCTTGTCTCTTTTTGCAAAATGTGTTGAAGAATTTGCGACCAAAAGACAATAGTTAGACGATGACCATTAACAGAGGGTATTAGACTATTATAATGTTTCTTTAATGGTCATCTTAGTTAATCTTTAGTTTATTAGGAAGTTTCTATTTTCGTCTTTAGTTCACGATTGTTTCTTGTAGAAACATCGTCTTTGTAAATCTATATAAGGAGCTTTCATCTCCTCTGTTTAATACAACATTGATTTACCATAACACCCTTCCCCTTTGGCTTCATCGAATTAAAATCGCAATGGCAGCCCTTTTAAAAATACCAGAGACTCATTTGTAGGTGGTGCTTGCCTCACCTTCATTCCCTCCAAGATATACTGATGTGGTTCAATCTTCAGTTGTGGCAATTGTTATGCCACAAAGGAGGGTGTTATGATGGATATTGTCAACGGTGGTGGTAGTTGTGGTGGCTATTCTTTTGTGATCTCAATGGGGAATCATAAGTCTTTTGTTCCTCCTATTGTAGCTCTTATTCGGTAATCGCTTTGCTCTCCATTCCTCCTTTTCCAAAAGCTCTAGGTAATCTGCAGTCTTCATTCTCCTATAGCTGGCTCTGATTTTCTAATCCCCTCACACCCCACTCCTCCTTTTAGAGCAGGTAAAGCATCTTGGCCTTTGGATTAGACTCGAGACGGGGAATGGGGAATTGGAGCCAAAATTCTGGATTTTGTATTGCAATCCATCAACCAATTGCTTTTAACTTCCCCGACTTCATTGGAATATGTAATATCCCACACTAGGATATTGCCTTAATTCTGGTTTTGGTTGTCAATTTTGAATGTTTGACATTTTGTCAAACATTTTGTAGGCAAGCTCCAATACCACTGTAAAGAGCCTGGCTGGCTCTATGCTGAAGATTATGTTTTTCTTTCGAATTGTTTTGCACTTTTATAAATATATAAAATGATCTCAAGCATTTGTAGGTGGTGCTTGGCTCACCTTCATTCCCTCCAAGATATACTGATGTGGTTCAATCTTCAGTTGTGGTAGTTGTTATGCCACAAAGGAGGGTGTTATGATGGATATTGTCAACAGTGGTGGTAGTTGTGGTGGCTATTCTTTTATGATCTCAATGGGGAATCAGAAGTCTTTTGTTCCTCCTATTGTAGCTCTTATTCAGTAATCCCTTTGCTCTCCATTCCTCCTTTTCCAAAAGCTCTAGGTAATCTGCAGTCTTCATTCTCCTATAGCTGGCTCTGATTTTCTAATCCCCTCACACCCCACTCCTCCTTTTAGAGCGGGTAAAGCATCTTGGCCTTTGGATTAGACTCGAGCCGAGGAATGGGGAATTGGAGCCAAAATTCTGGATTTTGTATTGCAATCCATCAACCAATTGCTTTTAACTTCTCCGACTTCATTGGAATATGTAATATCCCACACTCGGATATTGCCTTAATTCTGATTTTGGTTGTCAATTTTGAATGTTTGACATTTTGTCAAACACTTTGTAGGCAAGCTTTGATACCATTGTAAAGAGCCTGGTTGACTCTATGCTAAAGATTATGTTTTTCTTTTGAATTGTTTTGCAATTTTATAAATATATAAAATGATCTCAGGCAGCAAATAATTTCTAATTCCAAATTCACCAATTGATTCAATTCAAAACCTTTCAAATATTCAAATAACATTACATAAATTCGAATGAGAATTGGCACCTTAAGAAATAACACAACTACTTGGAATGAATCGCAGCTCCTATGAAATGGTACGCAGCTTCAAAGAAATAAATCACAGCCTCTAAAAGAATATCGCAGCCTTAAGGAATTGGCTCGCCATTCAATCAAAGTTGACACTGGCATTTATTAATGTCTTCCTTGCTAAAGAAGACCCCTACGCAATCAAACAGTCACCAAAGAAGTGAAACGGCAGCCCTCCAAGCAAAACGTATCAGCAAGTGTAAATCACACTCCATTTGAAAATAATGTTGCTTTTTAACAATACTGTACAGCATCAATTCACTTCACAGCCAGAACAATTTAACACAATTCATTGGCATACATTCCAATTCAAAGTGTGCGGAATTCTGAAGAAGATTCTTGTTTCTTCAAAACCAAGAACAAACCCTCAAACCCTTCTCCCAAACTTCTCCACAAAATGCAAACAATAGATATCATTGAATGAGTTTCTTTTGCCCAAAGCATTGCTTTTATAATAAAAGATATCTTCTCTCACACACTTTTCACTTACATAAAGACTTTGCTTTATGTGCAAATTTGAAATATAATAAACAATTATATTTCTTTCCACTTTAATAATGAAAAAAAGACCCTTTCATTAAAATAACCATATTCTGACACATAGGGTCCCTGTTTTATGAGCTTAGGATTTAAAATTTCTCAACCCGGTTCCAACGAGCTATAACACTAAGATGCCCAAAATAGATTCCCAATAAAAATGGCAACCTTAGCCGATTTAATTAAATAATAATTATAATTCACCCATCTTGAGAAAACAACTGAGGAAGCATCAGAATCAAAATTTGGCAGCACAAGAGTGATCATGATGATGAAAGATGATGAATGAACTTGACGAAGTGACTTACTAAAAATAGACACTCCCTCCAAGAATCTTGGAGTCCAAACCAGAAGTCGGAAGTAAAATCTGAGAACATCATATAACTCCTCTAAATCATCTGAGCTTGGTAGAACCATATGTTGACTTACTATAAATAGTAAGTCCCTCAAAACGGGGCCAAAACCCACAACAGGGTCCAAGGACCCAATGATAGGGTAAATCCACTAACTCCAATGCTCGCTCAAAATGGGGACATTATAGTCCTCCCTCCCTGAAATTGCTTGTCCCCAAGCAATCTCAAAAAGAAAAACACAGAAGTCCACCTAGATCCCAAGGATAGAATGGAGTAATGTCTCTGTAATCACCTGCAAACTCTTGTGGAGAAATCATCATCCACTGAGCAAACCCGAACATACTGTCACCATGCCAACCATAGTGACCCACACAACCCGTAGTGCCAAACCTGTCACTACCTAGATCCCGGTAGAGATGAAACTCATAGCCATCCAAAACAAAGAAAAATGGATGTCCAAAACCATTTGACAAACCAGAGCTACCTGCACACCCTGCCAACCTACCCTGAGTACTCCTGTAATCCAGATATCCGTCCATTGTAAAACAATCCTAGTTGTACTAACCGTGCAAGTCACCTCATGCTAACTTGCAGTAACCAACCCCATCAACTGCAGATGGAGAAAACCCATCCCAAAAAGGATGATATAACCCTAGAGCCAAGCCACACCGACACGCAAACAAGTCCTCAACCGGTAGGTCAAAAAAGAAGTGACGAGTGCTCCTCACTGTGTAGTCATGGTGAAATGCCCTAATCCTTGTCAAAGGCTCATCAAAATCCAAGTGAGAATAAAGAGAGGGCTCCAACCTTTACTCCGAACAACTCGTTGGGCAGGGTCCCGAGTAACCCATTCAGCAAACCCAACCACAAAATCCCTATGAGGAAACATTGTAGTCAAAGTATCTGAAATCTTTCCCACTAAAAGCTGAATACCGTGAGAACCCCGAATGAGTGTACCCTCAAAAGTCCTGAAGGGTCCCTCTCGCAAAACCGGACTCTCATGCAAGTACTCCATTAATGACTCTGTGCAGTAGAAATTATAAAAGCAAAGTATTAATACACTTAAGATTTTTGGCTCAACCCACTACAACTCAACCCCGAAGGACTTTAATTTTAAAACTCCCACTTTAAAATCACAACTTGACAACTTCATTGCTTAACCACTCCTCAACCTTTTTAAGCTTTGTACTATCAACCTTACTGCCAAAACCTAACAACTATGAGCGATAAGAGGGGGTCCCCATTTGCAATGGAGCGATGGTGTGAACACCTCACATCAAGATGGAGTTTGACACAAGTTGAAACCCTTAAATAAGAATGATGAAAAAGTGTGTAAGAACACTAGTAAATGCTTGGTTAATGGAGTTAAAGAGTTAGTCATAGAGGATAAAGATGAAGATATGGATTGCTAATGCAAGTTGTGGCAATGTTGATTGCATTCTAGAATGGCAGAATGACAGTTCCAATGGAGAAAGAAAAAGAGGTAAAATCTGATTTTTGTGGGAACATTGTTGAATCTGATTTGTTTAAAGATGATAGCAATGGTATAGGAGAGAATCTTGCAGCAAATAATCTATTGAAAGATGAAGTTATAAATGAAGATAAAGATGTACAGGTGAAGGGTGGATTGATGGATGATCTCCTACTTGAGAAATAGGTTTTTGAAGTTGAAGTTTTTGAAACTAATAGTTTGTTGTAGGATGGGAAAGAAGAATCTCTTGAGTGATTTTCTGACACTGATGTAGATTCAGAAGAGGAAAATTTTGCAGCAAAATAGTGTCTCTTCCAGGGTGTGAACAAAGAGGAACATAGTCTTGCTGAAAAGAAAATTGATGGACAAATTGTTGCAGCAGTCTCAAGGAAAGAGGTAATACATAAATTTGATTATTTTAACTGAAGAAGATGACTTTGAAGCTTATGATTTTTCTAAGTGTCCTAGTGAATAGTGGTGGGATTTGGATTATGTGAAAATAGGGAGAAAGAGAGGAAAGATGAAGGGTGGAAGAGACATCAAACTGCAGAGGAAACTGAAAAAGCATATTGAGACAGATAAGGTAGAGAAATGGATTCAAAACAAGCATAGGACTTATAAATGTTTATGAGTTTCACTCATGAAACATTTCAATCTACCATGGGTGTCTGACATCCACGTGGCCCAAAACAAACTAAATTTGAAGATTCCTATTCCCTCTCATGTGTGTTACAAGCAAAAGACGGAGCTAAGATTAGTAACCGGGGAGGTGTGTTCAGCAACATATGGGAGAGAGTGGAGAGGGTGGTTTAATAAAGTTGTTTCTGGATGCTTTTCTATGGGAGAGGTGTGCGTACCAGTTTGGGGGGAGTGGGCTGCAATTTACTTGGGAGGCTTTGTTTCTACGGGGGAATGCATGTTATTCTTCTTTTTTCTGCGTGTGAGGCTGTGTGGGAGCAGGGAGGTTTTTGAAGAAGTTTTTAGTTTTTTTCTGCTTGCTGGTCTGAGAACAGGCAAACAGAAATTAATTTTGAATTGAGAAGCTAGTTTCTTTGGCTTACTATTTTTGTAAACCTATTTCAGAATTCAATAAGTTTTGTTTGCAGAAATTAATGTTTGAATCTATCCAACTTGCTATTGTAGATCAGATTTATTGTGTGTCTGAAGTGTGTTGCAGGAGTTTGCTAGAAGGATTGTTCAGTCATTGCATCAGGAATTTGGTTCATTCGATGGTATACATTTCGTATCTTCATTATGGACTATGACCTCATTATAGAGCACCATTGCAATTAGAAAGAAGAAAACAAGAAGAAGAGAAAGACATTGAAGACATGAAATTTCCACAGTTCAAAATAGTAGTTTGAAATGTTTCTAAATCTGACTGTGTGAACTTTTTAACATCAATAGAATTAACGTTTTGGAGCACACTCCATTATCCATCACTGGGATGAAGAAAGTAAATAGCGTGCAAAAAGTTCATGCAGTCAAATCAAAACATTTAAATCTAAGACCATTTTTTGACCATATTTTATGAGGAAGAGTTGTACAACCTATAGTATAGAGGCATGCAACAAAACATCGATATCACAAAAACATTCCATAACAAACTGAAAGCGTAAAAGAACACTGATATATTCATACACATTCAGAAACAAATGTTTTATCTTTTTCTCATGCCAAATATATGTGGTGAAAGAGGAACAAATATAAGACATGAGTAAAGAGTTTGTTCTTATTTTGAATTACTCCCAATTCTTGGCGATATTAAAAACCTAACAAAATGAGCCTTAAGGACAATGGCACAAAGCTTTTTTTTAAATACCGGTCACTTGAAACCTGCATGGTTCCAGACCATGGGTAACTGCGCTTTTCGTGGGTAATGCTATTATGATTCAACTATTCAAAGAGGTGTGAAAGAATCAGTAAATTTCTCATCTGAAAAACACTGCATCGTGGAGTCCCCTCCGCACTTACCGGAACAGAATAAAAAACAAGCATAAAAATCTGTATAAGCTAAGCCCACAATTTCACGGTATAAAGTGGCAGACGATATCTTTATGTTAAGCCTACTTTCCTACGAACAAACAACTGCTATATGATAAACACACATTTCAATATGGTGAAGGTCTGTGTAGTCCATAAAGGAGGCAAAAGTTTTAATCAGGAGGGGCTAGAATATGTACACTTAATTGGAACAATACGCAACATAAATTGAAAAGTATTCCCTTTGGACTTCTACAGGTGATGTCTTATAAACCAAATTAGTGTCTGTCTTGGCAGCTGATTGAAAATTATCGCTCCCTTCAGTGTTCTCATCATGCAAAAACAAAATAGTCCTCTTGTCTACCCAATTCATTAAAAGCAAGCCAGCCCTAAAAAGTACAAAATATCTAACAGAAAAATAAATTGGTGAAAGCCTTTACAAATTTGTTGACATGATGCCCAATTCCTCTTGAAGATGTTCCTGAAGTTGAAACCCCATTTTCAACCATGGGTTCGATTTCCATGGATGCTTCTCCTTCGGAGCTGCTCCTACTTTTTCTGCTGTTTCTCCTGGTAATCATTGCAGCAGACTGTAACATTAACAGTGTATTGGGTATTCTCTGCCTGCCCAGATCATAATTAATTTTAGAATTTTCTGAGATTTTGCACTGAGAAGAAAGACAGGGCACATTTGTTCTGTTTGTTTTCAGCCCTTTGAAGGAAGTCAGCATCATGGACTTCATATTTACATTGAGGATATTTGCAGTTGCCATACCGTTGTGTATTCACGTGGCTCTTTTTTATTTGTCAATAGTGGCAATCCATATTTCCGTTATTTTTTGTGACTGGGAAATATTACACGAATGATTAGGACAAAGCTAAAGCTCCAAAAACCTCACCCTCATTTCTATTGATAACCTAAAAACTAAGGCTCCGTTTGTTTGTCGGAAGATGACAGGAATATGAGGATGATAACCCGATTATGACCCATATCCACTGTTTGGAACCCTTAAAGTCATAATTGGGTTATCATCCCAAAACTTGAATATGGGCCGAAAATGAGAATATCCATCTTCCAATCGAAGAGGTGGAATATGTTTTGATAACCCGGTTTTGGCGGATTATAAACCCAATTTGATTTTCGGTCGGGTCCGCCATCTTCCCAACATATTGTTTCGTGGATACGATTTCATGTTTCGTGGATACGATCTTTTGTTTCGTGCATACGAAAAATTATTTTGGGGATATGATAGTGGGTAGGGTTTATGGACGCTTTCGTGGGTCTGTGAACTGGTTTCGTGGGTCTGTGTACTGGTTCGATGGCAGCATTGTGAAGGGGATTTGCAGGTTTGTCTTCAACTCATCTTCTGGTGCGTTGATCAAGGTACGCTATTCTTCTTTGTTGCTCTAAAAATCTACGGCATTCTATTTTGAGCGTCCTGGTTTTTCTCTGCAATTATTTCAGTATAATGGGTTTGTAATATGGGTTTTTCTCTTTGCATTCTGCTTGGTATCATGGCAAATACATTCTCTGCAATTATTTCAGTATAATGGGTTTGTAATATGGGTTTTTCTCTTTGCATTCTGCTTGGTATCGTGGCAAATACGTTCTCTGCAATTATTTCAGTATAATGGGTTTATAATATGGGTTTTTCTCTTTGCATTCTGCTTGGTATCATGGCAAATACATTCTCTGCAATTATTTCAGTATAATGGGTTTGTAATATGGGTTTTTCTCTTTGCATTCTACTTGGTATCGAAGTGCATTTGTAATATGGGTATTTGTAATAAAGTTCTCTGCATAATAAAGTTCTCTGCATAATATTTTCAAACTTTCTGTGCATTTTGAATGTTATTTGTGAATGGTAGAAGATACCTTGTTCTTGCTAGGATATCCTCCATTGTATTGCCTTCATGATTTCTTGGCACAACAATGTTCTTTTCTGAATCCTGAATATATCACTCTAGTAACATTTTTTCATACTAAAGAAACTCGCTAGTGTCAATTTTCCACTTTTTTCAGTTTCCAAAGCATTTTTTTGGACTATATCCTTCATTTAGTAACATTTTTTCATACTAAATAAACTTGCTAGTGTCAGTTTTCCTTCTTTTTCTGCTCTGTTAAAATAGCAATGAAAATAGTAGACACAAGCATCTTGGTCCTAGAAACTGAAATGGGTTGTATCTCCAGAACCCAATCCGTTTTCTTGTGCAATGGCAAGGTTTGTGGATGAATTATAGTGAACTCAGAGACTAATGCAACCAAAAATGTCGAGATTCCTCTTAAATTTCTTTCTTTGCCAAACTAAAATGCATAACAAAGATTTCCTGAGGATCCGGCTTCCCTCTTTATACTGTTCAAGATGCTCGAAGAACCTCTTATTGCCAATCCCTCTTTATACTGTTAGAAGCATCAAAATCCACCTCTTTCTTAATAGTAGTAACACCACTTTCTTAATAGGAGTATGTGTGTTATTTATAATGACAAAATTATCAGAATTCCCCTCTTTCTTTCTCAGTGGCAGCAGTGGTGCCACTTAAGTTTATCAATAAGAATTGTGTGTATTACAAGACAGGGTACAAAATTTAAGTTTTGATGCTTTCTTACTACATACTCAGGTTTTGGCTCCCCAATTATAGCCTCCTCGCAGTTCATTGAAGGGAAAAAGAATATGTGTGTCTTAGGTGTAATAATGAGCCAAAGAGTGATGCTTCTTATGTATTCAGCTATGTTTTTGCAATTTTGAAATATAAAAATTTGGCTTGTCTTACGATATTTATACCACATCTCTTTATAGTTCTCTAATTTGAGAAATGTAGAAAAAGTTTTTTGATTATATAGAACATGAAGTAAAATAAAAATTAGATGTATGATATGTAGTAATTCACTGGAGGTAAATCATATGCTTAATCTGTTTTGTTTTGCTATCCGTTTCTGTTTCCCTTAACAGTGAAATGTATGGAAAATAGACAGGCACACAAACTGTTTGATAGATTTTCCAAAGGATTTTGTGGTCTTGACAAATATCCTGTATCCACAAGGATATAGCAATCAAGCTTCATGTCAATAATCCCATGAATGGGGGAGTGGGGTGTGGAGCGCTACATTTGTTTTTCTTATGCTGTAACAAATATCTAATTTTATGTCTATATGATATAATGTATTGTAATGTATGTCAATGCAATGGATGGCTGCAATTTACCGAAATGCAAACGTGAAAGGTGGTTACATGATGTGGTGGACTCAATCGACCATCATGTCACCAGTCCTGCATGTAATCAATATGACAAAGTTCCATTCATAAGTGAACATATAGATCACTCATAAATTGCATCATAATTCTGTTGGCTACAGAAGAATTACAATTTCCATGAAAAGGATATTCCTATCAACTTGTAGTAGCAATCCCCACTATCTCCACTTTTTCCTCTCCAGTTTTAGTTAGTTGAGGACCTCATTTCATTAATTTTGATCCCTCTTGCATCTTTAAATGACCCTTAATTCTGGATGAAATGATTATGCCTCATTTAAAATAAAATAAAAATATCCTAATGTATTGTCTCCTCACTTTCCTTCTATTATTTTCATAGTGGCATAGAATTGTATTAACTGATCCTTCTTATACATGTTTTATGCTTTGATATTGAATTATATATCTGAGAATGTCATTTCAAGATTCTATATAATGGCACATCCTTTCATGCTTTTATTGTTATTATACACCATCTATTTGATAACAAAAAAACTCACCCCTGAACTGTAACATCGTTCAATGCCTTTAATCTATATTTGATCATACATTTATTGTATTGACTTCAATATACCTTGCGATGTGTGAGCTACACTTTTCAATTGTGTATGTATTTCTCATTGTTGTTCTTGTATTAGATTTCATACCACCATACTTCTTGTTGTTCAAACAAACTTGCCCCTTCCTAGAAGTCTTCCTTCCGATGACTATTCCAAGAGCGATTTCATTGTATCATTACATTCCTTTGCTATCATCAATCTTATTGGCTTTGTCTCTATCTTTAAGTTTGAACACCCACTCAACTATGTAGTTTTTTGAGTCAAACTCATTGACCCATGATTCATGAGTAGTGGTGATGCTTACAGAGGTGAAGCACCGGGACTTCCCGGTAGGTCCCGGTGCTTCACCTCTGTGAGCATCACCTAGATTCATTCATTCTCATGAGAGATGGGTTCGTGTTGAACTAGTACTCATGAATCATGGGTCAATGAGTTTGACTCAAAAAACTACACAGTTGAATCTTGATAGCAATATCACATACTCATCCATAGATGTATCCACGAAACAATATATCGTATCCACGAAACAATATAACAGGAAGATTGTAGACCCGACCGAGAATCAAATTGGGTATATAATCGGCCAAAATCAGGTTATCAAAACATATTCCACCTCTTTGGCTCGAAGATACATATTCTCATTTTAGGCCCATATTCAAGTTTTGAGATGATAATATTCAGCAATCATATTCATGAATAGCAGTACCATATCCAATATCATACAGCAATATCATATTCAATATCATATAGTAGTATCATATTCATTATCATATTCAATATCATAAGCATGTTCATATTCAGTATCATATTCATGAACAGTAGTATCATATTCAGTATCATACAACAGTATCATATTCAATATCATATTTAGTATCATAAGCATGTTCATATTCAATATCATATTCATGAACAACAGTATCATAAGCATGTTCATATTCAGTATCATATTCATGAACAACAGTATCATATTTAGTATCATATTAGTTGGTTGTTAGGTTCGATAATGTCATTTTGATTCAAGTTTTGGTATATCTCTTGATCTTGCTATGATATCTTAAGAAAAGAATGAGGCTTTTCTATGTATGTGGGTATGTTTCTATGTATCTATGTATCTATTTATCTATCTAATTGTTTATATGTATGAACTATCTAACCCTATATATCTATGTATGTAGGTATGTATCTATGTATCTATGTAACTATTTATCTATCTAATTGTATATATATGTACCTATGTTTTTAGGCCATTGATGGATCCTATTAAGAATATTGACGTTCTAGAACGGGTAGTTGTGGGGATCGCATATTCTCAACTTCTCACAGCTCTGATTGCTTGTGTTCTTGCAGCCATAGCAGTGGTGGCCCTAGAATCTAATGCAGATAGGGGTAAACGAAAAAGAAAAGGAAATAATTTCTATAGAATGGTTATTCATTCCAATGACGTGGATTGTCGTGATCAGATTCGCATGAGTAGGGGAGCCTTCTTTCGTCTAGCTACTATCCTAAGGCTGAATGGATCCTTGAAAGATACAATACACTTGACATTAGAAGAACAACTTGTGATGTTCCTCCACACCGTTGGCCATAATTTGAGGAATCGCAAGATTGCCCACAACTTTGGCCACTCAGGAGAGACAATCAGCCAATACTTCCACAAGGTGTTGAGGGCTATCTTAGGACTCCACAAGGATTGCTTTCTACCACCTAGTCCAAACACTCCTCCTGAAATTAGTGGGAATGAATGCTTTGATCCATTCTTCAAGGTAATTGTTGTTTTGTTACATTTTTCTTGTACAGATTTTTATCATTGGGGACTGGTTGACCTTACAATTGATGATTGTATCATATCGTATAGGATTGTGTTGGAGCTATCGATGGAACCCATATACCAGTCACCGTCGATGTCGACATGCAGGATAAATATCGTGATAGAAAAGGCAACCTATCGCAAAATGTTATGGGTGTGTGTTCCTTCGATCATAAGTTTCAATACTGCCTTGCTGGTTGGGAAGGGTCTGCCACAGATAGTCGTGTTCTAGCTTCAACTCTGTCAAGAGCAGATCCTCTTATTGTTCCCCCCGGTAAGCCAAATCATAGTTTAATAATATGCTTTATTTATGTAGGAAAATATTTTCACGTTTCACATATTAATAATATACTTTATTTATGTAGGAAAATATTTTCTAGTGGATGTTGGATATCCCAATGCACTTGGATTTGTTGCTCCTTATCAGTGTACACGCTACCACCTGAAAGAGTTTTCAAGAGAAAATCCAATAAACTCAAAAGAAGAGTTGTTCAACCATCGACACTTCTCTCTTAGAAACTCAATAGAGTGTACATTTGGTATTCTCAAGTAGCATTTTCCAATCCTGAGGCATGCCACGTCTTATCCTATCATGACACAAGCCCATATTGTATTAGCATGTTGCATACTACACAACTACATTATGGTAGAGGACGACATTCCACCAAAAATTGACATTAAAGAGGAAGATGATCGTGATGGGGTAGATGTACCAGTGCTAGAGACATATGGGTTGTCTCAGAATGATAGAGACCAGTGGGCACAGTTTCGAAATGATATAGCAAGTAGAATGTGGGAAGAGTATAGATCCCAACAATAGTTGTTCTTGTCTTTTTATCTGCAAGTATTGGACTTGTAATGGTCAATGTGTTTTATTTGAGTAAACTGGTGTATGAAGCTACTTTGATATACATGATGGTTTCCTTTTTCTTGTCTTTTTATCTGCAAGTATTGGACTTGTAATGGTTAATGTGTTTTATTTGAGTAAACTGATGTATGAAGCTACTTTGATTAACAACAATTTGTATACACAACATGGCTTACACAGAATTATTGATGAACATGAATGAGATTGCTAACACGAGCCAGATGTATGCACCCTAAAATGGTCGCCTAGACTTTGGGCCCCATTTATTTGATTTATCAACCCTGAATCATTTTTATCAATAATCAATATTTTCAACATTATCAATTTCTTGATCAAGTCCTAATTTCGATCTTTGGGCTAACCATTTATCCTAAGTCTTTATTTAATTAAAACGAATATTTCCTCCCCTTTTAATTAAATAAAAAGCCCCCACTTTCCTCTTATCCTAAGTTGCACAAATAAAGCATTATTCCTATTTTATAAAAAGGGAAAAAGCACTTTTGTCTCACATGAGGCTCAAAAGTCAACACTTCACTCTCATTGGAGGATACTTGTGCACATGGATTGCTCCTCTTTCAAGCTCCACCGCTGATTAAGATCTTTTGCCTCTTAATCTCCATGGTCCATTTCTCCTCATTTCTTATAAAAGGAGAGCTCTCTCCTCCATTTGCATATCCATATTTTATGTTATTGTTATGCTACAGGTTTTTTAGGTCATCTTGGAGCTTTTGGAGACATTCTTGCATCTAGGGTTTGAAGATTTGGAGCATTGTTGGCATTCATCTTAGATCTTCATCAACACTCTATCTTCTTGTCTTCATTCTTGCATTATCATGGCTTTCTTGCTTCATAGTTAGATTTCATTTCTTGCATAGTAGCTTCATTTTCATGGCATTCTTAGTTTAGATTTCCTTTATGCTTTAGATTAATTCATCTAGTTTAAATAGGAGGTATTGTAATCCATTGCTATTTCTTTTCATAGCTTAGTTTGTACTTCCATTTTCATGGCATAGCTTGCACATTTGCATCTTCATCTTAGTTGCATTGCATTGCATTTCATATTGGATTCTTGGAGATACTGGCATTGTTGCCCTTGTCTTCATTGTGAATCTCTCATTGTATGGTTGACTAGCAAGGTCACTTTCTTATAGCTCTAGCTGAGAGCAAAACTCATAGTCCCTTGCAACTCCATGCATAGAGAGCTATGAGCCGCTTTGTGAGGCCTCACTCTTGAGTAACCTTGCATGTAATGGTTCATAGAAGTGCATATTTTAGTGTGTACACCAGATATCTTCTTTGTCAAAGAAGATTATGTGGTCAAAGGACATGGAATGAAAGCTTATAGACTTGCTCCTTGAGCAAGTACAACTAGGAAGAAAATGTGATGGAGGCTTCAAAAAAGAAGCCTGGACCGCAATTGAGAGGCGGTTCAATGCTGATTTGAACCTCAATCTATCCAAGGACAACTTCAAAAACAAGTTGAAAACTTGGAAGCTTGCATATAGAGTCATGAAGGAGCTTCAGAATACAAGCGGTTTAGCTTGGAACGAGGCTACTCAGTCCATGGATGCTGAGGATAGCGTGTGGGATGAGCTTCTCAAGGTAGGGTAATCTCTCTACTATTTTGATGGAAATAATATTGCCTTCTTTTTAAGTTAATAATGAAAGACAAAGAACCTAATCCATTTATTTATGCCAACATGTAGCAAAGAGAGTTAAAAAATGCAAGAATGTATAAGAGGCAGCGCTTTCAGTACTTCACTGAATTGGGTGTAATTGTCGGTAATGACATGGCTGAAGGAAATACAGCTACCATGGCCCTTGAGTTTGAAGAAGGGAACCCTTTGGAAGAGCCATTCGATGTGAATGATGAAGAGGACATTGTACATCTTGATAGTGTTGTTGATTGGGATGACGAGCCTTATAATTCCACTCAGTCCACTACAACAGCAAGTACTAGAGGGACTCCTAGTTCATCAGGTAGAAAGGTGGGAAAGAGGAAGAAGGAAAGTTTGGCTGCTTCATTGGATTCCATGTCCAAAACAATGAAAAAAATAAAAGAGGGCATGAACAATATTCACCTTGTTAAAATTGATGAATCTAGTCATGAGAATGCTTTGACGGATGCCTATAATGCTCTCAAATCCATGCCCGGATTGAGTAGAGGTGTATTCCTCAAGGTATACGAAACTTTCTTGGGTCAACGTGAAAGAGCCAAATGGTTCTTATTGATGACCGAGGAGGAGAGAAGCGACTGGATTGTAGCCACATATGGTGGTTTATAGTTATTTTAAAGGACATCGTTTTGTGATTTTAAATGAGTTGGAAGCCTTTAAAAGGCTAAAAAACTGACATGATACTGCTATTCATTTTATGAATATGACATGAAATCTGAATATATGTGTATGCCAACTTTAATTTAATTTTTGCTGAACATGATAGTGAATATGATAGTGCTGTCCATGATCATGATTGTTGAATATGATAGTGTTGTTCATGAATATGATTGCTGAATATGATACTGAATATGATACTGTTGTTCATGAATATGATTGTTGAATATGATACTGAATATGATACTATTGTTCATGAATATGATTGTTGAATATGATACTGAATATTTAGTATCATATTTAGTATCATAAGCAGTATCATATTCAGTATCAGGACATACCATCATATTCCATGCTTATCCATTTGCATTTCATAATTACATTTTCAATCATTCCATAACTACATTTACAATGCTTGTGATTACCATTTTGATCATACTTGTGATTACCATTTTGATCATATATACCTGATGATCTTGCTGTGATGTGGCATGATACTTTATGATGATATCTAGTGTATTTTGTGTTCAAGAACATTGATTTTTTTATCATGTTGTTACTGATTTTCAGTGGTATTGTACTTTATCATGTGGATGGATATATATTTAGATTTTTTACTATTATATGCTCATATTGTCACAAAATGATTATTTGAATATTTTAATTTAAATGCAATTGTTGAATATGATACTGAATATGATACTGTTGTTCATGAATATGATTGCTAAATATGATACTGTTGTTCATGAATATGATTGTCGAATATGATACTGAATATTCAGTATCATAAGTAGTATCATATTCAATATCATAAGCTAAATACGATACTGAATATTCAGTATCATAAGCAGTATCATATTCAGTATCATAAGCTGAATATGATAGTGATGTTCATGAATATGATTGTTGAATATGATACTGAATATGATACTGCTGTTCATGGTTATGATTGCTGAATATGATACTAAATATTCAATATCATATTTAGTATCATAAGCAGTATCATATTCAGTATCTTACTGAATATGATACTGTTGTTCATGAATATGATTGCTGAATATGATAGTGTTGTCCATGATCATGATTGTTGAATATGATATTGTTGTTCATGAATATGATTGCTAAATATGATACTGAATATGATACTACTGTTCATGAATATGATACTGAATATTCAGTATCATATTCAGTATCATAAGCAGTATCATATTCAGTATCATAAGCTGAATATGATACTGTTGTTCATGAATATGATTGCTGAATATGATAGTGTTGTCCATGATCATGATTGTTGAATATGATACTGAATATGATACTATTGTTCATGAATCTGATTGATGAATATGATATTGAATATGATACTATTGTTCATGAATATGATTGCCAAATATGATACTGAATATTTAGTATCATAAGCAGTATCATATTCAGTATCATAAGCTGAATATGATACTGAATATGATACTGTTGTTCATGAATATGATACTGAATATTCAGTATCATAAGTAGTATCATATTCAATATCATATTCAGCTACTGAATATGATACTGCTTATGATACTGAATATGATACTGAATATGATACTGCTTATGATACTGAATATGATACTGAATATTCAGTATCATATTTAGTATCATAAGCAGTATCATATTCAGTATTATAAGCAATATCATAAGCAATATCATATTCAGTATCAGAAGCAGTATCATATTCAGTATCATAAGCTGAATATGATACTGAATATGATATTGCTATTCATCTCCATTATTAGGGCCCATTTGTTTATCGGAAGATGATAGGAATATGAAGATGATAACCTGATTATGACCTTACAAAATATAGTTTTATGAGAAATGGAAGCATTGGATATTTATGTTGGAGCCACTAGTTAGTACCCGCTGGTATTTTTATTGTGTTAATTCCTTGGATCCATGCCAAGATTATTTTGTGTTGCTAGTGATTATGTTGGCTTTCACAGAGTGTGCTTGTCATTTTATACTTCATTTTATATAGTGCTCGTTTTCCTCTCCATTATTTTGTGCTGCTAGTGATTATGTTGGCTTTCACAGAGTGTGCTTGTCATTTTATACTTCATTTTATATAGTGTTTGTCTTTCTCTCCATTTTTTTGTTTTTCTCTCCAGTTTTAGGAAACCTTGTTTCTCTCGTCTTTTAAATTTTGAGTGCTTTCAGACATATTAGCTTGCATTTGTTTTTAAGTGGAATACACGAAGGAGTACCACATGATGAATGCTTCATTTAATGTATTGTTAAGGTGTAGTCTCTTGACTATCCATTTCTAGTTCTTCAGACATGATTTTATAAATGTGTTTTGGTAGACGACTGTATTGTTCATGATTTTGTATGTATATACCCTAACCATCTTGTTATTATTGTTGTGTTACGAAATTAAGTTAAATAATTCTACTTTGTTTAATGCTCTATTTCATCTTCAATTTCTTTTCATTTTTCATTCATTTTAAAAAACCATGTGATAGGTACAGAAATAGAAATGGATAGTTTTGAGACTACACATATGATGATAAAGTGAGACTACACATCTGCTGACATTAAATATGTTTGAAATAGCTTCTGGATTTGATTTTGTAGATATTTTACGGTCACACTTTGTGATCCTCCATTGGGATGGAAGAGATAAAAATGACTGAAAGAAAAGTCCATCATTTTGGTCTATTGCAATCATTTTGGTCTCAAACTATCTATTGCAATCCTGATGATGAATCATAGAGTGTGATCCAAAACTATCTACACAATCGAATCCAGAAGGTATTTCAAACATCGATGCAAAAAATATCCACGTATGCTAATAAAAAAATGAGCTATCTGATGATTGTTTACTGTTCATGTTTGTAAACGGTCAAAACTTCTGATGGTACTCCTTGGTATATTCCATTTAAAAATAAACAAGTTTTAGTTTTTGTATCATGTTTACTTTGTAGATGCAGGATTGATCATCAAATGTGGGGCATAAGGGCATAGACCGCGGATCTACTTGCATTTTCTTATTTAACGGTGTGTTTTCACACCACCAACCAGTTCATGGATATTGTTATATCTGATGCTATAGTTGTGTCATTATATTTTTTGTATAACTTTTTCAATTTGTACTCATAGAATATAGTCATGTTGTTATAGCGAACAAAATTAGTATGAATGAACAAATTTTTGCTTGATACAGTGCTGATGGCTATGAGGAATGCTCCTATGTGTGACTGCAGTGATGGATTGCGTTGTGTGTTGAGGAAGTCACAGACAAAGGACAATCTAGGCTATAAATTTTGGGGTAGTAAAATCTTCTATAAGGTTGTTAATTGCACAATATTTAAATATTTACAAATAATAAATATTAGTCATTATAGCAAGACTAACTTAGATTTGTATTGTAGGATGGAGGTGGATGCGGTTACTTCCGATGGGTTAATGACACCCCGTCATTGTCTACATCATCCGTATGTTCTACACACAGACCTGTTGTAGATGACGAGTGCAAGAATTGCAAAAGACTCGAGAAAACTATGGAAAAAGAGGAGGCTACATCTAAAGCCGAAATCTTGTTTTTACGATGTCTTCTTTGTGCAACAATTGTACTATTTAGTTTGATCATCGTACTACTTAGTTTGATCATTTTTTGAAGATAGATATATATGTGGACTAGATGACTTATTTATATTTTGATGTGATATGAGCAATGTTATAATTATTTTTTTTGTTATAATATTGTTTATGATAATGTATAAAATTATTAAAAAAAGTTAAGTTTACTGTTCAATATTGTTTTGTTAATGTATAATATTGTTTATTTTTTTTATTAATGTATTGAAAAAAATATATTAAATTTTGTTAAAGTTAAGTTTATTGTTTTTGTTAATGTATAATATTGTTTATTTTTTTTGTTATGATATTGAAAAATATATATTAAATTTTGTTTATGATTTACTACATAAAAATATAAATTAATATAAAAAAACTATACATAAAAAATGGACCAAAATAATAAATGTATAAAATTATTTAAGTTTTCTGTTCACAGAATTGGAAAAAATATATTAAATTTTATTTATGATTTAGTACATAAAAATATAAATTAATATAAAAAAACTATACATAAAAAATGGACTAAAATAATAAAATATCAAATTAAAAATTAAATTATAATTCCAATTCAAAATGTAGAACCAAACAGAGAAGATGAATTTCTATCTTCCAATTCCAATTTGAAATTGCAAACCAAACACATAAAGAGGAATTTCTATCTTCCAATTCCAATTTTGAAAATGGCAACCAAATGCAAAAGATGGATTGTCTCATCCATCTTCCGGGTCAACCAAACAGTCCAAAACATATTCCGAATATACAAAATCAAAATATCAAAACCTTATTATGAGATAATTAGGTTTTGGGCCAAATTCCAATTCCACAAACAAACGGGGCCTAAACGATCAAATTTTAAAGATACTATTTTTGCAAGTTGAAAACATATTTAATTTTAATTTACATTTCTTTTATCAAGAGGGCTAGGAGAAACCTAAGGGAGATACTACTAATTGTTTTCCAGCCAATGCATGGTTTGATAAGGAATGCAAGAGGGCTAGGAGAAACTTAAGGGAGTCAAATAAAATAAACTTTGACATTAAGGCCTACAAACAGATCCTAAAGAAGAAAAAAATTGATTTTATGTTCACAAGGAGAGAGGAGCTAATTTTCTTGGGCAGAAATAACCCCAAACTTTTTTGGAAAGAACTCCAACCAAGGAAGAAGCAAACTGAAAATAATATTACTGCCACCCAATGGTTTGAATATGCTAAGCAACTTTATGAACAAGAAGGTGGAGTGGGCCAGCCACCCTTGGTCAACAATACTGCAAATCTTTTCACCGTGGAGGAGATAGAGATGGGGATTAAGAGGTTGGGTGTGGGTAAAGCAAAAGACCTTGTTGAGATTCAAGTAGAATATTTGAAGTGGGGTATGAAAACTCTTGCACCACACATCACATAAATCTTCAACAAAATCTGCCAAGAGGGGTTTCCTAAAGATTGGACAATCAACCTTGCAATACCACTTTTTAAGAGTGGTGATGTAAACAACCCCTCCAACTATAGGACTATAATGATCAATCCCCTCCTTGCTAAACTTTTTGGCAGTGTGATAGAAACTAGGATCAGCAAATGGGCGGAAGAAAATCATAAACGTGCAAAAGGGCAAGCTGATTTTAGGCCAAAGCACTCGACGGTTAATCACTGTGTCACTCTGAGACACATTATTGAAAAAGAGTGAGAGAAAAAGGAAGAGGTTTTTTGTTGCTTTGTTGACTTTAAAAAGGCTTTTGACACTGTCCCTAGAGACAAGCTTTAGCTCAGGATGGAAGAATTGGGGATTCCTATGCATCTCAGAGCTGTTGTTCATAGGATGTATGAAGAGGTGAAAGTCAAAATCAGAACATCAGATGGTATTTCAGAATGTTTTAGGAGTGATAGTGGGGTCAAATAAGGTTGCCCTTTATCTCCTACTTTGTTTGGTTTATATATCAATAAACTTGAAGAGTGGTTAAACATGCAAAAGGGTGAAGGTATTTAGCTAGGTGAATTTGTTATAAAGTTTCTCCTTTATGCAGATGATCTCATTTTGATTGCCAAATCTGCTTGTGGTTTGCAAGAACATCTATCTTCTCTTGAGAGCTTTTTCATAATGGTGGGGATGCAGGTCAATATCAGCAAGACTAAGGTTATGGTTTTCTCTAATAATAAAAAAACAATATCAATATGAGTTTTACTTTAGTGGAAGTGTTCTTGAAGAAGTTACAGAGTATAAATACCTCGACCTTGATTTCAACAAAAAGCTAAGTTGGCCTAGCTGCAGGAATAAAAGGACATTAGGTGGGTGGAAGGCTTTTTATGCTCTTCAGAACAGGTGCCATGAAGTAGAGCTTTGGGATTGGAAAACTATTCAAACCTTGTTTGGTCTTCTTGTGCTGCCTGTTGTTCTTTACGGGTGTGAATTATGGGATAGCAACACTACAATAGCACAATGGAAACAAATAGAAGGAATCCAAAAGTGTTTGATCACAAGCAAATTTAAAATCAAAAGCACTGTTCCATATGATATTGTAGGATTTGAGCAATACAAATCCACAAAACCTGAAGATCACCCACATACAAAAACCTGTTACAAGGAAGTAGAGACAAGAAGAGGGCAAGGGTTTGACTCAAAAATATGAAGAAGAAAATATCCTCAAATAATGAATGAATTAAATGTATAATGAATGAATTAAATGTTCAATGAATCATCCTAATAAAGGAGATCGAAAGCCTTGAAAGACAAACCCTAGTGCATGTAATAATTAGTTAAATTATTACAAGACTGATGCATGCAAGTTTATATTTAAAACAACTAGTGCATAAGTTTAAATCAACTAGTGCATGTGCGTTTAAATATAAACAACTAAAAATAAAAGTGTTGACATCTTAAGAAGGGAGTAAAGTTAATTAATATACTTAATACTTTACTCTAACACCCCCCCCCCCTTAAGATGAGCAACAATGCAGCTCAAACAATGCAAGAAGAAAGCAAAGGAAACTACAGTGCTGAAAGCAAAAAAATGGGTCCTGACAACATGGCCTGATGAGGTACCCAGCACAACCAAATCTCTTTAAAATGAAGAAATAGAGAAAACCTAGTGGGAAAAAACCCTACTCCAAAAAGAGATATAAAGACAAGCAAAAGAAAAAAAATGACTTCAAGAGACTCTCTCAAAGCCATAAGTATAATGTGTGTTGCCAACCCCCCCATGAGAGAGGATCAAGGTTCCAAAGCCCCCCCAGAATGAAAGAACCCCTGGATCAATGAACAAACCACTATGACTCCAATGCAGAGGAGTGAAAGTCAGTAAACACTGAAGAGGTAACCTCGAAAGATGAGATTTCACTAGAAAGTCAAGTTGATGCTCGAAGGAGTAAACACGAGGATCCTGAAAGGGAATCCCCAATGTAGGTGGTGTGACAGGTGTGTTGACACTATCATGAAAGAGGAGATGAATGTCCTCTGTAGAATCCTCAACAAGTGCACCTGATGGCTCGATGAATGGAGCTAGAGGGTTAGGCAGTACTAAAGAAGAATCTTGTTGAAGAGAAAAGACCTCAATAGGATGTGGTGTGGTAGTCATAGTAGTGATCTCAGGAACAATACAAAGGTTCAAGTGACCTGACTACACCACATGATGCTCTCACAAAAGAGGAGAGTTGTGCTCCAACAATGGAGATGGTGGACCAAAGTGTGAGAAGGTGTAGAGATGGGTGGAATGATCAACTATCCCTTTAGCAATAATGCCTCCTATCACACTATCCCGAATGAAGACTGAATCTGTAGTGAACTCAACTATCTTCCTTGATCCATTGTGTGTAATCTGATAAATCAAGAGAAGGTTTACAAATAGAGATGGAACATATAATACATCATTGAATTTGCCATCCTGAATGCCTACTGAACCTTTCCCATAGACTGTTAGGACAGTGTTATTCCCCATGAGAATATGAGGAATGGGAGAAGCCTCAATAATAGAGAAGACCCCTTGAGAAGATGCCATATGGTGAGAAGCACCTGAATCCAGTATCCAAGGGACCTGTGAAGGGGATACAATAGATGCCTGTAATGCATGACCCTGTCCAAAATCCTATCTAGATGTCGAAGATGTGGAAGAAGACTGAAAAGTAGACCCCTGTGAGGTAGAAGAGGATGGAGAGGAAACATTGCTCTTCTAAAAAAGAGCTTGCAAATCTGCAATCTATTTCTCATAGCCATCAAATCTCTTCTAAAAACAATGTGACTCATCATGAGGTCCCTTCTGACAATAGGAACATGTAGGTCTATGTCTTCTATTTCTCCTTCTTAGAAGAAGATGGTGGGCCAGTAGAGTGCTGAGAAGAGGAATCTGATATTTTCTTTGACCTCTTCTTCTACTTCTGCTTTCTGTTGGATGGCTGGGCAACCAATGCTTGGTTCTTTGATCCTGTTAGAGAGTCCAACTGAGTAAGTTTGGCCTTCTCTCTAGTCAAACGATCATAGAACACCTCAAAAATGGGCATGGTGAATGTAGGTCCCAAAGTGTCCATGGTAGAATGAAAGGTAGAAGAGAAGATCTGAAAGTTTCCCCTAAGCTTAGACATAATCAAATAAATGCACTCTTTATCAGTCTTTTGCTTTCCACATCCGTGTAACAAAGATCTCTATTGTTTGAACTTCATAAGAAAGTCCTCAATAGAGGGAAAAGAATCAAGTACAAGAGAGGTAAGCTCCGCCTCAATCTTAAGTGCTTTGAACTCATTCACTATACCAAACAACTTGTTTAGCTTGGTCCAAATAGCTAGAGGGGTATTGCACCCATCAAGATGAAACTGCAAGCTGTCTGATACTTGTAAAGCAATCAACCCCATAGCCTCATCCATCTTGTTCCGATGTTGCATGATCTCAAAGGGCCTTTGTAATACTAGTTGCACTGCATCTAGACAAGACCAGAGCCCTTTTGAATGGAGAAGTTGTGTCATCAGGGTTTTCCATGTGTGATAATTACGTGGGGTCATAAATTTTAGACAAGAAGAGGTCTCGGCCATATTTTTTAGAAGGGGTTTTATTTTGATAAATATCTGGTTTAATTGATAGAAACAATAAAATAACACCCCCCACAAGCCAAATATCGAACCCCTAAGCCTAGAATGATATGCTTTATCAAGAGAAGAGCAAAAAATTATCAGATCTAAATATTGTGTACCTTGAAAAAATTCTAATGAAAATAGGCAAAAATTTGGATGGTGCTTGAGAAGAGCTTTTCGGTGCTTCTTCTGAATCGAAAAATGAAGCTAATTTGAGCAAATTAGGCCCCCCAATATGCAAAAAGGATAATTTGGCATTGACAGAAAAAACATAAAACTAGATGACAAAAAAATACTAGATTAACCTCCATGAGAGCGTCCGGCTCAGAACTAGTTTTCCGATGATATCTCGTTTGTCAAAAAATGATGCCTGGAGCTCCCGGAATGCCAATTTCAATGAAAGAGGCTCCAAAGACAAAAAAATTTCAAAGGGGATTTTCTCTAGGCCCTAGCCCCTAGTCACATGCGGCTCCGGGCGCTGGCAGTCTTGGTCTTACTGTTGGTGGTTTGGACCTGTCATCAGCGGTTAAGGCCTAACCACTAGCAGTTGGTACTTGCTATTGGCGGTTAAAGTCTGACCGCAGTGGTGGAGCGGAAGCGCGGGTGGAGTGTGGGTGGCGCAAGTTTTTGAAATTTTTTTTTATTTTCTAAAATCCGTATTGCATCAAACCATGTGCCAGGGTCGTACGACTCTCGGATGCAAAATTTTTTTTGCCTCCAAGGCCAACTTGTCCAAAATCGACAAGTTTTATATGGATTTCGACTATCTTGGGCCTTTCGAATGCAACTGTGAGGTCTGTTTGGGCCAAAAATGCTCCAAAAAAAGATCTCCTCAAGATCCATGCTGGGGCTGATTGCAAATTGTTTTTACCACAGATTCCAACATTGTCCAAATTGGACAAACTTTATATGGATCTTGGGGTTCTTGGACGCTCTAAATGCAATTGTGAGGTCTGTTTGAAGTTAAGATGACCAGAAAAATAGGTCCCCCCAGATCTGACTAGGAACCCTCTCTAAGAACTTCAAACACGAATAAGCTGTAGCAGATTAGGCTCTAATACCATGTAGGATTTGAGCAATACAAATCTACAAAACCGGAAGATCACCTGCATACAAAAACCTATTACAAGGAAGTAGAGACAAGAAGAGGGAAAGGGTTTGACTCAAAAATATGAAGAAGAAAATATCCTCAAATAATGAATGAATTAAATGTACAATGGATCATCCTAATAAAGGAGATCAAAAGCCTTGAAAGGAAATCCTAGTGCATGTAATAATTAGCTAAATTATTAAAAGACTGATGCATGCAAGTTTATATTTAAAACAACTAGTGCATAAGTTTAAATCAACTAGTGCATGTGTGTTTAAATATAAACAACTAAAAATAAAAGTGTTGACATCTTAAGAAGGGAGTAAAGTTAATTAATATAATTAATACTTTACTCTAACCGATATCATGCTAAGTGAAATGGGGGCTGCACCTATCAAGGCACTTGCTATGGTTCGCCTTATAAGCTACCTAAAAAGAATCAAAAAAATGGAAGAAGATAGATGGCCTAAAGTTGTCTTTAATGATACATTGTGTAAATGAAAAAGGACATGGATGCAACAAAACATCAAATGGATGAGTAAATGGAATATTCAATTCAATATGTGCCCCACAAATAACAAAGAAATAAAGGTATTTTTTATGGAGAAATTCTACAAGAGAAATTGGGGGAATGAGATCGGGAGGAAGAAAATATATTATATAAATGAGTTAAACCCCGCATGTGATCACTCCAAAAAGCGTACATAGGAGCCAACATTTCTTGGGGGGCTAAAATTCTTATTGCTCAGCTAAGAACCAACTCTCACCAACTCCGTTGTGAGACCGAGCATTAGAAGAGGCCAAAGGAGGCTTGGGAAGAGAGAATTTGCAAGTTTTGCAATTCTAGGAAAGTGGAAACTGAACAACACTTTATTTTTGAATGTGAGGCCTACAAGGACATTAGAGATAAATTTTTGGATACTATATGTGATAGCTCTTGGCATAACCTATTCAGCGAAGAGTACATTGAGCAGCTAGGTGGACTCATCATCAACTTGCACAAGAAATGCACGGAGTTACTTAAGTCTGCTTAAGTTGTCTTGCTGTCCCATAGGCTATTTTTAGCCTCACAGACATTAAAATTCTATCTATCTATCACCACCTTATCAAGGAAAAAAAATCAAAATATTTGAATTAATTTTTTCAACTTAGAAATCCTGCATTTCTTAAATGAATGAGTATATATTTTTATTTTTATTTACATTCATTTCATCAATTACCACCTAATTGTTGACTAAATTAAAAAATACCACCTCATTTGTATTGATAAATGATCAAGTAGTTTAAAAGCATAATATTGCTTAGATTTTTCAAATTATATTTTCTCACGAACAATCATCAAATATTTAATCAACTAAACAACAAAAATAACATTTAAAAAAAAAATCTAGCCATCTTCAACCCACTTTTCTTTAATGATTGAGTATATATATTTATATTATATATTGATTTCACCTCATTTCAAATAGAATGGTAAGAAGGAATAAATGGGAGATTGTGATCTCAAGGTCCAAGATGTAGAAGATGAGGTTAACCTCAGTCCCAATTGAGAATATAGATTGGTCCCCACTTGGTAATGAAAAAAAGGTGGTTCACACATGTGCAACAATCCATCTTCATAAACTTTATGTCTTTATATCAAGTGAAAGTTAAGTTAATGATGTGGAGATTAAGTTCATTACGTCGAGAAGCATCTCCAATCACATAATGGTGCAATCAATCACCTTTTTTGTATGAATTTGACATGCATTTCCCTACTGCATGGAAGTGGAAGAGTGGATTGTGCTATATGGTAGTGAAAAAGTGGAAAGCACAAGTAACTGGCAATGATAAAAAAGAGTGGTGGAAGAATGGAAGGCATGAGTAACCTTTTCTTTCTTGTACATCCAAAATGAATCATTGTTCTTTTTTATTGATGCAACTTTTGGGATGACTAGAATACCATTTGGAAATTACCAACACTCAAAATATTGTGAGAAACAAGGAGAGTGATGCATGAATTTGATCCTTATTTTTAGTAGTTTATTTAGCATACGTTGCTTGCAGAAATGTGAATTTGTGCTCATTGTCTTTTGTCATTACACTCATTCTTATATTTAAAGAAGCAAGTTCCTTAGTTGAAACATGTCCTGGGGATGTTCAATTCTCAAATATTTTTGAAATTACCTCAAGTTTTTGAAGGAACTAGTAGACAAGAACTCCTTATATTGCATCCCTTTTGTTATCGGCAACAACATGAGTTATTCATCATTATTAAGGGTACGTATACTAGCCCATTTATTTATTGAAGTGGGAAGACTAAGTTGACTATGGGGAATGTATATCAAATGACCTCCACGTCTAATGGTATATAAAGAATGAATTTTAAATGTTGATAAGGTTTTATTGTGTGATTTGGCATGAGAATATTTAATATTATAAGGTTAAAATGGTCGAGGTCATGTTATATTTTATAAGGTTTATTATACAAGAAATCCAAAAATTTGAAAGATCAAACTAACTTCTAGGAGTGGAACAATGAACATAAAATCATTTTTATAATATATGAAAATGAGAGCATGAAGAATCTTGACATATAGGCAAGGACGAGGAGGTAGGAAGGAAGGACTCAACCTATGATTAACTATCCAATGATAGTATACTTGTAAGCTCATTTGACAAGTGTGTGAGTAAGTGTCATGCATGAATGCAATAAGTGTCTCAAAAAGTGAGGATGCATGTCTCAACTATATGAAGTAAGACAAAATCATAAAATAACCTAAGCAACTTAAGCTAGGCATGAATAGGTCAATCCTAAATAAGTTTTTAGCTAAGTGTATAATGACATTATTTACACTAATACCCTCCCCCCCCAAGTGAAACTTAGAGAGTGATGTATGCATGATGATGAGTCCCATCTACTAAGCCATATTAGTTACTCATGTACAAATATCTCATAAGTAGAGAAAAAGGAAAAGGCCCAGTGAAAACAAAAATCCTATCCAAGAGAGATTTTACAAATGCAATGAAATGTATAAGTGAAACATGAAAGTGATAGAAGGAATGACTAATGATGACTCCCCAAGGACTATTATTATCACAATCTACAAGAATATGCCTATCATAAGAGAGTGCAGAGAGAGACTGTGGAGCCCCCCATAAGATGATAGAACCTACAATATTGAATGGTGATCTAAGAAAAATAAAAAAATGTGATCCATGAATGTTGAAAAACATATAGGTGCTTGAAATATTCTCTTGGGATAAGAATAATAGCCATCGAATTGTGCTTTTATTAACTACTCCATGTGAAGGTTCATGTATGAAATAAACCAAATATGTATATGCGTTGACAATAAAATTGATGTAGTTGTCATAAAATGTGTGCCAACTCTATAAAATTGGATTGACTAAACAAGTTTGATATGCCTTGTAAGTAATTATCCCAACTATATTGGAAACACAACTATGAATATCCCATTGCCTTGAATCATGAGAAACCAATAATGTAGGAACAAATGAGAAAGACAAAACTCCATGGTTCAAATAACCAAATTGTATCTCCTTTTGCATGTTTAAGGTATCAATGTCATATATACTCAAACTATTATCAAATTCAATAGAACTAAATGAAGAAAATTAATAAAATTTTTAATCATAATCAATATGAATCGTGATAATGATGTATCTACTCTACAATCTCTAATGACCATGGAATGTGGTGTGAACTCTACTATTTCAATCATTCCATTATGTGTAATATGATGAATGGAAAGGAGATCAATGGATAAGGAAGGTACATAAAGTACACCAATGAACTTTCCTCAACCAGTTTTAAAAGATTATTTTTCAAGAGTTGATGTATAGGTGTTATTCATCATCAATATTGGTGAGAATGATCAAGGGTCAAATGAACAAAATAGTTCCTTGGATTAAGTCATGTGGTGTGATACCTAAGAAGATCAAGAAGCCACTTATGTGGTGTGTTGTTTGCAAAATAAAAGAGTGGCACCCTCTTATTCTTAAGTTTGTTTGAAGTGGTGGATGATGAGGACAGAGGATAAGAAGAACCACTTGTCTTGGATCTAGGAAACTAAACATGATGTTACTGAAGAAGACACCTCAATTAATTATTTTTATTTTTGAAACATTGGTGTTCTTCATACCCTTATTTCTTACAATACGTAAATATTGACCTCTCCCTAAAATCTCTCCTTCTTGACGAGGGAGATGCAATATCTGATTTTGGTCCCTTAACTTGATCCATGGTTTTCTTCTTTCCCTTATATTTTGAATCCTTTTGTTTAGTTGCAACAAGATCTTGAGGCTTTAATGGCTTCATTGTAACCATTTTAATTTTCTTGTCTTGCTCCTTGGTAATATTAGTAGCAAATTTAGAAAGAGTATGCATAGTGTATCTTGTACCAAAATCACACTTTGATGAATGAAAAGTAGAAAAAACATTGAATATTAAGGACCTGACTCTAATAAGACACTTAGGACTAATTGATCATATTATTTTTCTATCCCACATTGCTTGAACTAAAACCTTATCAAATTTAACTTTTTGAAGAACTCTTGGATTGTGTTAAAATCTTGTGTGATAAGGCTTATTAGTATTGGAAACAACCAAGATCCTTTGAAAAATAAATACTCAGGACAAACCAACAAGATACAAAATGAGAGAATGTCAATAACAATTGTTAACAAATGTACAAATAGGTGATTTGCATATAATGACAACCAAGAAGAGGTGAGAATGTAGGGTTCAAGCTCTAAATATCCCTCCAAGTATGAAACAAGTGTAGGACTCTATGGAAAATAATCCTTGGTGAGTGTACATCAAGTGAGACAAAAGTATTTTTAACCTCGCATAGTTGGAGAGGATATCCCAACACTTTAAGTGACCTTAAAAGTGTAGATCAAGAGATACAACTATGATAAAATAACACCAATAACAAAAAACAAGTGTCATGCATTACACTACTTAGAAGTGTTTGGTGTTTAATGTGGATGATAAAAAGGACACAAATAACAAGGCACAAGTTTCACATAATAGACTACTTAGAAGCACTTGGTGTTCATGAATATCAGAAAATGATCCACTGAAAGAAACCCCCATATGAGAGATGTAAATGAGTAGGTCTATATGACCCCCTATAAATGTGAAGTCCATCAAACTCTATGAGGTTCCTTCACTGCTCCATAGAAAATAGAAAGTATAAATAATACAAATGTCATTATTCCCCCTTTAATGCTAACGAGGAAGTGTAATGATTATGTTCTCATCTGAGACCAAACAAGGCTCTCAAAGTTTCAAAAACAAGGATTGTGCAAGGTGTCTTCTGAGAAATAGAAATTTGTAAAAAAAAATCATAGATCATTCTGCAAAATAAACTACACCACTAGATAGAGTACTCAATAAAAAAGGCCTTTATATGACTAATAAAAAATCTCTTGAAGTTGAGTTAAAAATTAAGTTTCTCAATAGAGAGGGGGCGCAAAGTTGGGGACAAAATGTTGACATCGTGCTAATGTCATTCTAACTAAGATTAGGTGACTAGAAAAAGTGATTGTGCAGTTGATTGAGTAAGTACAAGTGGTAAGTGACTAGGAAAGATGGAATATTAATATACTTGGGGAGGTGTACAAAATAATAATAATAATTTGTACCCCCTACATAGGTATTGCATGGGCCTGTACAATGCCAATTATAAAAATTGTTCTTTGTGATTGCCATGTTGTAAATGTTTATTTGTGTTAGTTAGGAAATAAAAAATTTGCCAAAAAAAAACTACACAAAAAAAATGACCTATATGTAAACTTGGATGATGGTACAATGGTATGGTCATATGACCTAGCCATAAGTGGGCCAAAAAATGCCAAAAATTTCTAAGCATCGAAATATGGAGTGCCTTATATGAAAATAGGGGTTTTTGGCCCTTTTGAGTGCAACCAATGACATATATTTTTCTCTAGCAAGGTTTGTTTTTTCCCTTATACTCATTACCCTCTCAAAATAAAGCCTAAAAGGGAGATATTTCACAAGTATGATCTATTACCATGTTGGAAACAACAAAGATCCCTTGCAAAATAAATACCCTCCATAAACTAGCAAGATGCAAAATGAGAAAATGTCATTATTAGTTTTCACAAATGTACAGAGAGGTGTCTTGCATATAAAGGAAACCAAGAAGAATTGAGAAGGTAGGATTCAATCTCTCACTACCTCTCCAAGTATTCAATAAGTGTAGGAATCTATGGACAAACATTGGAAAATTGATGAGTCTATATGAGGTGAGGAAAAAGTCTCTCTAACCTCTCATGTAAGCTGAAGAGAGAATATCTCGACCCTCTAAGTGAGTTTAAACATAGTTTGAATACGACTCAACTAAGTAGGCTAAAACAAAACTAGTTAGGTAAAACCCATTTTCACATTAACAATTATTCATTCTCTAATTGATGTCTCCTCATTACATCTTACTTACCAAATAAATTTTCTAATGGTGTCCATACAACACTGGGCATTGTAGAAGAATCAATGTGAAAGAGATGTTCAGGACAAATGGACATGCATAAAGTAATGGATTCATCATTATAATTATGTCATTTTATTTTTTTAGTTACTTTTATAGGTTTAGATTTTAAACCCACAGTGACCCCATTTAATCCTAGTTTCTTGAGTGTTTTTTCTATTAATATTTTCCATTCAAAAAGTTAAATGGGGTTGGGATTAGGTCCATTTTGTAGAATAATATAAGACAACCCCCCTTGATAGATTAGCTAACTCCTCCCTTCCCACCAATATATATATATATATATGTGTGTGTGTGTGTGTGTGTGTGTGTGTGTGTGTGTGTGTGTGTGTGTGTGTGTGTGTGTGTGTGTGTGTGTGTGTGTGTGTGTGTGTGTGTGTATCATCTTAAAATAGAAGCACTTCCATGTTAAGAGTGTTTAGCCCTCTGAGTAAGTGGTTTGGGGTCATATCGGATGCCTTGAATGGACCTTTGCCTTGATTTGGCTTTCTCCCCACTTTCCACTTCTTTTCTGCACTTGATTTCTTCATTATAGGTGAAATTAGGGTTAGGATCTCAAGGATTCTCCTGAATTTTCCTCTTTTGTGGCTCTATTTTCTAGGTAGGACTTAGAAATAGGTCCTCTTGGCCTTCATCAAAGTCATCATAGGATTTTATGCTTATCCTTGGCATTCTATCCTATTTTGGTATCATTTTTAGATCTCTGGGCATCCCTGGGACCTCCTCTCTTGATTCTGACTGGATCTAGGCCCAGGGTCAGATTCAAGGTCAAACCTGACTAGGTTAGGATCAAGCTCAAACCTAACTAGGTTAGGATCAAGCTCAAACCTAACAGGTCAATCCCAACCTTGATTTTGCCCCCCTCTTTCAAATCTTCAAAATCCTTGATTTTCGGGTATTGGGCTTTCGAGATATTTGTTTTCCCCACCTCCGGGTCGGCCATTTTAGGTTTCAAAATGGTAAATCATCTAATTTCATTTAATCTAGGTATATTTTTTAAAGGTTAGGACCTAATTGGGATTTAATTCTCCAAGGTGGCCCCTCGAGGATTGTGCCCTAGTTCACTATAAAAGGAGGCCTTCCTCTCTCATTTTCACATCTCATCTTCAAGCAAGTTCATGATCAAGATCTGAAGATTTTCTCAAGGTGATCAAGAAAGCATTCCATTCAAGCATTCAAGTCCTCTTCTCTATCCAAGTTCTCCACTGACGATCAAGGATTCAAGGATTCAAACCCTAGATCTAGCCATCATGATGATGCGATCTTCCTTCAAGATCCTTTTGTTCATATTTAAGATCCATTTCATCCTTCCTCAAAGTGGATTCCAAGCATACAATCATGGAGGTTTGATTTACATGTTCAAGCTTTCATATCAACATACTTGATTACATTTCAAATACAATTGCATATCTATTGAATTGCATAACTTCATTGTTAGATCTACTTCTACTACTTGCTAGCATTCTCCATTTCAATTTCAATATTAAAGTTGATTCCAAACTGGGGTTTGACCAAGGAAAACCCCCCAAACAAACAACAAAACCATTTTTTTTTGCAGGGATAGGTGCGAGATTTCAGATTTGAGAGCGAATTTGGATACCCTTTTCGGAAACTTTTGAGATCTGCGAACAGAGTTAGAATCGACCTTCAGAATAAAAATGTAGCCTTTATGAGGGTCAAAGACAACCTCCCTTATAATTGGAAAATATTTTTTGGTTTTGTAGATCTCATAGTTTTAGTTGAAGATCACGAAAATCAATAGTTTCTTAGACTGTTTGACAGGGTTTTCAGCAGGTTCTTTTTCAAAGGTAAGTAGCCTTATCTCTTCATTTCAACATTAGTCATCTATATTTACTTTCCATATCAATACAATTCAAATGTAAGTGTAAAATTTTAGTTTTGGGGTCTCTTTTATGTGCAAACCATTGTTCTACGACCCCATCCATATTTTATCCTTTACATTTTTGGTGAACCTGACATGCTTACCCTCCTTTGTTTTGTGGATTTATATGCTTTATTGTTTTAGATCTTCCTTTGTATTCCCTTGTGTGTTCACCTTCACTATTCATTTTGGTGAACCCGACATGCTTACCCTCCTTTGTTTTATGGATTTAGATGCTCTATTGTGTTAGATCTTCCTTTGTATTCCCTTGTGTGTTCACCTTCACTATTCATTTTGGTGAACCTGAAATACTTACTCTCTTTATTTTTTGGTGTTAGATCATTTGTTTTCTTGCCTTAAGATTAGATTTCTTTTATTCTCTTTCATTTATATTTCAAAAATCAAAAAAATTGCAAAATCTCTTTAAAAATACAAAAACATTTACATTTTTATGCTTTTAGTATTCAACATGTATGATTCTTGTTTTGAGTACTTTGATGAGGCTTTTGTTGTTCAAGATGATAGATACCTTAATAAGGTACATGGAAGTGAGGATGAAAATTGTTTGAATGAGATCTCCATTGATCCTATTCCTATTTCACCCTCTTCCACAACCTCTTCAATTGACCTTTACAAAGATGAGTTAGGGATTGATGTTAATTCTTCTCCTAATATATGTATTTTCTATGAGCCTACTTTAGAATACAATTTACCTTCTTTCCCTTCTAGGGATCAAGATTTAATGAGTTTTGATGATCCTACAATGTTCTTTATTGATAGGGATGATAATCCTCCTATTTGGGATGAACCTTTGAAGTTGGATATTGATTACTCTCTTCCTCCTATTTGGGATGAACCTTTGGATTTCGATGTTGGTTACTCTCTTCCTCATGAAACCATTGTGGATCATCCTCCTATTTGGGATGAACCTTTGGATTTTGATGTTGATTACTCTCTTCCTCATGAAACCATTGTGGATAATCCTACTATTTGGGATGAACCTTTGGATTTGTGTATTGATTACTCTCTTCCTCATGAAAGCATGGTGGATAATTCTACTTTTTGGGATGAACCCTTGAATAAATACATTGATTTATTCCCTTCTTGTGAGGAATTTTTGATACAAGAGGATGACATATTATCTAAAACACACTCCCCTTATGTGAAAGAACATGACATAATAGATCCTTCACCTCCATTTGGGATTCCTTCTAGTGATGATGCATTAGTGGAGAAAGATATGCATTCCCTTAATACTCTTCCTCTTAGTGGTGATCTTATGGAAAATAAAGATCATACCTCACATCATTCTTATCATAATATTACTTATATCTATTCAAACCCTTTTCCAACTATGGTTCCAAGTGTCCCTTTGGTTGGGTCTTCCATTCATATCACTTCCTACACTTTTCCTAGTATTCTAAACTTCCTACTTCTAATTGTATCCTTCCTAATCTAGTTCCTAAACTCCCTAATCCTAAGCCTATCTTTCCTAATCTGATTCCTAATATTCATATTCCTAATTCTTCATCTTCTATTCCTAGTTCTTCCCACACCTATGTTGAGGTTCAAACTATGGTTTATGATGTACAAATATTATTCAAATTACCTTCTCCTTATTATCCGATCCATAAATATAAAAGAAAAGAAATTTCTCCTTTGAAATTTCTTCATAATTTTACCCCGCATTTTGATATAACATAGATCTTTTCCCCTCTAGACTAGGGGGCAAGAGGTATATTTCTTCCTGTCTTCTAGAATCCATTATGTTCCTTCTTTGAGCTTAATTGGTTATTCTTTCATGGTTTGTATTATGATAGATTTTCATTCATTGTTTTCTTCTATTATTCAAGATATCTTTTCTAAGACATATGTTTTCTAAAGGTATCCCTTGTCTCTATCTCTGGGGGGCAAGGTACCTCCTTCTTTCTCTTTGTCTAGGGAACTACTTTCCCTAGCTTAGTGTTCTTTGTTTATATTGCAATATTATTCATCATATTGACAAATGTTTTGACTATGGATAACCTTCTTATACAAGAAGTTGTTGTCCTAGGTCATCACTTCTTCTCTATGTTGAAAATTATGTTCTTTATAAGCTCTCACCCTTGCTTGGTGTTGGAGTTGTTTCCCTCATTTCAAAGATTCCTCTTCCTCTTGTTTGCAGGGGGCTTGATGATTGAATCTTTGTTCCGGCTTGATTTACCTTTCAAAGGTTATATTTTATCCAAAACACTCCTCTTTGGTAGGGGTCTTGTTGATAAGATCTCTTTCTTTGAGGATCCTTTTCCATGAGTGACATATCCTTTTCACGATTACCTATATTCTTGGATGTAGGGGTCAATATCCCTCGCTAAGAATATGGTATACATTATTGCTAAACATGATATCTCCTTGCATTGTGAAGTAGGTATCCTCTTCCATCTTTGTTCCTACACTTAGGGGGCAAGGATGCCATCTCCTTCTTTTCTGTCTTTCCAGGATTCACCTCTTTCCTTGGGTAAGCAATATTTATCTATTATGTGATATCCAATCATACATGAAAAATTTTGGTTTGCATTGAGGATCTTTGTCCTTAATCACAACCTATTTCATTGTTTGACATTGGGTTTCCATGGTTGATAAATCTCTCACCTTGGAAACTGAACATTGTGCTATCCCTCACAAGGGTTACTTTCTTTTCACTTCTTGCATGATATCTCTTTACATTCATCCCTTCCATGGCCTCATAGGAGCTGTGACCTTCTTGGTTTGGACCAGGTGTTGTCTGTGGATATTGTCTTGATGTTGAGGAAGGCTTTATCCTCGTTCTTTTCTTTCCTTAACATGTCAAAATAGTATGTTTTTGCCATATTAAGGAGGGAGGCATATATAGGGTCTCCCTTGTACTATAGTTTTTTATTTTTATATGCTAAATCTTGGAAGGTAACACACATAAGTTGCTAAATCCTAAAAAGACATTCATTTATATGCTAAATCTTCCGATGGTAACACACATAAGTTGCTAAATTTTGAGGAGACACACATTTTTCAAAATTTTCAACATGCTAAATCTTGGAAGGTAACGCACATAAGTTGCTAAATCCTGAAAAGACATGCATTTCCAATATACTAAATCTTCTGAAGGTAACACACATAAGTTTCTAAATCCTAAGGAGACACACATTTTATGTTCATAGTGATACAAGAAGGTGGATCTATGGGTATTCCAGAAGCTGTCAGAAGACACATTACAATTGCAAGCACAGTTTATGGGTGAACTTGTTGGGCTCTCCCTCCAGGGTGATTCATGGTAAGGTGGACATCTTACTAGGTGAGGTAATCACTCTTTTCCCTTTCTCTCTTTTCGCTTTCATGCTAGTAGGATAGGATCATGAAGCTATGTTGTTTATAGTGTTTCTCTTGTCTTTCTTATGTAATCATTTATGCTTTTATGATAGCTTTCCAAATATGATATTAGTATGAGAAATATTTCTTAGGCAAGGTTTTCTTATGCTAATTGATTTGGGTGTTTTTGTACTAACCCTTGTTTTGTTGACACTCTCATGCATGTATGTTGAGTTAGAATCCTTAGCTTGGGGGCTAGTGTCCCTGACTAAGTGTCATTCTCTCTCATTTTGAATCCACTGGGATCTCTTCTTTCTTCTCCTTTACCAAGAGTTTGTATCGAGTCCATACTCTTGCTAAAGTGGGGGCTTAATGTATCATCTTAAAATGGAAGCACTTCCATGTTAAGAGCATTTATCCCTCCAAGTAAGTGGTTTGGGGTCATATCAGATGCCTTGAATGGACCTTTTCTTTGATTTGGCTTTCTCCCCACTTTCCACTTCTTTTCTACACTTGATTTCTTCATTATAGGTGAAATTAGGGTTAGGATCTCAAGGATTCTCCTGAATTTCCATCTTTTGTGGCTCTATTTTCTAGGTAGGACTTAGAAATAGGTCCTCCTAGCCTTCATCATAGTCATCATAGGATTTTATGCTTATCCTTGGCATTCTATCATGTTTTGGTATCATTTCTAGGTCTCCGAGCATCCCCGGGACCTCCTGTCCTGATTCTGACTGGATCTAGGCCTAGGGTTAGATTCAAGGTCAAACCTAACTAGGTCAGGATTGAGCTCAAACTTGACCAGGTCAGTCCCAACCTTGATTTTTCCCCCCTCTTTCAAATATTCAAAATCCTTGATTTTTGGGTATTGGGCTTTCGGGATATTTGTTTCCCGCCTCCAGGTCATCCATTTCGGGTTTTGAAATGGTAAATCCTCTAATTACATTTAATCTAGGTTTATTTTCTAAAGGTTAGGACCTAATTGGAATTTAATTCTCCAAGGTTGCCCCTCTAGAGGATTGTGCCCTAGTTCACTATAAAAGGAGGCCTTCCTCTCTCATTTTCACATCTCATCTTCAAGCAAGTTCATGATCAAGCTCTCAATATTTTCTCAAGGTGATCAAGCAAGCATTCCATTCAAGCATTCAAGTCCTCTTCTCCATCCAAGTTCTCCATTGAAGATTCAGGATTCAAGCCATTGAAGGGATTTGGTTCAAGCATTCAAGATTCATCATTCAAACCCTAGATCTAGCCATCATGATGGTGTGATCTTCCTTCAAGATCCTTTTGTTCATCTTCAAGATCCATTTCATCCTTCCCTCAATGTGGATTCCAAGCATACAATCATGGAGGTTTGATTTACATGTTCAAGCTTTCATATCAACATACTTGATTACATTTCAAATACAATTGCATATCTATTGAATTGCATAGCTTCATTGTTAGATCTACTTCTACTACTTGCTAGCATTCTCCATTTCAATTTCAATATTAAGATTGATTCCAAATTGGGGTTTGACCAAGGAAAACCCCCCAAAAAAACAACAAACTATTTTTTTTGTAGGTACAGGTGTGGGATTTTGGATATGAGAGCAAATTTGGATACACTTTTCGCAAACTTCTGAGATCCGCAAATAGAATTAGAATCAACCTTCATAATAAAAATGTAGTCTTTGACCTTTTATGAGGGTCAAAGATGACCTCCCTTAGAATTGGAAAAGATTTTTGGGTTTTGTAGATCTCGCAGTTTTGGTTCAAGGTTGTGGAAATCAACAGTTTTTTAGACTGTTTGATAGGGTTTTCAATAGGTTCTTTTTCAGAGGTAAGTACCTTTATCTCTTTATTTCAACATTAGTCATCTATATTTACTTTCCATATCAATACAATTCAAATGTAAGTGTAAAATATTAGTTTTGGGGTCTCTTTATGTGCAAACCATTGTTCTAGGACCCCATCCATATTTTATCCTTTACAAAATATATATACACACACACACACACACACACACATATATATATACATATATCTATATATATATATATATA
>BSBK01010938.1:2500-210045 GCA_027943335.1 Chamaecyparis obtusa
TGATGGATTTTTTTGACACGATAAGATTACTTGACACTTAGACGTGAGTTGAAAATATTAATGGATGTAGAGATAGGTATCACTTGACAGGGACAATGTTCTTAAGAAAAAGAATGGTCAATAAAAGTTGGACTTCTAAATTGAAGTGATGTAGTTATGATGACAAACTGGATGACTCTAGACAAGATAGGTCTAAGAGAAAGTACTAGGATTACGATTTCTTAGGATGTAGGTGTAGACAACTCAATGATATGAATCAAGCGTAGATGGAAGATTTTTTATTTTTATTTTATTTTGGATTTAATTTAATCCTTGACCTAAGAGGACAATTTCTGTGATGAGATTTAGATGACTAACTAGATGAAAGTAATTGTAACTTGGTTTGGGATAGACAAAAAAAAATTATGTGTGTGATGGCATAGAATTCTCCAACCAATTTAATACCTTAATGGTTTTCTCTCTAAAAAATGAATCGGTAACAATCCCTCCAAGGGAAAGTGCAAACCAATTGGATGACAATATTAATTTGCAATGTTCATATTTTCATATTGCATCTTGAAAAATAGAGATAACCCATTGGACAACAAGTCAAACCTACCAATATAATTAGCCTAATAATTTTATCAAACCTACCTAAAAATAGAGTGGATCCATCATAATTACAATTGATTGAGGGTGGACAAACCCATGGGACAATAGGTTGAACCCATTGAAAATATTACATGGCGAACCCATTATCTAACATAAAAAACTCATTGAAGAAATTATAGTGGTCCAATTTATTTACGGATTGAACCTGTTAGATTTTAATCTTTCCTTGGTTGATTATGTAAGGATAAACCAAGGTATCCTATTGTATTCGTCCTCTAGTCCAAGTGGGAGGACATGTCATATTTGTAATTTCCTTTATTAAGGAAAATAGATATTCCTCCTTATGAGGAATCCTACACTTGTCTCACACACTAGTGAAATGTGGCATACACAGAAATGGGAGTTACAATGTAACTCTTTTCTCACATCTCTATTAAGAGATGGCTCTCCTTCTCTCAACTCATGAGATACTTCTTCTTCTTGATTATTATTGTATGAGCTAAGCTCTCACTCTCTCTCTCTCACACATTCTTAGGCATTTTTTGCCACATTCATTATATCACGAGGGTTTTTTATGCTTTTCCCCCTTCAAAATATTGTTTCCTTGTTGCCTTGTGCTTTGGTGAATGCTCCTAGTTTTTTGTGATTATTCAAGGTAAATCTTCTTTTCCTTGCTCATTGATTAAACAATTTCTTAATTCTCTATATTTTGTTATTATTTTAACATGGTATCAGAGTAGGTTGGTTTAATCCATTATTGAGTGTACAGGTGATGGAACTACCATATCTTGGAGCACTCCAATATCAGAGACTCTTGAGAGAGTTTATTGTTGTATATATTTTTTTACTAATCTGATTAAGAGAAAAAAATCAAAGTTTTTTTTGGGTTTGGCTGGTTTACCACCAAACCCGGTTTATCTATTGGATTCACTATTGATAAAGAAAATAATTCATATATATCAAAATCTTAATATTATATCTTTAAAAGTATTAAAAGCTCTTTCTTTTATCCTAGCTTATTATTTCAGTTCATACAAATTTATATTATTTATTATTCTAAGTTGGTTTCTAAATTAATTTCTTTTATTGCTCTGCAAGCTTTGAAATAGTCCTCTAAAATTGCATCTAATCTTTGGTTCTAATTTATCATCTATTTTTTAGCAAGTTGTTTTTATCTCTCTAAGATTCTTCGATTGCAGGGTTTGGTTTATTTCCATCATTGCATGCGTTTCAGCTCAAAAGCATCGTGGACTTAGTTAAAGAGTTTGCATGCGTTTCTTTATTCTTCTTAAAAAAAGAGCTTTGTGCATTAACCAAAACAACAAGTTGTCTCTGTATAATATATCATCGTTATTTCTCTTATAGTATTGCATTATTGACGTTAGCTATATCATTGATTATCTTAGCAGTCTATTTTTTATTATAGCGAAGGAAGAGATTGCTGGTATTGTGGTGGAAACGTTCATTGCAAATATGTGGAACGCACTCATTTCTAAGCGTGATCATATGTGGTTTGATCTAAATAGCCTCCCTTTATATCATTGGTTACTTCAGCTCTCATGGACACCCCGTATTATATCCGACCTTCTGCATTTTTTTCCCTTTATAACCCGATCCGTAGCCTTGCTTAGATTTTCGCACCTCCTACTTTTTTATATTTGCATGCGATATCTCTGTTTGGTAGTTCAATTTGTTATTATCTTTTTTCATGCACTGTTCTTTGCATAAGTGTAGTGTTGTTTGCCTCACATTTTTTTTTGGTTGCTTGTTGTTCTTTCAATTCTTCTCCTATCGTTTACCGCCTGCAACTTCTTTCTTAATAGCCACATTAGGGTTTGGGCTTTGCAGGGCGTTATTGGAGAGGGGATCTTCCCTTACGTATGATATTGAGGGCAAGGTTTACTTCCATCGCTACCTGCCTCTCCTTCGCTGTGGCAACCTTTTTTTTTTATTGTTGTTTTTTATTGGAGTTAAAAATCTAATGCTAAATATAATGTGAAACATCGCCTGAGAGATCCTTTGGTTGCATGCTTTATTGATGTTTAGTGTTATTTTTTTGGGTTTGGTACTACGACAGCCTCTTCGGCTGCGGCACCTACATCTCTCTTCGGAGCCACTACGGCCTCAACACCTTCACCTCTCTTTGGCGGCTGCAAATCATTTGGTTAATATCGTAGTTACTAACATTATTTGTTAATAACATTAATTGCTTTGTTTACTTCTTTTAGTTAATGGTTTTTGTTTATCACTGTGATAGGGTTTGAGATCTATTCCAAACCTTCTGCTTCTTTTTTCGTTTAATATCATTAGGTTTCTGTTCTTTATATTAAGAGTCATTTCTTTTCATTTTCAAAAGGATTTTTAGTTTGTGATCTGTTAGCAATACTTATAAAAGGGATATTCGAATATAGTATTTATGCTCATTGATCTCTATGTAGATTTAGATGTAGTTAATGGTCCTTTCAAGTAATTTGGCTTATAATTGATTCTTAAAGTAGGGTTTATATTCGCATGTACAGGATCTACTAAATCCTAGATTGCTAACATTTTGGCAAATTAATCTCTGTGTTTTTTGTGAGCTCTGAAATTCCAGATTGGCGGCTCATTTTGTGAAGTATTTTTAAAGTTTTTGCTTCATTCTTACTTTTAGCCTCTAATATATGTTAATTTAGCGCTCGTACATTCTATTCACTTTTTTAGATAGAGTTTCCTTTAGTATCTATAACATCTTTGGTTAGTTTTTTTTGTTAATTTTTTTCATTAGAAAGCAATTTAAAATCAAATTTGTATTTTTTTAAAAATATAGTTTAATATTATATTACTCTCATAGTTTTTTTCTGGTTGTGTTTTTTTTCTTCTAGTGCTTATAGTTTTTTCTTAGTTAGAATTCTTTATTTACTCCAGATTTCTAATCTAGCTTTTTTTTTTTGGTTAAATTTTTTTGCTAACGTTTCTTTGCAGGTCTGTAACCTTTTTTAACCTTTTTAGTAAATTCAGGTTTCTAACATTTGCTTTGCAGGAACGAGTTGTTTTTTTCCTTTTTTCTTAACAGGTTTATTTAGGTTATTCAGCTCTTACGTTTCTTTTCTTTTGCTTGCAATAAATTTAGTTTTCCTTCTCTTTACATGCAAGAGATTCTCATCGTTATTTGTTAATTCATAACAGCTTAACCGAGATCTGTTAGCTTTCAGTGCTTTTTTCCCTCTAGTAGTTGCTTTTTCCTTGCATGCCTCTTTGGCGTAAGCTTTTATAGCTTTCTGCTATTGCATGCAAGTGCATATAGTTTGATTTGAGTTCTTTTCTAATTTCTGTTAAAGGGTTCTATGTTTATCCCTAGTTTAGATCTTCATTTTTCATCATGACTACCTTGATGCCAGAAATGAAATTAACTAGTACAAATTATCATGCATGGAAAATGCACATGACCTTCATCTTTAGATTTAGACACATTTTAGATATTGCTACTGATGTCAGTTCAAAACCAACAGCCTCTGCTCTTCAAGCTAACCAAACTGCTTGGCAGACTAAAAATGAGGAAGCACTTGGTTTAATAGGGATCTCCTTAAGTCCTGAATTATATGTCTTAATTTCTACTTGTACAGAAGCCCATCAAGCTTGGGACATTCTGAAAAATACCTATGACAGTGTAGACGAGACTCAAAAAATCTAGCTTCAAGACCAACTCGAAGACCTTGGGTATACCGACTTCAACTCTGTTGATGATTTCTTGCTTAAGTTTGATTTCATTAAAGTTTTACTAACTGGTTTACAAGTTCCTCTTTCTGATTTAAGAATAATCCACATAATTATTCGTAAATGCTTGCCTAGACAGTTCCAACAGTTTATTACAAATATTTACTCTCAATTAGCTATTCTGTCTTTAGCATCTCAACTAACTTATGTTATCTTTCAAAATATGTTGCGTCAAGAGGAAGCTAAATTAATTCAGTTCGGCATACTTAAAACTCACGAACATGCATATGTCTCTCAAAGTCACAATAACAATAGATCTTCTAACACTAATCAAAATAACCAAAACTATCAACGATCTAACAATACTAATAATTCAAATAATAACTCAGGCCAACAATTTAATGATCATTACAATTCTAGGCCTTCCAATAACTATCATAGTAATAATCAGTCAAGTAGGCATCATTGCACCTATTGCAGTAAAGATGGTCACTTAATTCATAACTGTTTTAAGAAACAAAAAGATGATCAAACGTAATTCTCAAAGTTACTCAAATGGAAAACCTAATGGAAATCAATCTTGTTATGATTTTATTGTCTGTTTTAATGCTTCTAAACCACTGGAATGGATTATTGATAGTGGTGCATCTCAACATGTTACATCTCATAAGGAAGTCTTTGATTCTTTGCAACCTAATTCTGTGAATATTCCTGTTTCTTTAGTTGATAATCATTGCTGTCAAGTTGAAGGAACTGGTAATGTTTTTGTTCCCAATGGTAAATTACATGATGTGCTTTATGTTCCTGATTTGAAAGCTAACCTTATTTTTGTTCCTCAATTATGTCAAGATTATAAGGTTGAGTTTCATAAAAATAATTATCATATCATTGATCCTAACACTGATCAGATAGTTGCTGATGCTAAATTAGATGATGACAATCTCTTTAACTTTTATCAATTTGCCTCTCCTAGATATTCTTTACTTACTACTGTTGATTTTCACATTTGGCATGAGAGGCTAGGACATTTAAATTTGGATTATATCTCGTTAATGCAAAAATAAAATATGGTAGATGGGCTACCTAAGTTTACTACTTCTAAGTTTGATTGCAATGGATGTATGAGTGGTAAAATGCACAGAGAATCTTTTCCCCATAAATCATCTTGGAGAGCTAATAATAAGTTAGTTCTGATTCATAGTGATCTTTCAGGTCCTATGGAAAATACTTCTATTTCAGGTTCTAAATATGCTTTAACTTTTGTTGATGATTATTCTCGTAGAACTTGGATTTAATTCCTACATAGTAAAGATGAAGTCCTTGATGTTTTTGCTAAATTTCATGTTTTTGTAGAAAGACAAAGTGGTTGTAAAATTCAGATTCTTAGGACTGATAATGGTACTGAATATGTTAATCATGCTTTCCATTCTTATTTAAGATCTTTTGGTATCAAACATGAGCTTACTGTTCCTTATACACCAAAACAGAATGGTGTGGTAGAACGGAAGCATAGAACAATAGTAAAAATGGCTAGATGTTTTTTACATGCTAGAAATATAGATTATACATTTTGGGTTGAAGCCATGGCGTGTGCCACCTATATTCTTAATAGAACTCCTACTAAAGCCCTTCCAAATAAAACTCCTGAAGAAGTTTGGTCAGGCAGAAAACCCAATTTGTCTCATTTATGGATTTTTGGCTCCACTGCTTATGTTCACACACCTAAACAGAAAAGGAAAAAGTTAGATCCTAAATCCTCACCTCATATTTTTGTTGGCTATTCTGAGAACACTAAAGGTTATAGAGTTTATGATCCTCTTACTAATAAAGTTCACATAGCTAGAGATGTTTGCATTACTGAAAATGGTGTCCATGACTATTCTCAGATTTCAAATTCTAATTTTAGTCACAGCTACATAGTTCTTGTGGAGGACCAACCTTCGTCTCTCAACCCTACTCCAAAATTTTTTGCTCCTAATATTTATGTTCCTTCTGTTTCTGCTCCTAACACTAAGGATAATACTAAGGATAATGATGAACATAAAGATAGTAATGATACTCCTAATGATTTTGTTCCTTCTAGTAATAGTAGTGATGATGATGATGATGGTAATAATCTATTTACTCCTCCTAGTAATATTTATGTTAATTCTAGGAGAAATCCTAAATGGTTTAAAGATTTACTTAATGAAGGTGATGATTACATTGCTAGAATGGGTGGACTTAAACATAGAAGGATAAACTACTGCAATTATGCTCTTATGACTTCTCTCTCTAAATCTAATGATCCTCAAACCTTTGATCAAGCTAAAAATCAACCTCGTTGGAAAAATGTTATGCAAGAAGAATATGACTCTTTAATTTCTAATAATACTTGGGATTTAGTTACTTTACCTCATGGTAAAAATCTGGTTTCTTGTAAATGGTTATATAAAACTAAGTTAAACTCCACTAATGAAATTAGTAAATTTAAGGCTAGACTAGTTGCATGTGGTTTTTCTCAAATTGAAGGAATAGACTATAATGAAACCTTTGCTCCTGTTGCTAAAATGCCTACCATTAAAGTTGTTCTTGCTTTAGCTGCTAAAATGAATTGGCTTATTCACCAAATGGATGTTAAAAGTGCCTTTTTGAATGGTGATTTGCATGAAGAAATATACATGTCTCAACCTCCTGGCTTTATTCAACAAGGTAATGAACATTTAGTTTGTAAACTCAAGAAGTCTATTTATGGTTTAAAATAATCTCCTAGAGAATGGTACTCGAAAATGAGTTCTTTTTTCATTTCTCAAGGTTTTGATAGAAGTAAAAATGATCCAAACTTGTATATTAAGCATACTAAAAATGACATTATTATTATTATCTTATATGTTGATGATTTAATCCTTACCTCTAGCTCTACTCCTTTACTTTCTGAAATTAAATTTCAACTCAATCAAAACTTTCAAATGACAGATTTAGGCATCTTGCACTACATCTTAGGCATGCAAATTTGGCAAAATTCTAATGGTATATTTGTTTCTCAATGTAAGTATGCTCAAGATCTCTTACAAAGATTTGATATGACTAATGCTAATGATGTCTATATTCCTTGTGAATTAGGAACTGAGTTAATGATAGATATGCAATCTCCTTTCATAGATGCTACTTCTTATAGAGAACTTGTAGGTAGTTTAATTTATCTAACCCTCACTAGACTTGATTTATCTTATAGTGTAGGCTTAGTTTCTAGATACATGTCTAAAGCTCAACAATATCACTTAAAAGTTGCTAAAAGAATCCTAAGGTTTATTAAAGGTACTCTAAATTATGCTTTATTTTATGATGCCAATGCTGATTTTACTCTTAAAGGTTATTATGATTCAGATCTAGGAGGTGACCCCAATGATGGGAGATCCACTAGTGGTTACTATTTTTTCCTTGGTTTAGGTGCAATTTCTTGGAAAAGTAAAAAGCAACAATCAATTTCATTATGTTCTACTGAGGCTAAATATAAAGGATGTACTACTACCTCTAAAGAAGCTCTATGGCTTAGAAGAATACTTGAAGATTTGGGTCTACCTCAACAAGAACCTACACCATTGTATTGTGATAATCAAAGTGCAATTGTCTTAGCAAAGAATCCAGTTTACCATGCAAGATCTAAGCACATTGCTCTCCATCATCACTTTATCAGAGAACACATTCAAGATAGACAAGTATCCCTCATCTTCTGCAAAGGAGAAGATCAAGTTGCAGATATCTTGACAAAACCTCTTTCTAGAGAAAAATTCCAAATTCATTGTACAAATTTGGGTTTAAAACCCTTTGATTGTAAACCCCCAAGTAAAGATTAAAGGGGGGTGTTAGATTTTAATCTTTCCTTGGTAGATTATGTAAGGATAAACCAAGGTATCCTATTGTATTCATCCTCTAGTCCAAGTGGGAGGACATATAATATTTGTAATTTCCTTTATTAAGGAAAATATATATTCCTCCTTACGAGGAATCCTACACTTGTCTCACACACTAGTGAAATGTGGCATACATAGAAATGAGAGTTACAATGTAACTCCTTTCTCACATCTCTATTAAGAGATGGCTCTCCTTCTCTCAACTCATGAGATACTTCTTCTTGATTATTATTGTATGAGCTAAGCTCTCACTCACTCTCTCTCTCTCATTCTTAGGCATTTTTTGCCACATTCATTATATCACAGGGTTTTTTTTTATGCTTTTCCCCCTTCAAAATATTGTCTCCTTGTTGCCTTGTGATTTGGTGAATGCTCCTAGTTTTTTGTGATTATTCATGGTAAATCTTCTTTTCCTTTCTCATTGATTAAACAATTTCCTAATTCTCTATATTTTGTTATTATTTTAACAGAATCCACTGATTTGGGAGATGAACATGTTGAAATAGGAAAAGTGAACCCATTATTTAGTATATCTTACCCACTAATTAGCATGGCAAATCCGCTAGTTAGTGATAAATAATGAATCCATAAGTATGTTCAAACCTATTTATGGGTGGTTCAATCTTGTTGGATAACAAATCAATCCCACCATCTAACAACGTGTTCCTTCTAAACCTATATTTTTATTTGGACGATAGACTAACAAACTAGTTTGGCAAAAGATGTGTGTAAGATAAGCACCACAAGAATGAAAAATAGTAGTTTGTCTTGGATTGAAAGTAGAGTGCCTAGATTAGCCCAATATGATGAATATTTGCACAAGTCTCCATAAGAAAATAGTTGTAAGCATGTACAACCTAGTACTCAAAGGGTAGAAATACTACTCAATTAGAGCTCTCACAACAATAAAATACCCATCCATATTATATAATTGAGGTCTAGTGATAGGGCTACTTGAGCCACAACACTATCTTAGCTTTCCTCTTACCTCAAAGATTCCAAAGAAACCTTATAGCTGAAGGATTTCCACCTTACTATAGGGGGTACACAGGAAGAATCTAGGGGTACAATCCGCACACTCCAAACCAATCAAGTAATTATAGAGGCTAGCTTCTAAAACATGACAATAACTCGTAGTAAGGGTTCCAAGAACATCATTGCCTAAACAAGTATACTTTGAGACCTAGTATATGCTTGATGGTATTACAATCAAACCTAGATCCTCACTCTATGTGTCTTGCATCACCAGAGAACATGCAAAAATGTCTACCAAATACATGCTTGGATTGGAATCGATATTTTATTTCCACCTCTTTATATAGCCCACTTTACATGCTTGAGGTCTCCTACTATAGGTAATAATAGGTGACATTGTATGTCTTTTATGCATCCTAGTTTTCTTAAGGCAAAGGGATAGGATATTCACACAATAGTTCAGGTCCATCCTACAATGGCATGTAAGTGCACAAAACACAATAGAAAGTTGTTCTTCCCTTCGGTAAATAAAATATTTTATAATTTACCAAGCACACATTCTTTTTTAGACATTTGAAACTTCACCCCCTTTTCTACATTTTGGTCTTGCAATGATATTGTTAGTATTTCAAGGGGGTCTTACTAAAACATGAGACAACTAGACAAATGCATTAGAGATATCACACAAAGAAACCATTAGTAGATTAGTGTGAAAAATGATCCAAATACAAATCTAGTATTTGAAATAATTTTAAGATGTTAAAACATAGAGGTAACTTTCCAATAAATAGTACAATCCCACAACGGTAAGAAAAACCACTAATTAATAGACATGTCTCACTAACTAACAATGTTATCTTGTTGTATTATTAAGCTTGCCAATCAACAAATCAAACCCACTAATAAATAGTTCTATCCTGCTAATCTATAATGTGAACCTACTAAATTTCAATCCTAGAATACAAATGGTATCTTGCTAGCTGACAATACTTTCCCTCTAAAATAATAAAAGTGCTCAAAAATTTACCATTAGCTCAACCCCATAGAAATGTAGGTTTGAATGGTAGGTAGGTAGTCAATAGGACAAACCCAATATTTGATAGTGGAATTTTGTTGTTCATTTATGCGGTCCCACCTTTCTACAAAGCACTCTTGTTGGTTTTGCAAATAAGGGTTTTGGGAGTGTATGGATCAGTCTTGCCAAAAATGGAGTCAAAACTAGCAAAAAGTGTTTGTACACACCAAACTATGACCTATAGACATGAAAACACTAAAAACAACAACTTTGACCAGTTTGAAGCCATGATGTGGGTCCCAACATGTTTCAAGGTGTGCACCCTTAGTATTCTTGTGATATGTAGTGCAGTGCTTGGGTTCATGGCATGGCCTAGTTGTATCTCATGTCTATGAGTCTAGTGGTTGTATCGAGCATTGGTAAGTTGATCTTTCGGTGCAACAACAACCAACAATCGGTATCAGAACCTAGGTCATTGGTTTGAATCTCATGCTTGTGTTGGGAGGATTGTTGCAAGGTGTGTACCCTTGGTATCATTATGATGTGCAATGCAACACTTGGGTTCATGACATGGCTTAACCACCTCTTGTGTCTATAAGTCTAGTGGTTGTATCGGGCATAAACATGTCAATCATTTGGTGCAACGACAAGTAACACACCAAGCCTAGAGTAATGTATACACCAAAATATTCCTTCAATGGAATCAATTTAACTACTTAAAACAACTCAAAAACATAAAATGAACACCATATCAAGATTAAACAAAGGATACTAAAATAAATCAAATGTAAATTGAAGTGGTAGTCTCCTTGATGCAACGATGTGTCCTCCGATCATGGATTGTATGTGTAGTCACAATTTTGGCATTATGAAGGTGCTTAATGTATTCAAACTTTCTCAAAGATGGGATGAAGAGATGGAGTTGCTCAATTTTTTTTTTGCATAGCATGAATTAAAGTTGCATAAATGAATGAATGCGAGGTTGTTTTGGTTAAGTGTGGAAGATAATGGAATGAAGGGTTGATATGGAGAGATGAAGATCTAAGGTTGAGAATGGTTAGGCTGGGTATTTCATTCCACAAGAGGTTGAGAAGTGTTAACCTTGTAGAGCATTAGAAGAAATTTTTATGAGAAAGATGGGTTGGAGTGCAAGGAAGATTTTCTAAAAATTTGCTACTTGTCCTCAAATACTCCAAAGGACATAGGGAAGAGGAATAAGGAATTATTAATTCCTTAAAAGTGACAAGTGGTAAGTGTACCCACACATGTACTTTCCAAAAGTGGTTGGCTAAGGAAGGCAAGTGGGTTTGGTGGAAATGCAATGTTTCAGGCATTACTTGACATTATCCCTATTTTTTTGGGATCAGGGGTGTGCATGTGTTCGAAGGAGGAGATTAGATTAGTGGAAGGAGGATAAGGAGACGATCAAGGCAAGTTACAAAAGTAGGAAGATGAGACATTTGGATAGAGAATGAGTGGAAATTAAGAAATTCTTTTTAACTCCAAGTGGAAGAAATAGATTAAATGAATTTGATTAAATAAATAAAAAAGTTTATTTAATTTATTGAAAAATATTAACACAAATTTTCTCTATTAGGAAGATGTGAAAATGTGAATTGTGAAGAATTGGATTCCAAAAGAAAAAAGCCCTTCTACAAACTTGACAAATGTGGATTGACTGATTGTTATATGGAAAAGGGCTAAATGTTTTGTAAAGAAAAGCAATACTAATGTCCTTCCTAGGATTTTGGCAATAGGTGCCAGGAAAATTCCACTGGGAATAAGAAAGGAAAGAATTGTAAACACACAATGAAAAGGGAGGGCAGTGAACATAGAACCAACTAATGGAGGCTTCTGATCCAGAATCATAAAAAATAAGATTCGATCATGAATGCAAAAATATGTTAGGGGATTAATCACCCTCTTAATACAACATTAAATGGGGATGAAGGGCCAAAAATAAATCGTTGGATTCCAAGAAGATAGGTGTCATTAATATTTTGTCCTGCAAGCTTCTCCATTGAAGGAAATAGACAACCACATATAGAAAATTAGAGGATAAGAAAGCCTCTTAACAACCACCCACAAAGCCAGGTGGATGAAATAAAGCAGAAGGGAGGAGCACAGGTAAAAATATATTATTTAATGATATCAAACTCTAGTTTAGTGACTGAGGTGAATTGCATCCCATTGGGATGAAAAATAAAAATTTAATTAATACCTCACTAGGATAGTAGAATAGAAAAAGAAAACCCTAGCAAAGAATGAAAGCAAAAATGAAGGATTCTAGAATTCAAAACAAAGACAATACAACTACTCTAGTATCACTATTCAAATCTTGGAGTCTTGGTAGTATGGAACAAACTAAATCAATCAATTCAACATCAAAATGAATGGTGGAAGAAACACTTCCCCAACCAGGTAAGTATATCTACCCTAGAAAATGATTTCTTACTAGTAACTTGTAAAAAAAGAAGTAAAATAGGAAATACTATATGGTAACATTAAATTATTTAAGGGCCATTACTTTCATTGCATAGATTGGATTCCCAACTTTATTCCTAGTCTATATAAACCAGATAAATTTCCAAAATGGATAAATGTGTGTTGTATTCCTGAAGAATATCATTTCCCAGAGATTATTGAAGCAATAAGCAACACAATGGGTTCCTTCATGGGATGTGAAGGTATCCAAGGGAGGGATCTAACAAAGAAAGTAATTTTTTAAATTAACATAGATCCTAGGATAAAAGAACTAGGACCTTTGGAATTAAAATAGAAAAAGGAAGTTGGCCCACAAAGCCTAAATTTTACAGTAGAAAAATAGATGAAAATGAATTTGTTAGGAATGAATGTTGAAGCCTTTGGTAGTCATTTTGTAGCAGTGGTTGTTGCATTCATGACTATGATTGTCATTGATGTCAACACAGTGATATTATGGAGTTTAGCAAAAAAGCAGGCACAATTTTGTTTTGTGCACATGTTATATTGCAGATTGAGTTATGCGCAGTTGATGGTATGTTATTTGTTGTGTTATTAGCCTATGGTTAAGAGCACAAAAATAAATTCATTTATTCATGAAAGTTATAAGCATTTTGGTGGAAGCAGTATTCTGGCAGTATTCTTGTGTAGCGGTTTTTGGTAATCGGAGGATATCTCCTAACCGGGATGAAATCTGATTCTACACAGTTAAAGGGAAGTTTGAGACTCATTGGTGGTAATGTGGTTCATAGTGAAAACTTTGAGGTCACATGATTGGAAAGTTATTGTATCTAGAGTTGACAGTTTTATGTAATTTTGATGTAGCGTGTTGAAATTATTATTTTGTATTTACATGCCGACTCATTTGTAATTATTTGAGTGTGGCATTAAGGATGGAATGTTTTCCTTGTTATGAGAGGATTGTAATAGTTGTGATATGAAGTTGTGAAAGTTGTGATGCGAATGTATGCATGAAGTGAAGAAAAGAGCTAATTCAGTGATGAAGGAAGACTTGCAAAGTACAAAGATTTGGATTTGTGATCTTGTGTAGCAGAGAGTGCGGTTTTGGCACAATGTGAAGGAGGTAACATATTTCATATTATTTTGATGAATAATCCTAAGATCTATTGGATAGTGAGTTCAGAGATCTTGCCTTGAAGCTGTTTGGGCAGTGGGTCCTTCTGTCTTCCATAACTCCTAGCAAGGTTAGAATCTTTTAACATGGATTCAAAATCTCCTAACAGAGATTCATATGTAATGAATGTATTTCATAAGACTCCTAACAGGGTCCATCCTCTAACAAGGAACTTTCATATTAGTGCATCATTTTGTGGGCATCATTCCCACCGGGGTTTACTCTTTGATCAAGAGGTTCCCTAGTTAACATATCTTGTGTTATTGTGTCATTGTGTATGATTATCTTTCTATGGTTGGTTACTACATTAATTATATGGTTTAAAGCTGTTGAAGTTGATATTGAAGTTAATGTTGATAAATGGTTTAATTATCAGATAATTGATTCACCCCCCTCCCCCCCCTCTCAGTTATCTTGGTGGTCTTTACTTTCTAACAGAAATAATCTTAAAAATAAGACATCAACCAAAAAAATTAACCAAAGCGAAATGAGCCCAATACCAAAAGTAACTATAAAATTTAATGGCAAGATGGGAGGATTTGAGATAGATACTCCTATGGGAGAGAATGATTTTAAATCTAAAAATAGCAGCTCTACAAATAATAATCATTCTTGGTCTGTGGAAGAAAGGAAAGAAACAATATCTTCTACTAGAGAAAAACTACAACATCTTCTACAAGATGCAAAGAATTTAAAATGGAAGTTAAAGAACAATTAGCTATTTTAGACAAGATAGATGAGGGCTGGAATAAAGATTTAAAAACTAATGGAAATGAAGAAGAATACGTAAGTAACACAAAATAAAAAATAATCAATACACAAAACCTAGATCTGGTGTTTATGGAGAAGGTTGATGTTCCCCTAGAATAAGAAGTGGTTTATGATACGATGGGGATATCACAAGAACAAGAGAAAGAGAGTGAACAAAAAGCTTTATAGAAACAACTAATGGAAGCAATATTAGAAATAATGGAAGTAAAAGAGACATTATATTAGGAAGAGGATATGGTTCCCCTATCAGAGGAGGAAATGGAAATAGGAGGGTGACAAATTAGGAATAACACAAACATATCAAGGTAAAGAGAATATAGATTGTGCTAAATCTGCAAAAAGAAGGGGAAGGAAATCAATGGTAGAACTGAGAGAAAGGGATGCAATTGCAGTTGATCAATCAAAGATCACAACTTTATTGAATTTAGGGAAAGGGAAGTTCCTTCCCAAAGACCCATGAAGCTGACTACTTGGAATGTTGGGGGCATGAATTGTTGATATTATTTAGAACAACGAAGAGGGGGGGGGGGGGGGGGGGTGAATTAGCTGTTCTCAGGTCCAGATGTACCAATTGAACTTTTAAACACTTTAACAATCTCAGATCTAATCACCAACACAACTCGGTCTCTAAAGTATATATACCAGAAACATATAACATGCGGTCCACTATCGAAAAGTATTTATCTTGTAGAATATAGAAACATTCACATCAAAACATTCACACAAGTATAACACTGGGATTTATAGTGGAAACCCAATTTGGGAAAAACCACTTTGTAACATGTTACTGATATTTTCACCCTTCTTAAGTGAGCTCTACGAAAAGCCAACCTTGTTAAAGGTTTACAAACACACTGCTAGGTGTGACCCTGTTAAAGCACTAGTACATTTAACCTCATTTTTCGACCACAATTTTTGACCATCAATTATAAAGGTTTAGGTTGGTCGGATTATAGAAGGAAAACTTCTTTTTTTTAATCCATGCCCGTGTTGGTCGGAAGGTCGACCAATACCATGTAGGTTGAAATTTCAACCAACACGGGCATAACTTTAAAAAGAAAAAAGATTTCATATCTCATTTCATTATTTGGTTTTAACTTGGAGCGCAAGAAGGAGGAGCACTTGTGAGCTAGGGTTGCCACTATTATTTGGTGTAAAAGGAGGACCGCCTGTGGGTTACCACTATTATTTGGTGTAAAAGGAGGACTACTTGCAGGTTGCCACTGTTATTTGATGTAAAAGGAGGATCGGTTGTGGGTTGCCACTGTTATTTGGTGTAAAAGGAGGACCACCTGCGAGGGTTGCCACTATTATTTTGGTGTAAAAGGAGGACCGCTTGTGAGGGTTGCCACTACTATTTGGTGTAAAAGGAGGACCGCCTGTAAGGATTTCCTTACTCTGCATTTGTCTGGTATTATTTTATGCTTCTATGCTATTGGTACTTGTTGGTTATCTACTTAGGGTCCATGAGAAATGTGCTAGGGCATCATGTATTGTGTATTTGTTGGCACATTTTTTATCACTGTATAAGTGTTTGAGATTTTGATCTCTGCTTATATACATTTGATTCAAACTCTATGACTTAGCAAAAAATTGCAAAACCCTAAATTTCTGAATGCTAAACCTGAAGCACAAAAAAAAGCCCTCCATTTTTTTATAAACAACTTTAAAACCTAAAGTAGACTATGGGTTGATGTGAGAATTTCATAGCACAATTAGAGGAATCTCTTGTGAGAATCCTCCAAGCTAGGTGTAAGAAGACTGCATCGTAGGAAAAATCCATTGAGAAGCCTTTCCAATTAATAAAGCCTTTCCTCACCTTCTTCGATGACTGCTCTCAATTACTTTGGTTCTACCAAATCAAAAGCAAGGATGAAGTGTTTCTAACATTCAAAAATTTCAAATGTCTTTGATCAGGCAATGGAAGCAAGTATGTCAAAAAAGAGTTTCAACAATTCCTTATGAATCACTGCATCATGTTATAGTGTAAAATCTGATACATTTGACAATTTAATAATGAGAGAAAAATACAATCAAATTTGTTTCTATAGGATTCCTACATACAAAATTCCCAAATTGTCCTCTAAACCCTCCTTAAACTAGGGCCTACTCAATGTACACCTTCTAAACCCAATATCAACCAAAAAAATGTTGGTTCACCATATATCCAACATATACTAACTATTTCAACCATAAAAAGGTACCCTCCTTATGGTAGATTATCTACTGCAATACATTAGCCTCCAATTTTGGTGTTCCTTCAACCAATATGCATATAGTGATCACCAAAATTCAATACTCCTCTAAAATTTAAGATTATTTTCATATCATATATGTTAAAACATGATCATTACATGAGTACCAATTCTTTACATCCATGGAATGATCATGGGATCATCATGAAACTCAAAATAGTTAAGGAAAAACTCAGATTTAATATGATGTTAGCAAATTCAGAGAAAAAATAGTCTACAATAGTTTCTTAAATCATGAAAATTGCTTCCATTGACACTTATTAATGTTCATTAACCATTCAATAACTATGAAATATAGAAAATCAAACTACCATAAGGAATTTTTCATAAATTGGTTACTTTTATTGTTTCCAAACAACACAGTTTGTACAAAATGCTTCCTCCTACGTATTGTTCTTTCCTTGTGCCTTGAACAGGCTATATAAGGTGTATGAAATTTTTTCCAACCAATTCCAATCAGTTCCCTTTGTTTAAAAATGCATTTAAGCCTTTCAACAAGCTTTCCCTTATAATTGACACTAGTCGTTAGGATTTAAATATTTGAACTTTTTAAATTATGTTCAAATAAACTCCTATAGACCTATAACTTTAGCATGGATTATTTTGTGACCTTATTACATCATCAAAATCTCTAAAATCCTAACTAACCAACCTATGCATCATGTTTTCCTATTACATGAATTTGGTCCTATGGTCCTTACTAGGACCATCAAGGCATTTTCCAATATTTACTAGAAAAAAGCATAATGCCATTATGTAAATAGCTAGATGCATAATTCATGTCAATTATGTGGATGTTAAGTTCCAAGGATAAGTGGCTGCCTATGTCATACACATCATCAACTAAATAGTAAATAGTGACTTGAGTTCTCAAAGGGTGTACTCCATATGAAGGTTTGATGAAAGAAAAGTCAAATATTTCTCATCTCTTAGTGTTTGGATCTGATGCCTAGGCATACATTCCTTATAAAATTAATCACAAGCTAGCATCTAAGTTGGAAGTGCATTCCATCAAATAGAATGATGATTCCAAGGACTATCATTTATATAATTGTTCATCCAAGTAATCTTTATAAAGAGAGATGTCTTCCACGATAATATCTCTCTTATACTTCCACCAGGCCAATTCCAGATTTGCTTTCACCTAAGAATTCTTACACTTATGTGACTTTGTCCCTGTTCCATCCCTTGCTTGCAATATATGCTCCTACCACTCGACTTTGATCATATTTCCCTGTACTCCCAGTTATGTAGATGACATCTACAATACCCGATTTGTACTTCTAAAAGATGTTTACTCTACCAAAGATTCTTGAGGCGATCAATGAGACAGATCCACAGTCCACCATATTCCATAAGATCAAGTGATTGGGAAGCATTTTTCTAGCATTGTTTTATGCTTCTATGCTATTGGTACTTGTTGGTTACCTACTTAGGGCCCGTGAGCAATGTGTCAGGGAATCATGTATTGTGTATTTGCTGGCATGTTTTTTATCACTGTATAAGTGTTTGAGATTTTGATCTTTGTTTATATACATTGCTGCTATTACATTCATGAGGTACTTATTATGCTCTTCACATTACATGAAGCTAGGGAATATTTATGTAATTATTCCACTTTCTAGTTTACACATAATTTTATCTTTTTCCAGGAAAAAGTTGTTTAACTTATGATCATATTATTGAAAATTTATCTACATCATCACACCTCTAAAAATTGATCTAATGGACTAGAAAGATGATAAATATAAGTAAACGTGCTTATTCATATGTTCACTAATACCTTCAAGTTACAATAAAACATCTTCCAACTCTTTTATCTTCTCATTAGATGCTTGTTTCTATCCAAAAAAAAAAAAACTTCTAAACTATCCCAACTTGGTCTTTATACATATAAACCATGTGAAAAACATGCTTTTAAGGTGCTTGGCTTATTAGGATGGTATTGGAGAAAATAAAGGGCATCTATGCCATATTTTTGTATCTTTTAAGAGTGCACCCTCATGAATGCCTCTAATATCTTACTCATTACTGACCATTCATTAGACATCTTGACCTATGAAGAATCTTATTTCTATGACACTGTCACCAACATTACACTTCATGAAGTCTACAAAGTAATGTATTTGTTATCTCAAAATTGCCTAGTATGATACACATCACATTCCTCTCAAAAGAACCTATGGAATTGTCACTTGTTTGGCATTCTTACACTTATGAATCTTAATTTGAACCTCTTCTTATAACCATTATCCTTTGAACTGACTTGCAACATTTTTTATGTTCTTTGCATAGTGACATAAGAGCATGCATATCATCTATATTTGACCATCTCCTTGCATAGCTCATGATATTTCATTATCTTTATTGCTTGCATACTCTTTCATTATGAAATCCACTCCTCATAGTGCTCACTGACATAAGGTCGCATGACTATGGTATCACTTCATGTTGATCATGCCACATTTTTTTATGAATTTCTACTCATGCTTTGGGATGTCTTCTTTTGCTTAATGAATCTATTTATAAGCTAACTAACTACCCTTTAATTCCACTTGTACTTAAGACTAACCTTGTCACATTTTCTTAAGTCTTTTATATCTTCACAAGACTGCTCTAACCCATATGAAGACTGTCATCTATGCTTCTTTTAAAGGCTTCCCTAAAAAAAATTGAAAGTCTTATAATTGTTTATAATAACTTCTATCACAAGATTAATGGAGATTGAAAATGATAAATTCAGTATTTCATTGTGACAATATGTATGTTCCTTTTTGTGGAAATTATAATTAGTGAATGAGAATACAAAATACTGCTCCCATAGAGCCAAATCTATCATGTAAATATCTGCAAGTAATATTCTGACTATTCTATTGAAAAATGTTTATTTTTATGGTTGATATGGATCCAAATGATTTCTAGGGTATGGTGTTGCATGTCATTGGAGTTATGAATAGTTTTGTGTAGGTTTGAAAGTATTTTTGGGTCCTCTGGATGTGACTGTCCCTATACAGTCAGGGTATACACCAGTTAGATTAGATAGATACAATTGGATTTAAGATTGTTTCCTTTTCATGCATAATGAGTATGTTAGAATGGTTGTTTTTTATCAAGTTGAATCCATTCATTAGTGTCTAAGGGTGTAGAGGAAGTTGGTGTGTTGAAACACAACCAACAGTGACTGTTCCTGCACAGTGCACCAATGAAATGCCATGAGGACAGGGTAATGAGATATTACTTAATGTTTTCCATGAATGGAAGGGAGTTGTGAAGGATGGATTGCCATTATGTTATGTGTTTCAAATGTTGAATCCATTATTGTGTGGATTAGAGTGTTGAAGACCTTTGTTTTGGTTGTTGGTGTGTGTGTGAATTTTGTACCTAGCTGTAGAACAACACTTCAACAAAACATTAGATGTTAGCAAAAATCAAAATCTTGCAAGTAATTGAAACTATGCTAACCAGGTGATTTACTGCCTTCTAGCAGGTGTGAGTATGATGTTCTCAGATTGGAATCGAGATCAGTGACAATGCAACACCTAAATGAAGGATTTGAATGCAAAATATGAAAGACTACGAATGCAGATTAATCTAGATTTTTGTATTTTCTGTGCAATAGGATGAAAAACTGTATGAAATTAATCTAGAATGAATGAAATTGAATGCAAATTTAATCTAAGAATGCTATGGATGAATATGAAAAACTATGATATGAAACTATGTAAAGCTATGATCAACTATGTAAAAGCTATGATCAACTATGAAAGATCTCACAAATCCCCTGTCGCAAGTGCTTAATCCTTCAATCGCCAATTCGCCAGAGTAATTGTGCAAATTCGAGTGTTGATAATTATGAAGAGCTGAGCCTTGATTTTATAGAAATCCAGGGCTTTGAGGATGCAAGAGAAAAGCCATAAATCACTCTTGATAAACTCAGGTTGATTTTTGAGTTATCAGGAAATCAGAGATAATTAAATCATGCAAAAGCAGTTTAAACTCAAAATAGAGTTTAGATCAAATTTCAACTCATCATCAGATGTTGAGTTTAATTTTAAAATTGATTGCTAATTTCTAGTTGCCTGCTTTTCTGATTGTGCATGATTTATTTATAAATTAATTTTAAAGATAAAGTGATTTATTCTCAACTTAACTAATTTTTGAATTAAAACAAATGATTTATGGGTTAATCAATTATTAAATCAAACTTTATTCTAAAACTATATTATTAAATATTGACAACTGACATGAATTAATTAGATAAGAATTTAATCAATTAGTCATGAGATTTTAGATTTATTGTCAAAATTAAATAATACAATTTAGGAATAAATAAAATTTAATTTAATTAAATAATCAAGTGGCAATATTAAATCTAATTAATTAAATATTCAAAATATTCAATTAATCAAACTTTAAGATAAATAGAATTTATCGCCAAATAATTATTAAATCAAGAATAATTAGGATAAATAAGAATATTGCTAGGAATATTCCCCAATGCAGAATTAGGATAAAATCAATTAAATTCGATAATGTGCAGATGTGCCTTAGGCTAGGACTTTGATGTCGATTTCATTCGAATTGAAGATGTAGGAGATTAATGAACCTATAGCCCATTTTTGGGGTATTACATTTTGCCCCTCTTTGAATCACTGTGCAAAGCGTAGTGGTTCAAAGAAAAGTTTGTGTATGATAAAGATGTATGAAATTGATTTGAAAGATTAACCGATTCTGAGACAGAAACCAATTAAAAGATTTAAAGATTTAAGATTTAGGTCCTGACTGACCAAAGATAATGTTAACTATAACATCAATGAACCGATGATTATGAAAAAGTGCCAAAACGCCTAATTCTGAACCTTATGATTGCGAAGAAGTGAGTGACCGATTCCAGACCTGAATGTCCCAAGAGAATCATATTGGTATCACATCCTGAACCCATCAGTTACGAAGAACCAAGGAAATAACGCTAATGAACCGATGGTTACGAAAAGCTGATACAATTTACAAGATAGATTTAGGACACCGGATTGATATGGATCTCGATGAGTCTGATATGTTCCAAGCAATGATAGATTTGCCCCAAGCGACGATGACTTTAGACGAACCAACAAATAGACGTGGTTGTTGTCTTGATTACTAAGGGAAGATTTGATTTTCAAATAGATTTATAGACTTTGAATGATGTGTAATATCATGCCCCCTTTGGGATCAAAATTGAAATCTGACAAGAAAAATCAGTGTTGAATGGTTTAGAAGCATGTTAATTGATTTGAGAAGTGGTTATACATGTCTGGGAATGCATTCTGCATCATTTAGAGGTCCTGAAGACCAAGTTTGACTAGGTTTTACCATGAGTTGACCATGGTTGACCAAGTTGAAATTTTGATAGTTTGATGTGAGATAATCAGTTAAATTGAAAAATGGATTTCTTTGATGTTTAGAAGGTTGATTATGCAAGCAGTTTACAATATAAATGATCTCAAATTTTAATTTTGATCCAGAAAATGAGTTCTACTTGTATTTTCATTGGAGGAGCCTTCATACAATGCTTAGTCCTTGTGTCATGTTTAGCATTTTTGGTTTTGAAGAATCGTTTAAGTGTTCAAGCAATTTGTGAGATCATGCAAAGTGCAAAATGAAATGCAAACCTAGGACCTAGGACCTAGTCACTAATCATGTGTCGATTCGTTCTCATCATTGAACTATTTAGGTAACCAGATAAATCAATACAATGTCCACTAGTTAGGAAACCATAGACATGAATATCGATTAGTATGCTCAAAATTCAATACAACGCCCACTGGCTAGACAACCATGGACATATGAATATTGATTTTGTTTTCAGAATGTTGGATTAGATATAAGCACCAAGGCATAAACGTTAGGATGACCCAAATATCATATCCATTTTGATATAGCAATTTGTATAAGCATCAAAACATAAATGTTGTGATGACCTGAATACACCTTGTGTTACAAACATATCAAGCAGTCAAGAGATCCTTCTAAATCCAATGTGAATTACCCGTAGTGACCCTTTATCGTTCACATCCTTAGGTAAGATCGCGTTTCATAGTAGGAGTAAGAATTCACTCAAAAGATAATAGTTAGATCAAAATTCCTTGAATTTTATGGGTATCAATGGTTGAGGTATGCATGGCCATCTAATACAAGATAGAGGCTCTTACAGATGGACACCATTTTAATCCAGAATTTCCAAAGTTGTTAGATTTTCACATACAAGAAGAAAATAAAGAAAAGATTATGCCCTAGTCATCACTCTCTAAATCCTGTAAAGGACATCATTGAAGAGCTCAAAGGACACAATATGCAAAAATCTCAATGCGAATCAGTAAGCATACAAGGAGATAAAAGCATGTAAAAGCATAGATTGTTTTCAGTTTATTGTTTGATTGCGTTGTTGTAGATGCAAAATCCTTTCTGTAAACGAGACAGACTAACTGACCCAAATGAAGCTTCAAAGGACTCTAACTGGATATGACACATCTAAGATACATTGGAGGCCATAAGATATGACATTGATTACCCCCAAGTGTTAAGCATTGATAGGATGTAGATGCTTGAACTGATTGGTGTACAGACAGACTTATTGACAACATAAATGCGGAAACAAACCAGGAGATATGTACAAACTAAAGCAAGAATGAAAGATGGGAAAGACCAAGATTGCACTGATAGATGTAGCATTTTGAAACAAGTGGCACCCATTTGTCGAGTTTTCACCATCTTGGCAGAGATTCTATTTTTGCTACCAAGGTGCCTGTTTCCAGGTTTTCACCAAGGAACTTTTTCTTTTTCTCATTTCTTTGTATTTTTCACTTTTCCAATTTTTTTGTACTTTTGATATTTTTTTATTTTTTTGTGATACATTAAGGTGCCTATTTGCTAGGTTTTCACTAAGATGATCATGTTTTTAGGACTTTTTAAAGATTTTTAAGATTTTTTATGACATTTTACCATACACTGAATGCCTTAGGCGTAGAGTTTCTTCAGATGGAGAATGTTGATTGGTTCTCAAAGCTATTCTCCTTTAGTCATTGAGAGTTGATAGGCACCAGAGCCAAAAGTAGCAGTGATAAAAAAGGGACCCAACCGGTTGGGTTCAAACTTCCCCTTGCATTCTCTATGTGATTGATTTTTAGGATTGTCTCTCAAGACTAGATCGCCAACCTAAAATTCTTTGTGTCTAACTTTCTTGTTGTAGCCTCTAGACATTCTTTTCTGATACACTCTGAGATGATCTTATGTTGCTTTTCTATGCTCATCTAGTAGTTCAAGTTCTTGCAACCTAGACACTCTATAGTCATCATCAGTTACTAGACCATGCATTTTGATTCTTAGTGGTGGGATTTCAACCTCAATAGGTAGTACCGCTTCAGACCCATAAACTAAAGTGAATGGTGTAGCCCTAGTGGGTGTTCTGATACTTGTTCTGTAGTCCCAGAGAGTTGGATTGATCATGAGATACTAGTCTCTTCCTATTTTATTAACTGTACGATGCAATATTTTCAATAGATTCTTGTTTGAAGCCTCTGCTTGTCCATTCCCTTGAGGATAGTAGATAGATGACCAATGTTGTGTAATCTTGAATTTGGCACATAGATCATCTAAGTCTTTGTTCTTGAATTTTCCACCATTATCTGTGACTATAGAATGTGGAATACCATACCGGCATATGATGTAGTTCAAGATGAACATAGATATTTCCTTAACAGTTGCTTGTGTTAAAGGGACTGCTTCTACCCATTTCATGAAATAATTTTTAGCTGTAATAATGTGAGTATGTACATTAGAAGAATGAGGATGTATGGACCCTATAAGATAAAATGCCCATTGGTGAAAAGGCCATTTAGTAGTGAAGGGAATTAGATCTCTCCTTGGAGCATAAATTAAGTTTCCATGCACTTGGCACTTTTCACAGTTCTTAGCAAACTTGATAGACTCTTTCTCCATTTCTGGCCAATAGTACCCAGCCCTAATAAGTTTTTGGGCTAGTGTTAAACCGTTTGAGTGTGACCCACAAATGCCATCATGGACTTCCTCTAATGCACATTGAGACTCTTCCTACTCTAAACATCTAAGTAGCATACCATCTAGACCTCATTTGTATAGATCATGACCAATGATAACATATCAGGAGGCATTACAAATAAGGAAACTCTTTTCATGGCGGTTAAAGGTATCGAGAATAATTTGGTCTTTGAGATAGGAAAATAGGTTTTTATAGCGGGAGGAATCATGACCTACAACAATGCAGATCATATGGGTATCAGGGGAGTCATATGCAGGATAAGATAGTGCTTCCACCAGGAACTCATAGCGTAGCTCATGTTCAGGCTACTGTAATAAAGTAGATAATGTTGCCATTGCATTGATAGCCTTATTCTCTGTTCTAGGTATTTGCTCAAAGGTGATAGATATGAAGTATTTATTTAGATCATCTACCATTCTTTTGTATGGAACGAGCTTTTCATCCTTCATTTGATACACATCATTGACTTGATGGATTACAAGTTGTGAGTCTCCATGAATGTGTAATTATGTTACTCTCCACTCAATTTCTATTTTCATACCATTTAAAAGGGCTTCATATTCAACAATATTGTTTGTACAAGGACATTTTATTCTGAATGCCTTAGGAATGGAGTATCCTTAAAGAGTGATAAACAAGATGCCTGCTCTAGATCCATTCTGTGTATAGGAGCCATCAAAGAACAATTGCCATTCTCAAGAAGAAAGATTCATGATAGAGGAATCTGGAATTCCATTTGCATTGGTGTGTCATCAAAAAAAGGTGCATCTGCAAATAGATCCACAATAACTTGGCCTATAATGGCTTTTATTTCAATATATTCAATGTCATATTCACTTAAGAGCATGACCCATTTGGCTAATCTACCAGTGAGGGCAACTTTGCTTAGTAGGTACTTTAGTGGATCAATCTTAGCTACTAAATGCATGGTATGAGCCAACATATAATGTCTCAATTTCTATGATGCAAAGATCACAGCTAGACAAGAATTTTCAATCATAGAATAGTTCTTTTCATATGCTACCAATATTCTACTGATATAGTAAATAGCTCTTTCCTTCTTGTTCTCATCATGCTGTGCAAGCAATGCCCCTAGTGATCTATCTGTAGTGGAGATATATAAGATTAGAGGCTTCCCTTGAATGGGAGGCATCAAGATAGGAGGATTTGATAGATATTTCTTGATATGATTAAAATTCTTTTCACATTCCTCATTCCATGCAAAGGTCACACCTTTATGTAATGTCTTTGTAAAAGGTTGTGATATGTCTTCTAGCTGAGATATGAAGTATCTGATAGATTGAACTCTCCCTTGTAATGTTCTCATTTGACTAATATTCTTAGGGGTTGCATCTCCATGATAGATTTAACTTTTGCTGGATCGACTTCAATTCCTTTCTTTGAAACAATGTAGCCTAAAAGCTTTCCAGAAGTGACACCAAAAGCACACTTCTTAGGGTTCAGTCTAAGACTAAACTTCTCCATTCTATCTAGTATCTTGCTCAAGTCATTTAGATGTTTAGATCTTGTCATAGATTTTGCCAAAGTATCATCAAAATAATCCTCCATAGTTCGATGCATCATGTCATGAAAAATAGATGTCATAGCTCTCTGATATGTAGCACCAGCATTCTTAAGCCCAAATGGCATGAAATTCTAACAGAAGGTACCCCATGCACATGTGAAAGTAGTTTTCTCTTGATCTTCTAGAGCAATTTTTATTTGGTTGTATCCAGAAAAACTATCCATTAAAGAATACATCTCCACTATCATATCAATGTTAGGCAGTGGAAAATCATCCTTAGGGCATGCTTTGTTTACATCTCTAAAATCTATGCACACTCTTATAGATTTGTCTGGTTTTGATATAGGTACAATATTAGAGATCCATTCAGCATAGTCAATAACATGGATGAATCCGACTTTTAGTAGCTTCTCTAATTTAGCTTTTACCAAGAGTGCAACATGTGGATGCATCTTTCTCAATTTTTGTTTAACAGGTTTGACGTTTGGAGCTATAGATAAATGGTGCATTATAAGATTAGGATCCAACCTTGGCATATCTGAATATTTCCACGCAAAGTTGATCTTCTTTTCTGTTAAGAATGTTGTAAATTTTTGCTTTTCTTCTTCTGATAAGGATTGTGCTACATGGATCAATTGTGGTTCTTTTGTTGTTCCCAAATTGATAGATTGAGTGGGCTCAATCAGAACTGGAGATCTATCCTGTAAATGACTCAGAAGGACATCAAATATCTCATCCTTAGGTGCCTGAGAGAGGTTTTCACCTTCTGATACATCTTTTATTTTTATTTTTGTAGGTTCTAAGACTACCATAAAGGGGTTTTCACCCTCATAACTCCTTTTCTTTTTATTCTTATTCTTATTTTTCTGACTAAGATACTTGATGTCTGACTCTGTCATGCTAACACTCGGTTCACTGATGGAAGTCCTCATAGGCTCAACTGCATTGAGATAGCAAGAAAGGGCATAGTCATTGGGAAAGGTATAAATACCTTGGCTCAGATTCGTAGAGGTTTGGTCAAGAAGTTCAGGATGTTGGATAGTCAAAGTGGTGAAAGATTGGGAAATAGTGTTTATGGATATGGATCTGTCATCATTGGTCCTAACTCGACACTTGAGTTCAAAGGTGATATTGCGACTTAAGACATTCAATTTGTGAATAGGCTCAATGTCATTGTGGGAGTCCACTTCAGCCATCGGTGGATCAAACTCATTAAGTTCATCATTTCACTCTAGACTTACATTGGGTTTAGGTGCATATTGGTGAATAACATCAACATGTTTCTTTATGATAAGCTCATCTTCTTTTGGAATGGCTCCCCATTCATAGTCATTTGATTCCTCATTTATGCCTCTAGGAAATCTAAGAACATGACTAAAGTCAGGATGAATACCCCAAGAAGGGTTACCCACAAATTCTGATTTGAATTCATACTCATGGGAATCTATCTCATAATAACTACCACCTTCCTCTTTGTCTATTTGATTGCCTTTGAGATTAGTTGGTTTTTGTGGTGCAACTATCTCTTGCTCTATAATAGGTTCTTTTGTTTCTACTACATTAATTATTTTTATTGGATCATCTTCAGCTTCAAGGAGGTCTTTTATTTCTTTAGGAAAATGCTCATAAGGAATAAGATCTTTAGTAGTGTCTGAATCATCACTATTATATAGTTCTGTTGTTTCTCCCTTTAGTTGATTTGCTATGGATGGCTCAATCTGTTCTAAGACATGTGGTGAGTTCTTGCTAAGACAAAAATGCTTCTTCTTATATCCTAGACCTGTTGTGTTCTTGTTTGCTTGTCCATGATGGTTAAGAGGTGATAGAAGACCTTTACCCTATAATCCTAGAGGTCCTTTTCCTTCATATCCCATTTTTGTGATCAGTTTATCCCCTGGGCCATATGACTTAGAAGGGATCTTTGGTGTTTTAGATTCACATGTTTGAACAACTTGAGATTTAGGTTCATCCTTATATAGCCATGCAAGCACAACTTCATCCTCTTCAAACTCTTGTTTAGATACTTGTTCTGCAACAAAATTCCCTTTATATGCCTCAAGAGGTTCTTTAGAATCAATTTTAGACTATTTTAGAGCTTGCCCATAGGACTTGGGTGAGATAGGGAGAGATGTCAAAGATAAGACTGGCTCTATAGTATATTCTCCCCTACCATTTTGTTTGATCTTAACCTCTTTAGCAATGTCTTCCATCTTGGATGTTGAAGCAACATCTAGCTGCTTAGTGGAAGATTATCTGTTATTAGGAACAAGTTTATTAGCACTTTCTTTCAATGCATTGCAAGTCGTGTATAGATCAGCTAGAATAATCACTTCTACCCCTTCATAAGGAAATTTCAAAAACTGATGATATGTAGAAGGAATAGCTTTCATTTCATGTATCTAGGGTCTCCCTAGAAGGATATTGTAAGCCAAAGGTAGATCGAGAACTTGACATATAGTATCTCTGATGACAAGACCTGTTCTGATAGGTAAGACACTTGTTCCTTTGGAAGATCTTTCTTGCTCATCATATGCTTTGATAGTTATCTTCTTTCTAGGATCAATGGCCATTTCTGAAAATCCCAATTGTGTAATCAAGCTGAAAGAACAAATGTTTAGACCAATGCCCCCATCTATCAACACACATTTGACACGACGGTTTTGGATCAAGACTTCAATATGCAAGGGCTGGTTATGTGGATGACTCAAGGAGTTATCATCTTCCTCTGAAAAGGAAATATACTGTGGAGAAGTAAGATGACCAACCATAGTCTGGAATCTATCTAAATCAAGGTTATCGGGAACATTGGATCCGAGCAGAGCTTTGTCTAGAATGGCTCTATGAGATGGAGATATTCAAAGCAACTCAAACATGGAGATTTTTGCATTTGCATGCTGGAGTTGTTGGACAATACTATATGATGTAGGCCTCATGTCTTTAGGATTTGAAGATTTAGATGTAGCCTTCTATTTAGAAGCAGGTGAAAGATTGAAAGGCACCTTAGGGACATTTGATGAATTTAGTATTTGTCCTTGCAGATGTGCCTGAGCTTGTGATTGAGTAACTACATTAGCTAATTGATTTTCTCTATCTTTTCTTACAATTGTGATGACATTGCAACACTCAAATAGACATGGTTCAACCATATTGATAACAACATTGTTTCCAAAGTAGGCATAATTGACTTTAGCACCCATATTAGGCTGAGAAGAAGAATCTTCTTTACCATGTTTAGGAAATGGTTCTGTGAATGCTGTATGATCATTATTACTCTTATGATTATCAATCATGATTTCTCCATTATCAATTTTGTCTTGTATGATGTGCTTCAAGCGAATGCAGTTATTAGTCTTATGACCCTTATTGCGATGGAATTCACAAAAAATATTCTCTCTCCACCATTTCGGTTTTGGTTCAAGATCAAAGACTTTTATCTCAGGCAAGTAGATGATTTTGTTTGCCAAGAGAGTTTTCATGGAAGATTCCAAGGATTCTCCAAGAGGAGTGAATTTGCGATTAGGATATGTAGCCCAAGGTTTATAATCAGATGAATTTTTTCTAGGCTCTATTGCTTTAGCTTCAGAAGCTTTGATGGCTTGGGTACCAACAGTGAGATTGAAAGCGGGTGCCTTGGATGGGGCACAGATAGTATCAACAATGCCATCTATGACAATGCCTTTATTCTTGTTCCAGTTTTTGTTCTTATCCTTAGAACTAGATTCATACTTGTCCTTTTGAAGTTTGATGTCTCCTTTTTTCACAAGTACTTTCTCAATTTTGATTGCATTATCTACCATATTATCAAAGGATGTATGATTTTGCATTTGTAAAGGGTAGTTGATTTCTGGAACAAGATTGTTGATGAAGATTTCTAGCTTCTCAGTTTTTGGAATGGGTCTAGCATATAGAGAAAATTTCTTCCTCCATCTCTTGAGAAATGTCAGGAATGGTTCACCTAGATATTGTTTCAGATTACAGATGTCAATCATGGTGACCAGATGTTGAATATTGTAGGAGTATTGTTGATAGAATAGTTTGATTAACTCCTCAAAAGTTTTGATAGTTGGAGGCATTCTAGAGAACAAATGAATGGCTGATCCTGTATGCACCATAAAATGGTCGCCTAGACTTTGGGCCCCATTTATTTAATCTATCAATATCAATTCCTGAATCAATATTTGTCATACATTCAAATCAAATTTATTGATCAAATCATAAATATTTCAATTTTCCCTAAAGTTTGAATATCCCATCAATTTCTAATTAAAAGAAATATATCCCTTTTTAATAAATAAAATAATATTATTTAATTGAAATTAATATTCTTTGAATGAAATAATGTTATTTAATTAAAATCCTCTTTTAATTAAATGGTTTTATTTTATTGAATTAATATTCATTTCTAAATTATATAATATTACCTTATTTAATTAAAAGAGATATTATTCTTTAAAATTAAATAAATGAAATATTCTCTCAAAAGATCTCCTGTGATGAAAAAGGAAACAAATTGAATAAAAATAAAAGAAAATAAAATGTAATTCCATTTTATTACAAACCTTCTAAAAATGATGATTGTTTCCTCTTTTTCATTTATCCCAATTGCTTCTACTTTCACATTCGAATCCAACTTTTCCTATAAAAGGAGACCTCTCATGCTCATTCAATCATCCCGAATTTTGATATCGAACTTATGCTGCAGAATTTCATAGCTTGTAATCATTTAGCATTTCAACTTGCACATTCACATTTTAGATTAATTTACATTTTAGATTAATTGCAAATCATTTTAGTTTAAATCTATTACATATAGCTTAATTTTATTTTCAATAAATTAGTTTGGCTTAGTTTGCATGGCAAATCATTTAGAATAGTTTCATTTAGATCAACTCGAATCTCTCATTCTGAGTTGTATTTGCATGGGTAAAATAGGCTGATCTGAGGGCCACATTCAAACCATGCTCTTCTCAGATAGAGAGCTATGGGTCATTTTGTGAGAACTCACTGTTGAGCACTCTCGCATACAAAGACTCATAGAAGTGTGATCACACATCTGTGCACACATTTTTGGCGCCCACCGTGGGGCCCTGAAAACGGGTTTCCTTTCATTTTCATTAATTATCTTGCTCTGAGGCTAAGGGTTTCAAGGGTCCTGGTATACTCTATAGGACGTTATTTTTTGTTTCTTTTTTGCCTGCAAAAAAGAAAATTTTTTTTTTTTGGCCTTTTTTTGTTTTTTTACAGGTTTTCAAGAAAATTTTTACAAGTTCTCTAAACAACAAAATCTTTTTTTTCTGCGAGTCTGTACTGTCTGTGTACAGATTTTCGCACGAGAGTACAGAGATATCCGCGCGAGATTCTGCTCCTGTAGCGTTTCTTCGCGCGAGACTGTACAATGCACCTCCTCAACAAGAGAGCAAGCCACGGTATCAAGAGAAGCCTAAAAAGGAAAAACGTCAATTTGCCAAGCTTGGTGATTCTTACGAGGATGTTTTCAAAACGCTCATTGCCAATAATCTTGTGCATCCACAAGATCCAGCAAAACATTACATCCCTGACATTAAGCCACATTGGTGGGATGAGAAGGCTTTCTGCATATTTCATAATGGCATTGGGCATACCATTGAAAATTGTTGGAAACTCAAGCACATTATCCAAGACCTCATTGAGAGTGGAAAACTTAAGGTGGATGGACTAAATACCAATGCTGATCACAAAGCATTTAAAGAACCATTGCCTAAGTATGACAAGGGGGAAACCTCTAAACAAAAGGATGGCAAGGCTGCTATCAACTACACGTATACAGCGGCAGAAAATGTGATAAACATGCTTGAAGTTGTGGAGCCAAGTGTTAACATGATGAGGAGTAAGGACCCACATGGTTATGACTCTCCCCCTATCTTTGACAAAGAACCTGTTGTGGTGCTGAGAGGTCCTCATTCTAGGTCATCTTCCCAAGCCCTGAATGCTGTTACTAGGAGTCAAGGTCCTATCATTCTTAGAGGTCCTAATTCAGGTCCATCCAATAAACCCAAGCAAGTGGCATCCAAGAATGTCACTAAGTCCACCATTGCTCCCAAACCAAACTATAATCTTGTAGATCAGCTACAAAAAACTCCAGCGCAAATATCAATACTGGAGCTTCTAGAGTTGTCCCCTAGACATAAGCAGATCCTTGAGGATGCTTTGCGCACAGCAAATGTCCCTAACGACATAGATACAGACCAATTTCAAGGCATGGTTAACCACATTTCCAGCCCACATTACCTCTCTTTCTCAGAAGATGATGACAAATCCCTAAGCCACCCACACAATCTCGCCCTTCACATTGAAGTAATGATTCATAAAACTCGTGTCAGGCGCGTGTTGATAGATGGGGGTGCTGGGCTAAATATTTGTACATTAAGTTTGTTAAAAACCTTGGGCTATTCAGAGGAGGTGATCGACAGTAAAAAGAAGATCACTATAAAGGCCTATGATGAGGCAGAACGAAGTTCCAAGGGGTTAGCTGTCCTTCCTGTCAGGATTGGCCCAGTTGAAAAAGACATCTTGTTCCAAATTGTTGATACTGGACCCCTTGCATACAATATTTTACTAGGTAGACCATGGATTCATGACATGCAGGCAGTGCCGTCTACCTACCACCAATGTGTTAAGTTCCCCTACAATGGAGTTGAAATTTGCATACCAGGGGATAACACTTTATCAATTAATTCAATCTCAGCTAATGTTCATGTCCCTCTTAATCGAGATGCAGAGGATTATCAAGAAACTTTAACAGACTGTCAAAACAAATTTAAATCAGTAGACCTTGGCATGGGGGGGTATCAACTTGACTCTTTTGCAAAGATGCCAATTTCCCCTCGGTCATATGGAAAACCTTCACAGGAAATGAAACTGTCTTCTTCAGCGATGACACTATTTGACACATTTGTTGAATCCTCAGTACCAATACAAGATGAAAAAGAGGAAGTAGCTATTCGAGATTGGATGTACAAAGAGGAGAAATACCAGCACAATGAAAATTTCTCCCCCTCTCCTAAGCCTTATGGGAGAGGATATACTCTTGTCAAAAAGATGGGTTATCCAGGATATGGCCCTCTTAACCACAGATTAGATGCTAGAGCCGAACCACTTAATCATGATCTTTTTGGACGTAAGTCTAAGAAACCGGTTGGCCTAGGCTTTATGAAGAAAAACAAGCACGCTATCCCCATTCCTGATAAGCGGGATAGCAAAGCTGACACAGAATATGTACCAGACTTGACCAATCAACAAGACATGATAGATGATTGGGTTCCTTCAACAAATCTCCTTTGGGGAGATTCAGAAAATATGACTACCAGTACACACCAAATCACTACTGAAGGACATGCTGAAAATTTCATCCGAGAAGGTGTGACTCTCGAAGATGTCCAGGCTTCTACCTCGAGGCTTAGGAAACCCAGCTGGTGTAAACATCCTAGCAAGGATTCAGACACAGACTCAAATGAGTATGAATGGGATTCACTCTCAGATGCAACAGTTGATTTGACTATGGATGTTGTTCATGCTTATAGTACTCAACCCAACGTAGCTAATGAGTCGTGTGTTAGATTAGAAGATTCGAACCCACATGTCGCATTAGTAGACGATTCTTCACTTGATGGGATGAATCTTGATTTAGACACCTTAGAGGGATACTTGACAGACTCCGATTCTGTGGTCACCAGAGATGACATCCCCTATATCCTTAATATTGAACCAGACATCAATCTACCCCTCATTAATCCCAACCTTATTGATTGGTCTCAACGTCATCAAGAGCCTCAACTCTTGACATTTTCCAATGACTATGAGATCACTTGCTACCTAAATGCTGTTGAACCTGTAGTCTCTTCCACCAGTGAACCAGCTACCAGCATGACAGAACCAGACATCAAGTACCTTAGTCACAAGATAAAAAGAAAAGAAAAAAAGAATAAGAGTTCTGATGGCGAAAACCACTATGTGGCGGTGTCAGAACCAAAAAAAGTAAAAATAAAAGACGTATCCAAAGGTGAAAACCTCTCTGAGGCACCTACGAATGAGGTACTTGATAGTCTCCCAAGTTATTTTCATGACAGATCATCAGTATTGGTGGAGCCTACAGATGCTGTTAATTTGGCCACAGAAGAGGCTCCAAAACTTGTACACTTGGCTAAATCTTTATCACCTCAAGAAAAGAAAGCCTACACTGAGTTCCTCCAAAAGAAGCAAATTAATTTTGCATGGACATATTCAGACATGCCAGGGTTGGACACTAATCTCATTATGCATCATTTGTCCATAGCTCCGGGTGTGAAACCAGTCAAACAAAAGTTACGAAAAATGCACCCTCATATAGCTCTTTTAGTAAAAGCTGAATTAGAAAAGCTCCTTGGTGCAGGATTCATTAGAGCAGTAGACTATGCTGACTGGATTTCCAACATTGTACCTATTTCCAAACATGATAAATCCATCCGAATCTGCACAGATTTTAGAGATCTTAATAGAGCATGCCCAAAGGACGATTTTCCACTTCCTATCATAGACATGATAGTGGACATGACGGCGGGCTATGAGATCTACTCCTTGATGGATGGTTTTTCTGGGTATAATCAGATCAAGATTGCTCCTGAGGATCAAGAAAAGACTGCATTCACATGTGCGTGGGGTACTTACTGTTGGAACGTCATGCCCTTTGGATTAAAAAATGCAGGAGCTACTTATCAAAGAGCTATGACAACCATCTTCCATGACATGATGCATAAAAATATGGAAGATTATGTGGATGACACCCTCGTTAAGTCCAAGAAAAGAGGAACACACCTGGCTGATTTAGAAGCAATTCTGGATCGTATGGAACAATTTCAACTGAGGTTAAATCCAAAAAAGTGTGCATTTGGTGTTACTTCTGGCAAACTATTGGGGTTCATCATTTCAGCTAAAGGGATAGAAGTGGACCCTGAAAAGGTTCAGGCCATTATAAACATGCCACCTCCTAAAAATGTCAGTCAAATGAGGAGTCTTCAAGGACGCCTTCAATCCATAAGGAGGTTTATTTCACAATTAGCTGATAGGGCACAACCCTTTAACAAAAATCTGCATAAAGGGGTTCAATGTATCTGGAATGAAGATTGCCAGAAAAGCATGGATCAGATTAAGGAATATTTGGCACATCCTCCTATCTTAATGCCTCCCATTCCAGGAAAACCCCTTATTTTGTATGTCTCAGCTACTGAATCTTCATTGGGGGCACTGTTGGCTCAATTAGATGAACAAGGGAAAGAAAGGGCCATATACTATATTAGCCGCACTCTAGTGGCTTATGAGATCAATTACACAAGTATTGAAAAAGCTTGCCTTGCAGTAGTGTTTGCCTCTCAAAAGCTGCGACACTATATGCTTGCGCATACCATTCATCTTATAGCAAAAATTGATCCTCTCAAATACTTGCTCGGTAAAGCTGCTCTCACGGGTAGACTTGCTAAATGGATGATGATTCTTTCTGAATTTGACATAGAGTATATCGAACGCAAGGCAATCAAAGGCCAGGCTATTGCAGATCAACTGGCTAACTTTCCAATTGAAGATAATATGCCGGTTCAAGTCAACTTCCCAGACGAACATCTCATGTACATGACTGAGAGATCTTGGAAGCTATTCTTTGATGGTTCCTACATGCACAATGGTTCTGGAGCTGGCATGTTGTTTGTCTCTCCTCATGGGTATACTATTCCCAAATCCTACAAGTTATTATTTCCATGCACAAACAACATAGCTGAATATGAGGCTTTAACAAATGGACTCAAAATGGCTATAGAGTGGAATATCAAAGAGCTACATATCTATGGGGATTCTCAGCTAATCATTAATCAGGTTAATGAGCAATACCAAACAAAAGATGACAAGTTGATACCTTACAAAAAAATGGTTGATTCATTAAGACGGTATTTTACTTTTGTCACTTTTCAGCAAATCCCTAGGGCTGAGAACAAAGCAGCTGACGCTATGGCCACCCTTGCTTCACTTCTTCAGTTGGAGGAACATGAGTCCAGATATGAATTCCTGGTGGAAGAGCTACGTTATCCCATATTTGACTCACCTGAAAGCCATGTCATATGTACCATAATCAACCATGAATCTTCCCGCTATGGTGCCATTTACTCCTATCTCCGTGATGGCATCATCCCTGACACTTTCAACCGGTCTGAAAGAAGAAACCTCATTCGTAATGCCTCTCGCCATTCCCTCATCTCTGGTGATTTGTATAGGAGGGGTCTAGATGGGACACTTTTTAGGTGTTTAGAAAAGGAGGAATCAGATCAAGCGCTAGTTGACATCCATGAGGGCATATGTGGGGGACACTCTAATGGTCTTTCCATGGCTAGAAGGTTGCTTAGGGCGGGATACTATTGGCCTACAATGCAGATGGACGCGATAAAATTTGCCAAATCTTGTGAAAAATGTCAGAAACATGGACACCTGATACATGCTCCAGGTAGGGAGTTAATTCCTTCTATCTCTCACTGGCCATTTCAGCGATGGGCCTTTGACCTTGTTGGGCAGATTCATCCCAACTCATCAGGTGGGCACAAATTCATTATCACTGCTACTGACTATTTCACAAAATGGGTAGAGGCTGTCCCACTTTCTGTTGCCTCAGGCAAGACAGTATCTCTATTCATCTTAAACCATATCATCTGTCGATATGGAGTTCCATCTGAAATCATCACTGACAATGGAGGTCAGTTCAATAACAAGGACCTTACACAACTCTGCCAAAGATTCAGGATAAAACAACATTGGTCCTCCATTTACTTCCCGCAAGGAAATGGTCAGGCAGAGGCTTCAAATAAAACCATTCTCAAGATTCTACACAGAACAGTTCACAAGAATGGTAGAGACTGGCACCTACAGATAAATCCGGCCTTGTGGGCCTATAGAACGAGTATTCGTACTCCAACGGGGGCTACTCCTTTTGCCCTCACATATGGCGCTGAAGCAGTGTTACCTTTAGAGGTTGAGATTCCATCACTGAGAGTCTCTCTCAAAGGTCTGATTACAGATGAAGATTATCGTGCCATGAGATTACAGGAATTAGAACTTCTGGATGAAAAGCGTAAAGCTTCATTTGACCATATGAGGGTCTACCAAAAGCGGATGTCCAAAGCATTCAACAAAAAGGTTCGCCCTAGAGAATTCCAAGTAGGAGATCTTGTCCTGCGAGAGAATCCTAAGAACCAACAACACAGAGAACAAAAGGGCAAATTCGAACCTAACTGGCTTGGACCCTATATTATCACAGCAGCTTTTGGTTCAGGTGCATATCTACTATCTACTGAAGAGGGGGAGCAGCTCCCTACGCCTATCAATGTTCAGCACCTGAAGAAGTTCTATCCTTGATGCCCGTTCTGTCTGGGGGCATCCTTTGTATATAATTATGGTCCTGAAAAAAATCCAAAAAAATTGATATATGATCCTGAAAAAAATACAAAAAAATAAAAAATTCAAAAAATACAAAAAAAAATAGAAAATGTGCCTCGGTGAAAACCTGGAAACAGGCGCTTTGGTAGCAAAAGTACAAAAAAAATATAAAAAGTCCTGAAAAAACAAAAAAAACAAAAAAAAAAAAAACAAAAAAACTTCCAAGTGGTGAAAACCTAGAAATAGGCGCTACTTGAGGCCTCTGCACCCCTATTTCTTAGCATGCGCTCTCGACACTTAGCCATTCTCCATCATGCCTTGTCCTTGTTGCCTTGGTTTGGAATTAGTCTTTGTCTTTGTCTAGGGGGCATCACTGTTTTATCTTTGGTCTCTTGGATATGCTTGTCTTTAGGACACCTCGCAAAGGGTGTTTTTCAACACCACCCCAACTGTGTTTTTCAACACAAAACCCCCGACATCGAGTGTTTCTCAACACTTATCAGTTTGGTCTTATCCAATTCGGTCATGTGATCTTACCCATTAGCAAGCATTCGACCTTTACCCTCGAAACTCAGTATCAGTTTACACACTTAAACTTTTTAAAATACTTCAGCCTGAGATATGTCATGATCTTTTCTTTGTGTGCTGACTGTTATTGATTTTCGTTGAGTGTCCTTGCCTAAACAGGTCTCTCCGTGATGCATAGCTAGAGGACTTGGGGCATGGGGCATGTTTTTATTTGCTTTCTGCTTGTGGGTGTTTGTCTTGAACCTCTTGAGTGTTTTTTGTTGTCTCCTTGACACACTTAGGATATTTGAGACATCATCCTTGACTGTTTCTTGCACAACTGTCCTCATGGTTTTCCTGGCATTTATGCCTTGATGCGAGCATGGTTTTGCTAAATTAAATTGGGTAAGCTAACATTGTAGTCATCTTGACCTTTATGTCTTTGATGCTCATGTTAGAATCTTCCCACATTCCAAACCGATATAAATCACATTCATATCTTCATAGTTGCATTTGTGACTAGTGATGGTTGTGTGATTGTCCGATGTTCGGTAATAACGGCCCAGTGATGAAAATAAGCTTTCTTACATTCTCTAATGAATGATGAACACAAAATACCTATGTTACCCATGCAAGTACATCTTTGCATTTTCATGTAGCTTGCATTATTTAGGCTTCATGTTAGCATTTGCACTTTTAGGCTGCATTATGAGTTTGAGAGGGTTTCCTTCATCTTTCTTGTGGACTTTCAGTCAACTATGATCACATTCTTCATTTCCTTATCTTCTTTCGTGATCTCAATCGAAATTCCCAATCTTAAACAGTTGATTGATTCTATTTCTTCTCTCCATTTCTTTCCATTTCTTCCAAACTTCTATCTTCCATTCACTATTCACCCCACTTCTTTTCTTCTAATTCAATCTTGGGGCATAATCTTTCTTGCTGTGAACCTTATCTTTCATTTGATTTGATCAAATTTATCAATTTACTGTTTCTCCTCTATCTCATTTCGATTTCGATCATGAGGGGGCAGTACCTATCAAATTTCAAACCTTGATTCAGTTTTATCAAATTATCAATTGCTCCTCTTGGGGCAACATTGATTGAGATTCTTATCTCTCACTTTGGATATGATCCCAAATCGACCTCATGTTCAAAGACCTTTAGTTTATGTTTGTCCTGATGTGTTCCCATCCGTCGAACACACATCTAAGTTGTTTTGTGATCCCAGATCGATCTCACATTTCAATTCTTCTTTGACTACATGTGTTCCCAAATCGATCACACATTAGTCAAAGAGGGGCAAATGTATGCACCATAAAATGGTCGCCTAGACTTTGGGCCCCATTTATTTAATCTATCAATATCAATTCCTGAATCAATATTTGTCATACATTCAAATCAAATTTATTGATCAAATCATAAATATTTCAATTTTCCCTAAAGTTTGAATATCCCATCAATTTCTAATTAAAAGAAATATATCCCTTTTTAATAAATAAAATAATATTATTTAATTGAAATTAATATTCTTTGAATGAAATAATGTTATTTAATTAAAATCCTCTCTTAATTAAATGGTTTTATTTTATTGAATTAATATTCATTTCTAAATTATATAATATTACCTTATTTAATTAAAAGAGATATTATTCTTTAAAATTAAATAAATGAAATATTCTCTCAAAAGATCTCCTGTGATGAAAAAGGAAACAAATTGAATAAAAATAAAAGAAAATAAAATGTAATTCCATTTTATTACAAACCTTCTAAAAATGATGATTGTTTCCTCTTTTTCATTTATCCCAATTGCTTCTACTTTCACATTCGAATCCAACTTTTCCTATAAAAGGAGACCTCTCATGCTCATTCAATCATCCCGAATTTTGATATCGAACTTATGCTGCAGAATTTCATAGCTTGTAATCATTTAGCATTTCAACTTGCACATTCACATTTTAGATTAATTTACATTTTAGATTAATTGCAAATCATTTTAGTTTAAATCTATTACATATAGCTTAATTTTATTTTCAATAAATTAGTTTGGCTTAGTTTGCATGGCAAATCATTTAGAATAGTTTCATTTAGATCAACTCGAATCTCTCATTCTGAGTTGTATTTGCATGGGTAAAATAGGCTGATCTGAGGGCCACATTCAAACCATGCTCTTCTCAGATAGAGAGCTATGGGTCATTTTGTGAGAACTCACTGTTGAGCACTCTCGCATACAAAGACTCATAGAAGTGTGATCACACATCTGTGCACACAGATCCTCCCAGAGATCAATGGAAAAGATGCATTAAGTAGGTTGGTTCATGCATAAACTCCATAGATTGAGTACAAAATTCTCTAACATGATCTTGAGGATCAGAGTTTCCATCATACTTATCATATTTAGGCATCTCCACTCTTTTAGGGAATGGTGGCATGTACAAGTCTTTATCAAATGGAAAAGGGCATAGAGCTTCCATGGAGAACTCTTTAGGTTCCTTTTCTTTTTCAAGTTTGTTAAGTTTGACTTGCATGGCATGCATCTGTTTCATCATGGATGTGATAGGAGTTTCTTCCTCATGTGTAATGATATCTTCAACATTAAAGTTTGGAGGAAGTTTAGCTCCTTGAAGAGCTAACTCTAGAAAGTATGCCTCTCTATCTTCTTTCAAGAAATGCCTCATTATTTTCTTGAAGCCATCATTGTTTTGATATCGAGCAATTTTAGAAGGTGTAGGTTCTTGATCCATACCATGTTGAGAATGGGGTCCTTGAGACTCATGTTGTGTCCCTCTGTGAGACATGTTAGGAGTTTTAGGATTCCCTGGGATAGATTGAGGAGGGGTTTGTTGATTACCTCCATGAGTTGATGGAGGGGGGATATAACCAGTTTTCAATCAAAAGTTTCCAAGACCGTCGTCTTCATAAAGACCAGAATTGTAGAGCTGCTCAAAAGTGGGACTCTTGTGAATAGTCAAAGGTATGGTGTTAAGTGCTTCTCCGGATTTCTTATGTGAGGAAGTTCTAGTTTCCACCATTAACCTTGGGTGAAGCAAGAAAGCAAGATGAAGCCAACTGGAGAAAGACTTGATTCAAGAAGATCGAATGACGCAACCTTGTCAAGATTGAAGTGATTAAAGATTAGATCGGACGTAAGTGAAGGATATTGCACCATAGTAGTGTGGGTAGACACCCAACAGATGGTGGGCATGAGCTCACAACACTTAGCCGTTTAGTAACAAGATTGAATTTTAAAGATAATTTTGACAAGGTTTTGACACAAGATGAAAAAGACTCAAATTGATAAATCAGAAGGCTAAATCAGACTCAAGAGACCACTTTAGGAAAATGAATGGATTTGCTTCTAGTTTCTGCTCTATTCCTGACACAATGACTGTTTTGACAGAATCTAGAAATAGGCTGTAAAAACTAGATTTCTGACAAATTTGACCAATCTCTGACAACTTTTTGAAAATTCCCAAATGAGTTTCTGAAAGCTCGTACGACACTGGGTATGCTATCAAATGACAATTGCAAGACTCATACGACAATTGCTGCTATGGATAATGTTTCTTTTGATTTCTGGTGACAACACTCGTATGACAATATACTGGATATTGTACGACAATACAGGGGTTGTGAAATGACTTTTGCTAAAAAATCATACGACAATCTGAGACTGTGGGACAACTTTTGACTCCAGAGAGGAATTTCACTTTAGATTTTGCAAATTTTGGGTTTTTAGTTTCAAAGTGTTTGGCAAAGTTTCTTGTCCAGTGTTGAGGATCTGTGTAATAGTCTATTTCAAATAATCCAAGTAGATATCAAGCACGCAAAACAACAAGCAAGGGAAGCAGGCAATCATCTAAAAATAATGAACAAGGGAAAAAGCAACCTTGCACATGAACAAGGAATAGTGACTTATTGTGCTAATCCCTAGAAATGCTAACTGTGTATGTTCCAAAAAGTTTTTCCAATAACACACATATTCCTAGAAAATGAAAAAATTGGCCTCACTAGGGTTTGTAGTAATGGTCTGACTCTGTAAATTTTGTGATCTCAAGAGGGCAAACTCCAATCCAAGCACACCGGGGTTTTGACATAGTCCAAGAATTTAATCAATCAGGAGTTGCTAGGGAGATCTGACAGCCCAACAAGAGACCACACCTATGAAGATTTCCTCCACAAGGACATTTATATAGTGGCTACTGCTACCACGATGAAAATGGCTATTACCACTTGAGGTTCCATCCACGTGGTTGACCCAATTAAGGCAATGTCCACTATGGTTAACCCTCTCTAAAGGTGACTCACAAAAGATACCACATGGAGACTGGTTCCAGATTCAAGGATCTGAGTTTCTGATACTACCCAAAAAGGGAGTAGAGCATAGTCCTCTAGCCTTTTCACTTTTAACCAAAACAAAGCAGACAGATTAATCTGACACGCTAAGACCAAGATTATCTCACAAAGATCTATGACGTCAACCGCTTATGATCTATCAATCCCTCCGGAGAGAGAATGTATCAATCAAAAGTTGAAGACACACAAATCTAGTAGAATGTGAGACATTCTCAGTAACCTCCCTACCTACAAGGGGATCCTTCGTCAAGAAGAGATTCACATGTGTGAACAAGAAAAAGAAGCCCACTCTTTCGAGATCATCCAAAAATAGTGTTCATAGGGCCTATTTACTATGTGTAACAGATATGGAGAAAGCAAATCTATGTTCATTTTATAGCTCAAAATGAAGTCTATGATATGAAAGCAAGAAAAGTCACACAAGCTTGATACGTGAGAGTTCATTTTATGTCCAAATCAAAGTGTTATCAGATCATAGTAGAATACCTGAATTCCTCACAACACACTTAGTAGATTTTACCTATTTTAGCAATTTAGTTGTGCTTTTCCCAATCAGATTCAACAAATATCAGTCAAAAATAAAAGATTTCAATTGTTAGGGTTAGCTGTTAGTCCAAATCTAAAAATCAAATTTGAAAAAATGCCAAAAATTTTGAAACAACAATCAAATCCTGGAGTCAAAACTCATACGACAATGGGTTAACTTCTAGACGACAGTCGGGAAACTCGTATGATAGTGGGTGTCTCACCAAATGACAAGCAAGATTCCAAATGACAATGTATAGCTTCTGACATGAGCCTCGATAGAATCAACTATCGTACAACAATGGGGTCTTCCTGGTACGACTTTCTGACAAAAGTCATACAAAAAATGTATGGATAGAGAATGAAATCGTAGAATGGACCAGAAAATGATAGAAAAATAGATAGAAGAGAATTTGAAGAGATGGAAACCCATTTTAGGGCCCCACAGTGGGTGCCAGAAATGGCATGTGTGAATTTTGTACCTAGCTGTAGACACAACACTTCAGTAAAACATTAGAGGTTAGCAAAATCAAAATCTTGCAAGTAATTGAAACTATGCTAACCAGACGATTTACTACCTTCTAGTAGGTGTGAGTATGATGTTCTCAGATTGGAATCAAGATTAGTGACAATGTAACACCTAAACGAAGGATTTGGATGCAAAATATGAAAGACTATGAATGCAGATTAATCTAGATTTTTATATTTTTTGTGCAATAGGATGAAAAACTGTATGAAATTAATCTAGAATGAATGAAATTGAATGTAGATTTAATCTAAGAATGCTATGGATGAATATGAAAAACTATGATCAATTATGAAAGATCTCACAAATTGCCTGTCACAAATGCTTAATCCTTCAATCGCCAATTCGCCAGAGTAATTGTGCAAATTCAAGTGTTGATAATTATGAAGAGCTGAGCCTTGATTTTATAGAAATCCAGGGCTTTGAGGATGCAAGAGAAAAGCCATAAATCACTCTTGATTAACTCAAGTTGATTTTTGAGTTATCAGGAAATTAGAGATAATTAACTCACAAAAATCATGCAAAAGCAGTTTTTAACTCAAAATAGAGTTTAGATCAAATTTCAACTCATCATCAGATGTTGAGTTTAATTTTAAAATTGATTGTTAATTTCTAGTTGCCTTCTTTTCTGATTGTGCATGATTTATTTATAAATTAATTTTAAAGATAAAGTGATTTATTCTCAACTTAATTAATTTTTGAATTAAAACAAATGATTTATGGTTTAATCAATTATTAAATCAAACTTTATTCTAAAACTATATTATTAAATATTGACAACTGACATGAATTAATTTAATAAGAATTTAATCAATTAGTCATGAGATTTTAGATTTATTGTCAAAATTAAATAATACAATTTAGGAATAAATAGAATTAAATTTAATTAAATAATTAAGAGGCAGTATTAAATCTAATTAATTAAATATTCAGAATATTCAATTAATCAAACTTTAGGATAAATAAAATTTATCGCCAAATAATTATTAAATCAAGAATAATTAGGATAAATAAGAATATTGCTAGGAATATTCCCTGATGCAGAATTAGGATAAAATCAATTAAATTCGATAATGTGCAGATGTGCCTTAGGTTAGGACTTTGATGTCGATTTCATTTGAATTGAAGATGTAGGAGATTAATGAACCTATAGCCCATTTTTGGGGTATTACAGTTGGCTGCATAGCTCTGCATCACTGGGGATTTGATTAACATGACTAGCAAAACTAGCTTTGTTAAAATATCTATTCCTCTTGTGTGGGCATTATATTCTTTGTACACTGCTGACCTAAAAGTGAGTGTGAACACTTCCCCTTTTATATGGAGAAGGATATTGGTTTTGTGGTCAGCACCCTCGTTTGTGAAGGAATTTTTTTTCCTTATGTAGGCTATGAAAGTAATTTGGGTTTTCTTCTTTATTAAACATCTAGGGTACAGTCAGTTTAATAATAGTTTGACATAAAATATATGAAGGCTACTTAGTTTATCTTAGGGATAGAGATAATTTAATTTTAACTTTGGTTGTGTTAACATAACTATGTTGACTTTATTTTGTAGTTTTTTAACATGAGAGTTTGTAGATTAATAGGAGTTCACAGATACTAGTGTGCCATAGTTGCCCATCTATAACTAGTGAGATGAACATAACTCATGTACCTCATGCTAGTGTGCTTGGATACCTTGTATACACTATTTTTCATTAGACTAGACATTATCCAAATAGTGAGTATTTATATAAAGTGCTATAACACATAGGCGGTCCTCCTTTTACACCAATTAATAATAGTGACAACCCTCACAGGCAGTTGGATAATGTCTAGACTATTCCAAGAACACTAGCATGAGGTACATGAGTTATGTTCATCTCACTAGATATAGATGGGCATTAATGCTAAATTGAATGATACGTTCCCATAAAAATGTGGACTCCTATTAATATACAAACTCTCATGTTAAATAACTACAAAATAAAGTCAACATAGTTCCTTTAACACAACCAAAGTTAAAATTAAATTATTCGAAAAAGGGTTTGTGTTTTGAGTTAATTGGTTTATGAAAATCATCACAAGTCCATTTGTTGTTGGGTCTAGCTCGCAGTATTGCTTGGTCAAATCTACATGTTTTTCACCTGTGCATATACCTTCTCTGATCAACTCTAATATGCATAGGTGATGGACATTCATATTTTCCTAAGCAGTACTTTGAGCTTTCCTGCAACACATGTACTGTTGTGAAAATCATCACAAGTCCATTTGTTGCAGGAAAGCTCACATTACACATGTTTGGATGTCTATATGTTTTTCACCTGTTCATATACCAAATGATGAATGCTCAATTGTTGTAATGGCAAAGCATTAGAACCGTCCATATAGGACCTTCATTATTTATGTTCATCCACTTATGTATGTTTGCATTCATTTATATTCTTCTGAAAGTTGGCTATTAGCGACCATATAGGACCATTCTTGATGTTTTTGGGTCATTTGATGAAAAGACGTAAATAGGGACATCAGTAATAAAATAGGGATATCTTAATCTTTATGAGTTCAAATTCAAAATAGTAAGTGTATTATTTTATTATTTTATCATGCAGCTTTCTTACTTATCCTTTAAAATGCAGATTTAAAAATACTCCATGCCATAGCATTAATGTATAGATGATACAGATTTATGTACCTCTTTGTTTTGATGTAGCTTACTCACTACATGAAATGGGGTTGACAACCATGTTGTGATGTTATGATCTTTACTTGAAATCCATGATGTACTCCTCCCTTAATATGCAGTTTTGATGCTTTTCTCCTCTGATTTGATGATGATGTATGCCCCTTCCATTTCTTACTCATGCTTTCTCATGATTGCCTTGTGCTGATGGGCATGGTGTGTGACCACTAATACATTTGGGGTGAAATTGCAACGACAATTTGCGACGACAGGCAAATGTCATGCGGTTTTGGCTCTTTTTTTTTTTCAAATATAGCCCGACACCGTCGCAATTTGCGACGACAATACATTTGGCACTGTCGCAATTGCAACGTTGTCGGGATATAAGCGCAAAATTAAAAAGGAACGTTGTCATTTGTGTTTTCAACAGCGCCGTAACCCTCCGCAAAATCACATCAGGATATAAGGGCAAAAAAACAAGAACGTTGTCATTTGTGTTTTCAACAGCGTCGTAACCCTCTGCGAAATCACATCGGGATATAAGGGCAAAAAAAATAAGAACGTTGTCATTTGTGTTTTCAACAGCGCTGTAACCCTACGCGAAATCACAGCTACAATTTCTGAGTACGTTGGGTTTATTTTTCTTTTGTCATTATTATGTAATCTGGTATTCAGCTGTTAGAGAGCTAAAATAACCAGAAATGAGGACATATCTATGTTGAATTTATTGTTAGCGGCTTTGGTTATTTAGAAGTTTAATTTTATTTGTTCATCTTTCAAGCACAAACATTTTGTGGACCGTAACGTCTTCATTGTTTCGGGTATGCAGTGAAACAACCCTAACTTGCAATTGCGATGTTGTCGGGATATAAGGGCAAAAAAAAAAGGAACGTTGTCATTTGTGTTTTCAACAGCACCGTAACCCTCCACGAAATCACATCGGGATATAAGGGCAAAAAAAACAAGAACGTTGTCATTTGTGTTTTCAACAGCGCCGAGAGAGATTCCCTCTGTGAAATCACAGCTACAATTTCTGAGTACGTTGGGTTTATTTTTCTTTTGTCATTATTATGTAATCTGGTATTCAGCTGTTAGAGAGCTAAAATACCCAGAAATGAGGACATATCTGTGTTGAATTTATTGTTAGCGGCTTTGGTTATTTAGAAGTTTAATTTTATTTGTTCATCTTTCAAGCACAAATGTTTTGTGGACTGTAATGTCTTCATTGTTTCGGGTATGCAATGAAACAAGCCTAACTTGCGACTACCTTCATGGTACTTGTGTACATTATCATGTTGTCTTTACAGTGACTGTCCTCATTCAAGTGGCAATTACACAAGGGACAGTCACTGTGAGATGTCCTCATTTGTGACAAGGACAGTCACACTTAGGACATCTCATAGTGATATTCCCTTGTGTAATTTCCACTTGAATGTATTGCTATTGAACCACATTAATGCTTTTCTTCTTCAACAAATGAGGATAGTCACTGTAAAGACAACATGATAATGTACACAATTACCAAAAAATGATCTTGTTAATTGATGTAACACTTTGTCTTGCTCACTCCCTATCCTTCACTAGGGTCTCTTTAGGCCAATGTTTTGACTTGATAGGGTACTTAACTATCCCTACACTCTTTAGGTATCTCTACCCAAGATCCCACTCCTTCAACTAGTGCACACCAACAAGAAATACAATGAACTCTGCTCAATACCAATCTAGCTACTAGGACACTCCTAGTCTTGTCTTCACAAATTGAAACACATTCAACTAGAACTTTACTCCATGGAGAGGCTGGCCACTAGGACCTCTATTGGTTTCAATATTACTCCTTCACCTATACTTTTCATCAGTACTTCAATCCGGTTCATCAAACCATGCCAATTGCACCCAAAAATAGGCTGCTAGCAATTAGGCCTTTGTCAAGCCTTTTTGTTTATATTAAGCCACCTAAAGGGCTTAGGATTCAGATGCCCTTTATTAAGAACTCCAAGATATCTAAGGTCTTCTCCTCCTAGATTTTTTGTACACCAACTGCTACAGCCATGCCTGAAAACAAGTATTTTGACACAACTTGGACAGTCTGACTAAGAGTTTGTTTTCTTAGCAGCCAAAGAAACTCACCCAATCTTCTAATTTGACTTGGGGCTTCTTTAGATGTGTGTCTACCTCTCCATGAGATTTTAGTTGAAGCAACCAATGCATTCAACTTGTTGTAATCTTCTTGTAATGATTTGTCATCCCTAACTATGCTCAACTGACTCACCTAGGACATCATTGCAAACATAGAAAATGAGCTTCCCAGGGCCCCTCCTTCCAAACATATAGTACATGGAGTCTCCTCACCCATTCCAAGAGCCCATACAAAATTGACAATGGAATGATGAGCTAAGACTCCATTTGTTCAACCTGCCTGGTTCAAACCAATGATAGGGTACTTAACAAAAGAATTAACAAACTAGTTGGAATGCTTCAAAACTCAAAAAAAACACAACACAGAATAAAAAAACAACTTGTACTAACTTTTCCAATAGACACTGCGAGCTATCTAATCCATTAATCAACTGAAAACAAAGAAACAAAAAAACTCAAGAATTCACTAAAACCGTGTTACTCTACAAATCTTCTTAATTCCAAAATTTTTTCCCCCCAACCTTTTGTACAGATCGATGGAGGCCTCTTATAGTTGATCTGATGCCTAATTCAATGGTTTCATATAGTTACATAACCATCTTACTCGAAAATGCTCCCTTGCACAAATGTTGTCAATGTTGTGAATGACAACATTGACAACTTGTTACAACCTTTGGGATTTTGGTTCAAAACTTATTGTTCAAACACCATAAGACCCTAACCATGACTTAGTTAGGCTATTTAGACCTCACATAGGCCACTTCTACACTTCTTTGCCCAATTTGACCCCTAAATGCTTCATTCCCACTTTTGCCACAATATTGGTAACTTGGGTACAAATTGGCACTTGCCTTCACAAAGGTCACACATGAGGACATCTCACAGTGATCGATTGTCCCTTGTGTAATTTCCACTTGAATGTATTGCTATTGAACCACAGTAATGCTTTTCTTCTTCAACAAATGAGGACAGTCACTCTAAAGACAACATGATAATGTACACTCACTGTAAGGACAGTCACAAATGAGGACATCTCACAGTGACTGTCCCTTGTGTAATTGCCACTTGAATGTATTGCTATTGAACCACATTAATGCTTTTCTTCTTCAACAAATGAGGATAGTCACTCTAAAGACAACATGATAATGTACACTCACTGTAAGGATAGTCACAAATGAGGACATCTCACAGTGACTGTCCCTTGTGTAATTGCTGCTTGAATTACACAAGGGACAGTCATTGTGAGATGTCCTCATTTGTGACAAGGATAGTCACACATGAGGACATCTCACAGTGATTGTCCCTTGTGTAATTGCCACTTGAATGTATTGCTATTGAACCACATTAATGCTTTTCTTCTTCAACAAATGAGGACAGTCACTCTAAAGACAACATGATAATGTACACTCACTGTAAGGATAGTCACAAATGAGGACATCTCATAGTGACTGTCCCTTGTGTAATTTCTGCTTGAATTACATAAGGGACAGTCATTGTGAGATGTCCTCATTTGTGACAAGGATAGTCACACATGAGGACATCTCACAGTGATTGTCCCTTGTGTAATTGTCACTTGAATGTATTGCTATTGAACCACATTAATGCTTTTCTTCTTCAACAAATGAGGACAGTCACTCTAAAGACAACATGATAATGTACACTCACTGTAAGGACAGTCACAAATGAGGACATCTCACAGTGACTGTCCCTTGTGTAATTGTCGCTTGAATTACACAAGGGACAGTCATTGTGAGATGTCCTCATTTGTGACAAGGACAGTCACACATGAGGACATCTCACAGTGATTGTCTGTAATGTCCCCTTTTTGGCTAACTTGGAAAACAGGAACAATTACTCCACTTCTCAGACTTACTCTATCAGATACTTACAATTAAACTAAGTAATGGAGGTTACTTAAGATATCAACCGCTATTTCAGATTCAATCACAATATGTGTGCAAGATGATATTGATACCAATATGTTTAATAGCACTGTCGGATATAATGATATGAAATATGCTATGAATATGATGTTTCCTATCACTTATAGTGATAGTATAATGATGCTATGTCTGATATAAACAATATCAATATACAATCAATAAGTATTGCTTACAGCAATGTATTTGCTGTGTCTAATATGATGATGTAATTATGCAAATGTGTAATATCGCTATGAGTGATATGTTGCTATTTCAGATTCTGAATTATATGCTTGAAACTTCAAATATTGATGCTATTTCTGACTATCCTTTCTATCTGTGCAATCATGGTGTTGTCTCTGATCTGCAATGATAAACTTGAAACCAAACTGCCAAAGGCAGATGCTCTATTGAGTATATCCAAATATGGATAAGTAAATAAAGTTCTAATGATGCCTTGAGTGACTGACGAGAATGCATTCTTATATTGTCTTTAACAAATGAAGAGATGCTATGAATGAGATGTGTCTTGTTTCTTCCTCCATGTCCCTTTGTTAATCACACCTTTCCATAATCCGACAGTTCACATAATATTATTTCATTATTTTCTGATCATAGATAACTCCTAGATTGACTCAATATCAAATCTTTTTATGAAGGTAATCTTCCCTAATTGGTAGTGCAACCAGTAGTTAACATCCATTGTGTTTGTATTAGTTTGGTCTAACTATCATTAGTATTTAGTCAATCGATATTAACTCTTGCCTTATCCCATATTGTTATGATTATATCCAATCTTTCTACTCTGATATAAGTCGATATCATTTTCTGATAATTGTCCATTTATTGGTTGATTGCTGGTAATGGAGTTTGATCTTCAAATTGACTTCCATTCCTGTTAATACTTAAGGATACATTGTACTTATTATCCATGACTGATGCCTCATTCATCAATAGCTTGTGATATAATCACTGATGCTTTTGTGTTTCTACAAGATGTGGTTTATCTCAGACAATCGATAATCTTTCAATCCTTTAGTCGATATCCTCCTATGTGGTGTCTATTGATATAGATAGTAGAATTCAATCTAGTTTATGTTATTGTCATGATAACATAGGAAGTGATGGTGCATATTTGCTAGCGGGTCTTCATGTTTGATATTGCTTTATCGGATATGTCATTGTCTAAACTTGTGCAATTAATGATTATTTATAATATATGAATGGTTATCCTTCTTGCTTATCAATACATCTTCTGAAACACATAGCGAACTATCCCTTATTCATATCATGTTGATCTTGACTTCATAATATTTGGTTCATTAATCATCCTCTCATGGTATCGATGTGTAATGACTAGTGATTGTTGTATCACTTCTTCATTCCTCATCGTGATAGATAATGCAGATGTTTAATGTAGATGTATATCGATTACAGATATTCGATATTGCTTTAAACGTTATTATTATTATTATTATTATTATTAATGTTATTGTTATTATTAAATATTATAATTAATGATGTTAGTAATATTAATAATATTATAATAAATATTATTATAGTGATAACATATTGTTTTATATTGAGAGGTTTATTAATATTATTTATATATTAAAATTATTATATCAATAATTGATTTAATATTATTACTTAATATATTATTATAATATAATATATATAATTTATTAATAATTATTTATTATTAATTTATATTATAATTATAATCATAATTATATTATTTATTAATATTTTAATATTATTTAATTAACATATTACTTATTATGCTAACTATATATTATTATTATCTTTTGATAATAATTATATATTATTGTTATATACCGTTAATAATAGATTATTATATATCATCTAATCATTTTATTATTATACTAAGTTCAATATGTCACGGCTCATGACATTGTCCCTTGTGTAATTGCCACTTGAATGTATTGCTATTGAACCACATTAATGCTTTTCTTCTTCAACAAATGAGGACAATCACTCTAAAGACAACATGATAATGTACATTCATTGTAAGGACAGTCACAAATGAGGACATCTCACAGTGACTGTCCCTTGTGTAATTGCCACTTGAATTACACAAGGGACAGTCATTGTGAGATGTCCTCATTTGTGACAAGGACAGTCACACATGAGGACATCTCACAATGATTGTCCCTTGTGTAATTGCCACTTGAATGTATTGCTATTGAACCACATTAATGCTTTTCTTCTTCAACAAATGAGGACAGTCACTCTAAAGACACCATGATAATGTACACTCACTGTAAGGACAGTCACAAATGAGGACATCTCATAGTGACTGTCCCTTGTGTAATTGCCACTTGAATGTATTGCTATTCAGCCACATTAATGCTTTTCTTCTTCAACAAATGAGGATAGTCACACTAAGGACAACATGATAATGTACACTCACTGTAAGTGTACATTATCATGTTGTATTACAAATGGACCTTATGTTGGTCGGGATATAAGTGCAAAAAAAAAAAGGAACGTTGTCATTTGTGTTTTCAACAGCGCCGAGAGAGATTCCCTCCGTGAAATCAAGCGGGTTATCATTTGTGTTTTGAACAAAGCGGGTTGTCATTTGTGTTTTGAACAGCACCGAGAGAGATTCCCTCCGTGAAATCAAGCGGGTTGTCATTTGTGTTTTCAACAGCGCCGAGAGAGATTCCCTCCGCAAAATCACAGCTACAATTTCTGAGTACGTTGGGTTTATTTTTCTTTTGTCATTATTATTTAATCTGGTATTCAGCTGTTAGAGAGCTAAAATACCCAGAAATGAGGACATATCTGTGTTGAATTTATTGTTAGCGGCTTTGGTTATTTAGAATGCTTCCCCACAATACTTAATTACACAAGGGACAGTCACTGTGAGATGTCCTCATTTGTGACAAGGACAGTCACACATGAGGACATCTCACAGTGACTGTCCCTTGTGTAATTGCCACTTGAATGTATTGCTAGTCAACCACATTTATGGGCCCGTTTGGACCATGACACATAGTAGCATCTACAGAGAAGAATATCCCAGGTGTAACAAGTTGTAAGAATATACCAACAGTTCTAAGAAGTTCCCTAGCACGTAGTAGCATCTACAGAGAAGAATATACAACATGAGGGCAGCCACTGTAAAGACAACATGATAATGTACACTCATTGTATGTGTACATTATCATGTTGTCTTTACAGTGACTGACCTCATTCAAGTGGCAATTACACAAGGGACAGTCACTGTGAGATGTCCTCATTTGTGACAAGGACAGTCACACATGAGGATATCTCACAATGACTGTCCCTTGTGTAATTGCCACTTGAATGTATTGCTATTCAACCACATTTATGGGCCTGTTTGGACCATGGCACACAGTAGCATCTACAGAGAAGAATATCCCAGGTGTAACAAGTTGTAAGAATATACCAACAGTTCTAAGAAGTTCCCTAGCACATAGTAGCATCTTCTAATTGTCTATACCACTTCACAAGGTATTGTTTGCACACATTGTTTTTGGTTCTTTTGATGACCCTTGTTTTGAAATTGCTATTAGGCCTTGTAGCTTATATGTTTTGATTGCTGGAGAGCTTCTAAAGCTAAGCAAAAAGACCATTGCACGAGTTATAGCCGCGCGCTCAGGTTTGAAAATTGTATATTTTTTAATCTAATGTATATTTTAACTAGACTTTTAGCTTATTTTTGCTATATATTTTAATCTAAAGGGAATCATGGATGTGAACTTGAAAGAATTTTGTACTTAGTTCTTATGGAGAGAATAGTAGTAGTTTACGGTCTAATATCAAATAGAGTTTTCCAATTACAGAAAGTTAATGAATTCTAATAGCTTATATGTTTTGATTGCTAGAGAGCTTCTAGAGCTAAGCAAGAAGACCATTGCACGAGTTATAGCCGCGCGCTCAGGTTTGAAAATTGTATATATTTTAATCTAATGTATATTTTAATCCTTTTGCCATGTCATGTAATATGTCTTGCCTTGTAGCTTATATGTTTTGAAATTGCTGTTAGGCCTTGTAGCTTATATGTTTTGATTGCTAGAGAGCTTCTAGAGCTAAGCAAGAAGACCATTGCACTAGTCGTAGCCACGCGCTCAGGCATGAAAATTGTATATTTTTTAATCTAATGTATATTTTAACTAGACTTTTAAAATATTAAAGGATTTAACTAGGTCTAAGAAGATTTGTGTACTTTTGACAATTTTGCTTAGTCACTGAAAGTTGCAGACCGAAGTTTTCATAGCCCAATTTTTGCTTCCTGCGAAGAATGATCATGTCAGATAATATAAGTGAAGAACAAAATAGGGAGACAATTGCTAGATTGTGGTCTAACTTGAAAAGAAAAGGTGATGGAAAATGTTATTGTCCCTGCAAAATTTGTAAGGGCTTAAATCGTAGAAGACTGCTAATCAAAACAGTTAAGAGACATTGTAGGGAGAATGGTCACATTGAAGGGGGGCATGACTATCATCCACTGGTAAGTTGTTCATTATATCATTTTAACAATTTATATACATATGAAATCACTTGATGATGAGTTGAAGATCATGGTTTATTTATGTTAATCAATTTTATATAGGTTGATCTCCCCAGGGAAGTACATGATATGGAGGAACATGGGGGTGCGAATATCCAAGGTGAAGATAATGATCCCATGGAAGATGACGATCATGCGCCAGAAAACACAATTGAAGATGATGGTATAAATACATTGATCCATGACACATTTAGTCCAAGCGGATCTGATCATGATGATGATGATAGCCTCGATGTACCTCTACTTGAGAAGGCATACGAGCCCCTATACAAAGACTCCCAAACAACTCTTCTCTCTACTGTATTGTTGTTGTTGAACTTGAAGGTTATGAATGGTTTATCCAACATAACAATGTCACGTATGTTAAGGTATGTCATATATGTCTTTATAGTTAACAAAGGGTGAATAATGTACCACTAATATTGTTTATATTAACAAATATTTTTTGCTGTAGATTGATAGGCGAGTTTTTGTTACCACCATCAAATATTCTACCTCGCTCATATCAAGAATTATCTACTATTATGAAAGATATTGGAATGGAGTATCAAGCAATACATGCTTGTCCCAATGATCATATTATATATTATAAAGAACATGAATTTGCAACACAATGCCCTGTATGTCATACGAGTAGATATCGAACAGATCGAATAACAAAAAAGGTGCCTCACAAGGTTCTTCGTTACATCCCCATTATTCCACGGATGTGACAATTATTCAGGTGTACTAGCTTGGCACAATTTATGGATTACCATGCACGCAATAGAAGTCGAGATGACATTATTCGAATCCCTGCGGATGGTTCGACATTTATGCACATAGAGGAAAAGTGGCAACACTTCAAAGAAGAACCTCGTAATCTCAGGCTTTCATTGGCAGTGGATGGTGTCAATCCATTTGGAGAGATGAGATCTGTTTGCTCGGTGTGGCCTATTTTTGTTATCAACAATAACATTCCTCTGTGGATGTCAATAAAGAGGGAGCACATTATGTTGGCAATGATTGTTCCAGGTATTTTATCATTTGATAGTTATTAATTTACATGTACTTACAAATCTTACAGTAAAATGGTCACAATAATTATGTAATGTTACTATTCATTCAAGTAGGTAAATATCAAGTTAAAGATATGAATGTATATATTGAGCCTCTTATTGACGAGTTGGTGGAGTTATGGAACGGTGTCACTATGTATGACGTGTCTAGATCAATAGGACAAAGACAATTTCAATTCCATGCAATACTTGTATGGACAATACATGATGCCCCAGGGCTAACACATTTTTGTGGTATGTTATAGTGAATTCAAGTTGTGCATAATAATTCTAATTATAAAAATCAACATATTTAATAATCCAATTATATCATTATCTTGTAGGTCTTCAAACAAAGGGAAAATTTGCATGTCCAGTTTGTGGTCCAAAGATGAAATCTCGTCATTCAAAAAGTTTAGGAAAGCATGTGTTTGATGAGTACAGACACTTCCTCCACAGGAATCATAAGTATCGAAGTATGGAAAAACATCTTTTCAATGGGAAAGAAGAGACTACATCAAAGCCACGAAGAATGACACCTCGCCTATGGAAGTTGGAATATAATAGAATTAATCGTCGAGGTAATGTCGTTCCACTTAATGGTTTATGTTTGTAATTTATATATTTCTATTGTGATTTTTGTTTACTAATTATGTAATTGATGATCATGAAGGTCGTCAAGGCACTACTGACAACCTTCCAAAGGGACTAAAAAGCTATCCCAGACAATTTAGTAGGTTGCCCTACTACGAGGACCTACAAATTGTGCATTTGTTTGATCTTATGCATGTTGGAAAGAATATAACAGAGACATTGTGGAAAATACTGGATGGAAGGCGTGACAAAGAAAAAATTGTCAAAATTTGTAATGACATTCATGAATCCAATCATGCACTGAAGAATTTCATTCACTCAAATAGCAATAGAGATCAGATTAATATAAGTGCCCTTCCTTGGTTATTAACGGAGCAGCAAAGTGATGCCATAAAAGAAGTCATACGAAAAATTCGATTTCCCACAGGATTTGCTGGGAACATAAGCAATCTCATATCAAAGAAAAGTGAATTTGGGCCAGGGCTCAAAACGCATGATTGGCATACTTTCATCAAGGTAAGTTATGTTCTTCTGTATTTACAATATATTCATAAACTACGTGTACTATTCATTATGTTATGTTAGAAAATAATGAAATGATTGGTTTATAATTACTGCAGTACGTGCTACCTCTATCTCTCCTAGAGCACTTCAACAATAACATCAAACAAGTGATATATGATCTTGGAAAATACATGAGGTAAGCAGTAATATCTGTTCAATTTGTTGTATATATTTATTATATTCGCGATTTGTTTTTCTTGCTATGTAATCTATTGTATATTATTTTGTAAAGTCTCGTATTTATATATTTTTTGTGACTTGAATCTCTTAATGTAGGTGGTTGTCATCTAAAGAAATCCATAAAGAAGATATAAACTATTGGAAGAGAAGAATTCCTCATTTACTGTGTGAAATGCAAAAGTGTCTACCTCCAACTTTTTTCAATGCACAAGAACACTACCTCATACACCAAGTTGAGGAGATTGAATTGTGTGGACCTGCACACACTAGGTCAATGTGGATGGTTGAGAGGCACTTGAAATCTTTGAAGGCTTTGGTTCGACAAAGAGCACATCCTGAGGGTTCTATGGTAGAGGGATACATGGTATACCAAACTATGGTGTACATTACTGAATATCTTCCTAAGTTTGCTTCAAATATCCATGTAGATCGCATTTGGGATCTCGACCCTTTTAAAAAATTCAAAGGGGAGTACTTGATGGGGAAAGGTAGATTGAGGAAAGTGACAGGTAATAAATTATAAGATGTTATTGTAATAAATTATTTCTTAATCTTCAAAATAAATCGGTTGTAAGTCGTCTATTTTTTTTTGTACAGTTGCTCGAGAGTGGGATGCACTACATTTGTATATTGCAAACAATTTTGATTGGATGACGGTATGGATTGAACGATGTCAACATTCTGGTCACACATTAACATGGGAAGGTGTATCTTCATTGGTTAAAGAAGCTCATCGTAATGGAGATTCTAATGTTACGCAAAGGGAAATAGATTTAGCATATGGTTTAAGAGATTTCCAGGTACGTACAAAATTATTAATCACCCGTATGTTTATCAACTCACGATATAATAATTTTGACATGTTTCACATATTATTGCAGGTTAAACACCACAAGGGTATGTTCTGTAATGGTCAAAAATTTCGCGTCAAAGTGTTGGATGACACGAAGAAAACTTGTGATTCTGGAATAACTGCAGTCTTTCAAGTGACTAATATTTCATCTAGAAATGACTTAGATCCTCAAGAGTCTAAAAATCAATACTATGGCATTTTGGATGATATACTTGAGTGCGACTTTAGTTCCTTCAAATTAGTACTCTTCGTTGTCAAATGGTACAGGCTACGACTTAATCCAAATGATCCTAATAGAACTGTTATTGAACATGATAATGGATTTACAATGGTTAATACTAGGTCGTTTGAGCCAGTTGGGGATGAGCCCTATGTTCTTCCAAGCCAATGTGAGCAGGTATTTTACTCAGAGGTTTCACATAAACCGGGTTGGTCATTTGTTGTTAGACATGAACCGAGAGGAAGGCCGATAAAGTATAATGCGATGGAAGAAGAAGATACTGAAGAAGTAGAAGATGATGTAGATGATGATCACGATTGACAATTATTGGATGATGTTCCTGCGACAAATTTTCATGAAGAAGAAGAAGAAGATGATGATGATGATGCTGCTACTGATGATGATGATGAAGATGATGTTGATGTTGATGATGATGATGTTGATGACGACGACAACGACGACAACGACGACGATGACGACGATGATGACGACGACGATGACGAGGATGATGATGATGATGATGATGATGATGATGATGAGGATGATGATGATGAAATTTAAAGGTATGCCATCAATCCTTAATGTATTTAATATTCATTTCTTGATAGAAATATATTTGTCTTAAATGGTTACATAGTTTATTCATTATCTATTTAAAAGCTACAAGTTTCAACTACAAACAAGGCTACTATCATGGGGGTGGTACATACTATTAAACCAACTTCTAATCAATGACTCCAACATACCATTTAGTTATTAAATTTTTAGCTAACATTTTTATACTTGATCTTTGACACAGGGGCACAATATGGAGCAACCGCCCGAAGGTGATGGTGACGATATTCCTAGCTCATCTACACATGAGCAGGTAAAACTCATTGTAATTGTGCAAACTAGATAGAAGCAAAATGTTATTTTTTTTAATGTTATTTTCTTCATTGTTTTGGAGTAATTTTGATAATACTAATACTATTGTTGTCACAGAGGGTCGGTGGTCGGAGAGAGGGAAAGCAACCTGCAGTCCCTCAGGAGTCCCCCCTTGTGGACCCTTTTTTTATTGATTTAGCAGAGACCGATGACCCGATCGGTTCCATTAAAAAGCTGCTAAAGAAAATTGGGAAAGAACTTCTACGTTTGGTATCCATACATCCTCAGACTCAGGAAATAAAAGACAGGGCAGCCGAGTTGTTGTGCACTTCTGAAAACTTTAAAGTAAGTATTAATGAAATTTTTAATTATTACAAGAGTTCAATAATGGTTTTTATGTTATGCTCTTTTATGACATTAATTAAAATATGGATGCATTGTCTTTACAGAGTTATTTGCGTAATTTTGAACCCCATTCCCATGATGAGGCCGGTACTGCAAGTGGTTCAGGTAGATCACATGTTCCATTCCCCACTTGTGTTTTCCACTGAATATATATAGGAATGATCATAATCATTGACAATACATGCTCGAACAATCTTTTTTTTTAATGCTCTAACAATCTTGTCCATGCTAGTCCACGCGTTCTATATTTATGCATGCTCTAACAATTTTATTCTTCAGCTCCTTTCCATGATGATATGACAACGCCGCCTCCATCTAGGACAGCCATAAATGTCTTGCCGACTGCCATGTCAACAACACACAGCCTAAATGCACCAACTGTTGCACCATCCACTGGTACACAAATCCCTCTTTTTCTCTCTTTTGTTATGTGTTTAAGTGTTATGTGTTTACGATGTAGATCCCTTGATTGTGTTTGTGCCATGGGTGCTCTGCACCAATTTATTTCCCTTGAAGTATTATTTCTTGGAGGCATTTGATAATGGTTTTCATTTTTTGCAATAGGAGATGCAACAAGTCCCGATGCAACATCATTTCCTGGATGTTCCCGTGTTCCTAGTACGGGAACGGTGAAGGATTGCGTATTGATCATCAGCGATGATGAAGGCATTCCCTTAAAAGTAGCCAAAGTTCTAGGTACTTTAAAGTTATTATTATTCTATAGTGATATAATAGTAATTTAGTTTTTGATCACTCTTCATCGACTAATGATCCCATGATTATTTTGTAGGGAATGATATTTTTTGGCGAAAACTTGGTGACGAGTGTTTGCGGATATTCGGGCCCACCCTACGTACATGGTGGAACATCATATCCTAACTAAAACCCCAAACCACTATTTTGATTTCATATCATTGCTAGAATAGTTTTCCTTTTCATCAATTTCTTGAACTATATTAAAGGTAGCTTCTCTTCATTTATGAGTCTAACATGTTTTTTTTTACTTAAAAGGTGGAATAACCAAGATAAAAAGTTGAGGGATGATCTTGTACATAGTATGACCCAACTTTTTGGATCTCGTGCATTCGAGAGAAACAAGCTCCTTGAAAAAGCTGGTTTATGTTTGAAGTATATTAGGGACCAGTACAGGAAATATTTAGAGGTTAACCCAAGGCACGAGCGTCCGCCCTGTGTTCTTGAGGCTGAGTGACAGGCTTTGATTTTGGATGGAAAGTATAAAGCCGACATGAAAAAAGGAATTACACCAGTAGAGAGTAGAGCAAGGTATGTGATACTTTTGAGAATGTAATTATGTACTAATTAACCTCTAAATTTTTCCTGTAATTATGTACTAATTAACCTCTAAATTTTTCCTGTACTAGTCTCTAACATATTTCAAACTTTTCATAGATTGCCTAACACATCAAAGGCAACAAAGGCAAGATTAGAAAAGCACGAGACACACAAGCTCGGCTCTGGTGGTTTTTCCAAACTTCAAGCACGAGTTGTAAGTATTAGTAAATGAAAACTTGTATCAATTTTTTTATATATTGCAAGGAAATTTTTTTTGATCAAACAATGCAAGTAAAATTCACCATACCAAGCAAAAATGTAGGGGTCAGAGTTCAATAGATGCCTCATAGAAGAGGACAAGAGAATTGGCTTCCAACAAGGCTATAGAGCCGTGGCTGAACGGCTACGAGCTGAAATCAGTGTGCAAGGTTCAAATAATGATGCATCTGAGCCACAGGTAAATAAGCTAAATGAAATTTATTTCAAATTGAATACTTTACCAATTAGTCTATTTGATGTTAAGTTCTAATATAAAGTGAGTATATCTGTTTTAAGAAAGCAATGATAACAATGTGTAGGATATTGGAATGCAGCCTGACAATCCATCTACACAATCTATGCATAATGAAGGTTCGCATGATGTGCATCCTAGTGGTGGAGGTATACATTTGCTATTAAAATTTTTATATGTAATTACAATTGGTGTTTGGATTAATGTAACATTTTGTATAGCAACTGTAGAGGATCGAGGGGTCGGTGCTCATGAGCATGTTGAGGTTGAGTCTAGACAAAATGATGTGGCCAGATCAGGTAATTAAAGAGCGCCACAGTTATGTTCTTTAAAATAATTAAATACTTGTAACAATTATAATTAAATATTTTAAATTTAACTCTTTTATTTGTTATTGTAGAGGACCCCCCTTTGCAGCAGCATAGGAATTTGAGATCATCAAGAACAGAGAACAAAACAACTGATGAGGGGGGTATTGATGATAACACTGATGCTCCTCTTAGAGCTTACATAGAAAAAAAAATTAGAAAGAGAAAAAAGAAATGATTGTCATCTAAATACCTTAATTGATAATGACTGAATTTTATGTCTCAATGAATTTAATTATGTGCTAATGAATGTTCATGAATTATGTGTTTATTTTCATATTGATGAATGTTGCGTGTTAACGAATCTAATGTGTTAATGAATGTTATCATGTGATATTGATTGAATGTTACATTTTATTAATAATTGAAAGAATGAATGAATGTTAGATGTTAACGGGGAATGTAGAGTGATGTTAGGGGGAGGGGGGTGGGGCCAAATGAGCTTCCACCTTCACGTGGTTGGCCCTGTTTAGTAGAGAATATTAAACTATATTCTCGAAACAAAGTGAAGCTCAATAAGATACTAAATGAGTCAAAATGGTTATCAAGGTCCTCTATCCATAAGATACTTGTAGTCAAAATGGTTATTAATAAGATACTTGTAGTCAAAATGGTTATCTAGGTCCTCTATCCATTCCATAAGTTCTTCACCATTCAAACTTCCTCCATAACAAGGAATGTGCTCTAGGTTAGTCATGAAGCCTAGCATGGACTCTCTGTCAGATAGAGCCACTATTTCAGAGCCTTTTCTGTGCATTTCCTTCAAGCACTGTACAGTGTACGGATGTGAAAGGGAGGGCAGACCAGTGTGGAAGTTAGAGTATTTATATCTTATGCTTTGAGAGTTTATTTGGTAGATTCAAGACACCTTATATCAAAGTTATTCCTTTTTCTTATTTGTTGTTCTGTCAAACCCTCATTTTTTGGGTTATTGCATTCAAATGGCCTTAACTTGCAAATAAACCATAGGATATCCTCTGTTCTTTGTAAAATGCAAGTTAAGGGGGTTTATTTTCATATTTTAAAAGCTTTGGAACAGGATACTAAGCCAGAGAATTTCGAGAGCAAGCCCTAGGTCAAGAATCTCAATGTTCTTGACTAGGAGTTGATGGATTATGCAAGATCAGAGGGTAGCGGCAAGTAAAGGACCTCATACCTTGTTGAATCTAGATCTTTAGAGCATGGTGGACATCTTCAAACTCTGATCTTGGTTTCATGCACCCATTTTCAATGCCTTGTTTTGGAACCCACACCCAAAGACATGCATTAGGTCTGTGGACTCAATAAGGACATTGATATGCTGGAGTGGAGTCAGGGTCTGGGAGTTGGAGGATTGTTAGAACATCAAAAAGGGTACTCAAAAAACATATAAGTTCATAAGGTCCTTTGTCAAATTGAAGAGTTATTGCTGCAGAACAGGTTTTGGAGACCTACTAGAGTCACTAGGTCTATTTGGACCCGTTTGGACCACGACACACAGTAGCATCTACAGAGAAGAAGTTTGGAATGCAATGGTCTTGAAACCTCCTGAGAAATTCTTGGTATGCATTTGTGTGGTGCAAAAGCTTTGTTGAAAGAGAAAAAGAAGAAAAGAATAGAAATGATTTTTTTTCTTTTTATGTCATATACTGTAACCAGCTACTTATAACTTGTAAAAATTATTATAACCATTTGAAATTGAAACTTAGTTTAATGTGAAACTGAGAACTGCTTTATTAGAGCTTTCTGTGATTTAGATTCAGACATCAAGAACATTGTTTGCCTAATATTGTGATTAATGTTTATTTATTAATATCTCATACTGACAAACAATTGATAATTGTAGGGAAAACGTCATTGGGGGTCTTTGAGGATCCACCAGAAGCCAAGGAGAAAATGTATTCAAATGCTAAAGATGGTGTAACAGTCCTTACAACTGTTGAACCTTGCTGTGTAGATCATCTTCGATTCTCCAAGTTCAACAGTACTGTGGTATTCCTTTGGATACTTCTAATGGTAAATTTCAGACATCAAGTTCTTTTCGTATGAAACTACTACATTTGTAATCTGTAGTTTTAAACTTTTAGTTTATAAATGTTCATCAACTTTAGTTCGTATGCTGCCATTTAAAGTATGATTAATGAAGTTACCTTTATCACAGGATGAAAGTGAGCAGTCAGCATACTGGTACGGAGCTGGCAGCATTGATACGGTGACTAGGGCATCGTTTAATGGTGGTATTGTGTTTTCCCGTGTTTAGGGCATCGGCCTTTTGAAGCATTGCCTTCATCTTTCTTAAGTCTGAGTTTTAAGTTTGTTTATCTCTCTCGGCGCTGTTGAAAATACAAATGACAACGTTCTTGTTTGTTTTGCCCTTATATCCCGATGTGATTTCGCGGAGGGTTACGACGCTGTTGAAAACACAAATGAAAACACAAATCCCTTGTGTAATTGCCACTTGAAGGAGGACAGTCACTGTAAAGACAACATGATAATGTACACTTATAGTGAGTGTACATTATCATGTTGTCTTTAGAGTGACTATCCTCATTTGTTGAAGAAGAAAAGCATTAGTGTGGCTGAATAGCAATACATTCAAGTGGCAATCACACAAGGGACAGTCACTGTGAGATGTCCTCATTTGTGACTGTCCTTACAGTGAGTGTACATTATCATGTTGTCTTTAGAGTGACTGTCCTCATTTGTTGAAGAAGAAAAGCATTAATGTGGTTCAATAGCAATACATTCAAGTGGCAATTACACAAGGGACAATCGATCACTGTGAGATGTCCTCATGTGTGACTATCCTTGTCACAAATGAGGACATCTCATAATGACTGTCCCTTCTGTAATTGCCACTTGAATGAGGACAGTCACTGTAAAGACAACATGATAATGTACACATACAATGAGTGTACATTATCATGTTGTCTTTACAGTGGCTGCCCTCATGTTGTATATTCTTCTCTGTAGATGCTACTATGTGCTAGGGAACTTCTTAGAACTGTTGGTATATTCTTACAACTTGTTACACCTGGGATATTCTTCTCTGTAGATGCTATTGTGTGCCATGGTCCAAACAGGCCCATAAATGTGGTTGAATAGCAATACATTCAAGTGGCAATTACACAAGGGACAGTCACTGTGAGATGTCCTCATGTGTGACTGTCCTTGTCACAAATGAGGACATCTCACAGTGACTGTCCCTTGTGTAATTGCCACTTGAAGGAAAAAAGCATTAATGTGGTTCAATAGCAATGTATTCAAGTGGAAATTACACAAGGGATAATCACTCTGAGATTTCCTCATTTGTGACCATCCTTACAGTGAGTGTACATTATCATGTTGTCTTTACAGTGACTGTCCTCATTTGTTGAAGAAAAAAAAGAATTAATGTGGTTCAATAGTGATGCAGAGTAGTCAGGGCTTTTAGAATATACAAATATACATCCTTAACTCTCATTCCACCAAGGAAGAAGGAATTCCAATGGTTGAAACGTGAGTTAAGGTCTTTACATCAGTCAAACCCTGAAAATGAGGGTTTGTAAACAATGCACAGAAAATTTGAAATAACTTAGATATAAAACAAAGAGAATCAATCAAACCAACTTCCAAAGCATCAGATGTCACTATTACAACTTCCAGGAAAATTTTATCATCCAACCACCATCCGTACAGCCGTACAGAGTTCATTTTTCACCAGAAATGCACTAAAACAGGGTTATTTTTATTTTTTATGAAAGCAAAATGATTACAATACTGGTTCTCTGTCTGTCTTCGACCATTTGAAGCCTAAAATAGGCTCTCCAAATGTTGGTTCAACCATCTAGGTGGTTAGAACAGTTTATCCAACAAATGTCAACTTTGCTAAGCAACTTTTAAAGTTGCATTACAACTTTGCAAACAACTTTGCCGAGAAGGTTAAAAATGCGTTGTGAAACTTTAGGAACCTTATTAAAGTTATTTTGGACCTTCAAACTTCTTAACAACATCTAAAAGACACCTAATAAACACTTACTATGCTCATTTCATCCAAGGACTCAAAAGATGCCCAAGGTTTATAAGTCACCAAGGGGTCTTGTGTCCAACAAGTGGATGTTTATAAGGAGATAAAATCAATCCTTAATATTTATTACAAACCAAGAAAACATCTAAAACTCCTATTCTAATTTATTGTCATTCAAAAAGACTCTGATTTGTCATTCAAAAAGACTCTGATTTGTCAATCAAAAGGACCTTTCACCAGTCAATCCTTCAAAGCTCCAAGGTGAAAATCTTATGTTCCAATTGATAGGATTTGACTCCTTGGCTTCATGGCAACTTCCTTCAATCATGGTGTCTTTGGCTTGCATTAGGGATGCCCCTGCATCAAATAGCAATGCATTCAAGTGGCAATTACACAAGGGACAGTACATGCCCATTAAAGTTGGTGTTTTGTTATCCAGCATGACAATGGAGACAACATACTCTGTGTCAATTTTACTGATCAAATTTCCCTCCGCCAGGCAAAGCAACAATCTGGGTATGATAAGGTGAAATTTTGTAGTCCTTTTGGGTATGATAACAGTTCCAGTTTCCAATAAGATGGTTCATTTTTATAATCTAGCTTCAATTTCTCTTGTGAAAATCTTTTTTTCATTTTATGGGTGGTAAAATATAATTATTATGCTAGAGGTGTGTACTTATGGATGATAATGAAACAAAATGATAAGATTTAAGACTCTTGTTTTTTTTTTAAATAGCAATTTAAGTTTCCTTCTATTATAAATTACTGTTTTTCTATTTTTTAATGTATCTTTCCAGATCTTTTATATCAATTTTATTTATGAAATATAAATATATTAATACTGTTTTAGTGTTTTTAGGATTAGTTTATATCAATTCTATGTATCATCATTCGTCATTCAATTATCAGTATTATTAATTTAGACTGTGCAATTGTAGAACTACTCGAATATGGGTTGGATGGATACTCAAGCAGGGGAACCCTCCTCAAATATCTCAAGCAGTGAACTTGGAAAAATGTGTCCTGAAGGAACCCTTTCCATCAGAGAGATAAAAGTACAAACAAGTAAAAGAAGCAGGCTCTGCAAATATGTTTTTGAGAAGAAAAATGATAGATTATTCGAGTATGGTTCATGAGGTATATCTAAAAAGACATTTTTTTTCTTATTATAATAAAAGAGGAAGTTGTGAATGTCAAAGTTGAGTGAAACAAAAATTATTTTCATCAAATTTTGTTAGGCTTGCTTTTGGGAATAGTTTCTTACAATATTGCTATTAAGATTTTTATTGTGTAGTTTTTAGATTAGGTTTATAAAATTATATTTCATGAGTAGTGATTCATATTAATCAATTAACGATACTTTTGGAAGGTATTTTCAATGTGTCAAATTTTGATATTTTTACAGGAATTAGATTGTGTAATTTTTTTAATTAAAGTCATTGACTCATATTTCATAAATAATAGTTCTCATGAATCCATCTCTTATAAGATTGAATAGTCTATTTAGGAAGTATTTCTGATAGTATGTCAAATTATGATATTACTATTACCATTAGATTGCATGGCTTTGAAGTCAACCTCGTTGACCCATATTCTTCTCTGTAGATGCTACTATGTGCTAGGGAACTTCTTAGAACTGTTGGTATATTCTTACAACTTGTTACACCTGGGATATTCTTCTCTGTAGATGCTACTATGTGCCACGGTCCAAACGGGCCCATAAATGTGGTTGAATAGCAATACATTCAAGTGGCAATTACACAAGGGACAGTCACTGTGAGATGTCCTCATGTGTGACTGTCCTTGTCACAAATGAGGACATCTCACAGTGACTGTCCCTTGTGTAATTTCCACTTGAATGAGGACAGTCACTGTAAAGACAACATGATAATGTACACATACAATGAGTGTACATTATCATGTTGTCTTTACAGTGGCTGCCCTCATGTTGTATATTCTTCTCTGTAGATGCTACTATGTGCTAGGGAACTTCTTAGAACTATTGGTATATTCTTACAACTTGTTACACCTGGGATATTCTTCTCTGTAGATGCTACTGTGTGTTGTGGTCCAAACGGGCCCATAAATGTGGTTGAATAGCAATACATTCAAGTGGCAATTACACAAGGGACAGTCATTGTGAGATGTCCTCATGTGTGACTGTCCTTGTCACAAATGAGGACATCTCACAGTGACTGTCCCTTGTGTAATTGCCACTTGAATGAGGACAGTCACTGTAAAGACAACATGATAATGTACACAAGTACCGTGAAGGTAGTTGCAAGTTAGGGCTATTTCATTGCATACCTGAAACAATGAAGATGTTACGGTCCACAAAATGTTTGTGCTTGAAAGATGAACAAATAAAATTAAACTTCTAAATAACCAAAGCCGCTAACAATAAATTCAACACAGATATGTCCTCATTTCTGGGTATTTTAGCTCTGTAACAGCTGAATACCAGATTACATAATAATGAAAAAAGAAAAATAAACCCAACGTACTCAGAAATTGTAGCTGTGATTTCGCGGAGGGAATCTCTCTCGGCACTGTTGAAAATACAAATGACAACGTTTCTCTACATTATCATGTTGCCTTTACAGTGACTGTCCCTTGTGTAATTGCCACTTGAAGGAGGACAGTCACTGTAAAGACAACATGATAATGTACACTTACAGCCCGTGTACATTATCATGTTGTCTTTAGAGTGACTATCCTCATTTGTTGAAGAAGAAAAGCATTAATGTGGCTGAATAGCAATACATTCAAGTGGAAATTACACAAGGGACAGTCACTGTGAGATGTCCTCATTTGTGACTATCCTTACAGTGAGTGTACATTATCATGTTGTCTTTATAGTGACTGTCCTCATTTGTTGAAGGAAAAAAGCATTAATGTGGTTCATTAGCAATGTATTCAAGCGGCAATTACACAAGGGATAGTCACTCTGAGATTTCCTCATTTGTGACTATCCTTACAGTGAGTGTACATTATCATGTTGTCTTTACAGTGATTGTCCTCATTTGTTGAAGGAAAAAAGCATTAATGTGGTTCAATAGCAATGTATTCAAGCGGCAATTACACAAGGGATAATCACTCTGAGATTTCCTCATTTGTGACTATCCTTACAGTGAGTGTACATTATCATGTTGTCTTTACAGTGACTGTCCTCATTTGTTGAAGGAAAAAAGCATTAATGTGGTTCAATAGCAATGCATTCAAGTGGCAATTACACAAGGGACAGTACATGCCCATTAAAGTTGGTGTTTTGTTATCCAGCATGACAATGGAGACAGCATACTCTGTGTCAATTTTACTGATCAAATTTCCCTCCGCCAGGCAAAGCAATAATCTGGGTATGATAAGGTAAAGTTTTTGCAACAATTTCTTGCTGCTGCTAAGGTTACCATTGTTTATGGTTTCTATTATATAGTTCTATCTATATTGCTATATGGCCTTTTGTTTAGGATTAAGTAGACGAGGGAAAATATTTCTTTTGTGGATTGTAAACAAAACATTGAATTATTTTAGAGAACAGATCTAAATCTATAAGATGCTACAATGGAGCACATGACCATGTACTTGTGAATATTAGGATCCATGTTAATCAAATGACTGCTTTATGTAAATTACTTTTGAGTAAGTAAAAGGCAATATAATTTTTTGAAGTGTGTAAGGATTTTTATGATATACAGGTGTACGAAGAAATGAATCTGTGTTGTTTTGTATCAATATCAAACATCTCTGATATATTTTCATGTTTTTATAATCTATTTTGTAGATGAAAACTGTCCAACAGATAAAGATTGGGAACTTCTCCCAGCATCTGTACCTGCATCTCTCTTATATACTACAAGTTTCTTGCCATCAGAAATTGCAGTTCCCTCACGTGACATTGATGGTGAAGTGTTCTTTTCAGAACCATCATCTGTGGTTACCAATGCTCCTGTTTTAGGCAATAAGTTTGTTGCATTCCATGAGCCATTGGTCAAGTTTCTTCTACGAGCTTCTGATGCCTCTAAATCTAAGCAGCACCTACGCATGCCTCGTTGTGGTTGATTATCATTCTGTACATGAATTATAATGAGTAATCAGTTTTGGGCCTTGGAATCTTGTATGTAACATGCACAGGCATTTCATGGCTAAATGAATCTATTTTAAAAGCATCAACTTTTCTTACATGATGCTGGATACATAAGTAGAACAAGCGTATATCAAATTGGAAGCAATCAGAACTCCACAATGACATATTATTTAGAGTACTCTTCAGTTTAAGTAATAATGCATATATTGACACTGTAAAGACAACATGATAATGTACACTCACTGTAAAGACAACATGATAATGTACACTCACTATAAGGACAGTCACAAATGAGGACATCTCACAGTGACTGTCCCTAGTGTAATTGCCACTTGAATGTATTGCTATTCAGCCACATTAATGCTTTTCTTCTTCAACAAATGAGGATAGGTGCTCATGCAAACATAAATGCAACAATTTACTTTTTGCAACATTCTTCTGAGTGCACATGTCCTGTAGCATGGTTTTTCTTTTAGAAGTGTATGGCTCCTTGGTGATTGTCTTAATGAGCCCTTACAAAACAAGTACAAAATGTCAAAATATAGTGAAGGGAGGCTTCTAATCATCCCATGTTACATGAAATTTATAAATATTGGCACTAGAAGACACAAGGTTCAATTTCAGTTTTGAAAGTATTGAAGTTGACTAATTCTAGCTCAGGTATAGTTAAATTGTCCAATAATTGCAAACATTTTTTAAGTACTTGAAGCTACAATAGAAAAATAGTGGTGAATGTATGATTATATGTTATAATATTTATGTAATAAATGTAGTAACGATGGTGTGATACATTATTGATATAGGCTCGATGGCTCTTGTCAATGTGCTAAACTGTCAATGTGGTGGTGGGCAGTGTGTGTTGAAGACTTCGTGGATACAGAGCAATCTTGGACGATAATTTTGGTGCTGCCTAAATAGAAAAAAGGTTGCTAATGTGTATATATTTAATGTTTCTAATGTAAATACTATTCATTATATTATAAGAACTAATGTAGATTGGGCATCACAGGAAAATAATGGCTATGGATACTTTAGTTGGGTCAATGACAACTCATTTGCATCCATCCGCCCATCTCCACTTATCCCCGATGAAGGATTTGAGTGCAAAATGTGTCAGGCTAGGGAAAATTCCAAAATTATATTTTTACAATGCCTTCTCTATATTGTAATCACATATCTTTGTTGCAACCATATGCAGAGATGAGCTCAGGAATTAGTTAGTTTAGTATTTTCATATTGTAACTAATATTTTAATATGGATATGGCATGACTTCTCTTTGCCTCAAGTGCACATATATATGGTTTACATCTTTTTTTACAACAATTCTTCATGTTTATGGCTCAGGTGAGCCCCAATCTGCTATCAATCACATGATTTAATGTATAGTGTTTTCTTGGTTATTCCATTTGTTCCTTGACCTTTGAAGGCCATTTGTTAATTTCAACTACACCTAAGGATCCATCAGTGACCTTGGTGCTCTTCATGACTCCTGCCTTTGACCTTGGTGCTCCTGCACCAATTGCTAGCATGATGAAAGATTTGACATAAAATATATGAAGGCTACTTAGTTTATCTTAGGGATATAGATAATTTAATTTTGACTTTGGTTGTGTTAAAGGAACTATGTTGACTTTATTTTTTAGTTGTTTAACATGAGAGTTTGTAGATTAATAGGATTTCACATTTTTATGGGAACGTATCATTCAATTGAGCATTAATGCCCATCTATATCTAGTGAGATGAACATAACTCATGTACCTCATGCTAGTGTGCTTGGATACCTTGTATACACTATTTTGCATTAGACTAGACATTATCCAAATAGTGAGTATTTATATAAAGTGCTCGAAGATCAAAGGCCCAAGTCCAGAATGATGAAATTATATAAAGTGCTCAAAGACCAAAGGCCCAAGTCTAGAATTGCCAAATTATCCAAAACTAGACATTATCCAAATAGTGAGTATTTATATAAAGTGCTATAACACACAGTCGGTCCTCCTTTTACACCAATTAATAATAGTGACAACCCTCACAGGTGGTTGCATAATGTCTAGTCTAATCCAAGCACACTAGCATGAGAGAGAGAGAGAGAGGAATGATGAGGATATTGATGCTCTGCTTAGCTGTTATCTTAGAAAAATGAGTAATAAACCAAAAAAGAAATGATTGTAATTAACATTTTTTGCTAATGAAAGAACATTGTCTTAATGGATGTAATTTTGTACTAGTAAATGTTGATGAATGATGTGTTAATGAATTTTTTACTAACACAAAATTCATGAATAATTCATTAACACATCATTCATCAACATTTACTAGTACAAAATTACATCCATTAAGACAACATTCTTTCATTAGCAAAAAATGTTAATTACAATCATTTCTTTTTTGGTTTCTTGCTCATTTTTCTAAGATAATGGCTAAGCAGAGCATCAATATCCTCATCATTCCCGTCTCTCTCTCTCTCTCTCTCTCTCTCTCTCATGCTAGTGTGCTTGGATTAGACTAGACATTATCCAACCGCCTGTGAGGGTTGTCACTATTATTAATTGGTGTAAAAGGAGGACCACCTGTGTGTTATAGCACTTTATATAAATACTCACTATTTGGATAATGTCTAGTCTAATGAAAAATAGTGTAATTTTTGTAATGTCTAGTCTAATGTCAGTTTTGTAATTTTTTTTTTTGTGTTAAATGCATTTAAAATAAAGGTCTAATTCTATAGACTGCTAATGTAGAGCCCTCTACTATCACCTTAAATAGGCCAACTCAACTTGAGGATTCAACAAGAAACTTGGAATCAATTCAAGGAATCAGTCCTACTCAAAGATCAAATAGAGTTCTCTGACTTTGTAAGTCACTCCCACAACCATTCCACACAAGTTCACCTTCCCACTTCCTTTTTCCAATCTCTCATTACACCAAGTTCAATTTTGTAATTTGTTTTTTGTTGTAAACATGTCATTGGTTCAGTTTTGTAATTTTTTTTAGGAACAATCTGGCCAAGGGCCAGATAAAGATTGCTCACAATCTCATTGCCAAAGTGGCCAAAGACTATGTTAGGCTAATAAAATATGGGGATTCTCTTTACCGCTACAAATCTTTGAAGGTTGCTACACTTGGATGAATGTGGACCATTGTTAAGAGAATTGGACCGAGTTTGGCTTACCTCAAACATATGAGGCAAGAGTTCTGTGGGTACCCTAATGTTGGCAAGAGTTCTTATTGTAGTTTGTAATAAGATTGATTTGCAACCACTAGAGACACTACTGAGGAAGATGCAAAATTGGTTGTGGAGATGAGATCTGAGGTTGGGAAAAATATGGGTGGGTTCTTTGGGAATCAAGAGGGGGGATGATGGCATGCTACTCTCTATGAGTGCTTTAAAGGAAGAAGGGGTGATTGCGGTGAAGAATGCAGCATGCAAGAGGTTGTTGGAGCAAAGAGTGGAAATTAAGATGAACTTGAAGAAGATCAGTAGTTGTCTCAATAGGATTCATGTTGCAATGCCCAAGCTGTGAGATGGGAAAGAGAGGCCCCCTTGTATTCCTCAAGTTGTTTTGGATGCTAGGGCACGTGCTGCCAAGGAGGCCATGAAGCTGTAGAAGGATATTGAGAATGAAAATGGTGGGGCTGGAGTTTACTCTACAAGCTTGAAGAAGCCTTGAAGAAGTGGTATATTTTGGCAAATGAAGAGTGTAAAGAAGATGATATTCCTGAGATCATGGATGTACACAATGTTGCAAACTTTATTGATCCAGATATCTTGCAGAGGCTTAAAGAATTGGAGAGGGAAGAAGGGCTTAAGATGGTAGCTAAGGGTAATGAGGATGATGAGATGGGGGAAGTGGAGTTGAATCCTGATGAAAAGGAAGCTCTAGCTACAATTAGTAAGAAGAAGAAGATGCTTATCATCAAACACATATTGAAGAAGAGTACTGTAGAGAGCTGAGAAACATAAATGTAGATTTCACAATAGCTGACAAACATAATTGTAGGCATCATGGTCACATTTTTTTGGAGACAACATAATTGAGTTGTATACCCAGACGATGAAGAGAAACTTTTGTTCCTTTGATTCCAAGTTGATACTGCGGGATCCAAAGACCAAAGATAAGGAATAAATTTAGAGCAGAGGAGGGTGATAATGACCAAAATAATATAGGACAAACCTCAAGTTAAATGAGGCAACTGCAAACATTTTAATAGATTTTTATTATTAAATAATGAAATTTGCATATACTAGTGTTCTAAGCCCCCTCATTACATGATTTATTATTGTAAGCCCCCTCTGACTTACACATCTAGAAAATGAAACTAAAACCTATTAGGAAAGAGATAAACCTTATAAAACAACAACTAAGAAGGATCACTTGCCAACATTTGTTGAATACATCAGTTGCTCATGAATACAAGGTCCTCCAACAGATGTATTCAATAGATGTTGGCAAGCGATCCTTCTTAGCTATTGTTGTTTTATAAGGTTTGTCTCAATCCCAATAGGCTGTAGTTTCATTTTCTAGATGCATAAGTCAGAGGGGGCTTACAATAATAAATCATGTAATGAGGGGGCTTAGAACACTAGTATATGCAAATTTCACTATTTAATAATAAAAATCTATTAAAATGTTTCCAGTTGCCTCATTTAACCAGTTGAGGTTTGTCCTATATTATTTTTGTCATTATGGCCCTCCTCCACTCTCTATATTTATTCCTTACCTATGGTCTTTGGATCTCGTAGTGTCAAATTGGAACCGTAGGAGTAGAAGTTTCTCTACATCGTCTGGGTATACCACTCAATTATGTTTTCTCCAGATAAATGTGACCATGATGCCTACAATTATGTTTCTTAGTTGTTGTGTCCCAGGACCCCTTATGACCCTTTACAACCGTTTACAATCCCTAAGAATACATCTTAGAGGTCTTAAAATGTCGTAAAGGGTCATAAGAGGCTCCTAGGAGGGGCCAGATGAGCTTCCACCTTCATGTGGTTGGCCCTATTAAGTAGAGAATGTTAAACTATTCTCGAAACAAAGAGGAGCTCAATAATTTAAGGTCTCAGTCCACAAACAAATTATTAGCTTGTGGTGATTGATCAGGAAAGTACTATCTAGGAAAGTACTGTACACTTTTCCTCCTGACCTCACCGGGGTTCGGGTTATACTTTTGGCTATTTTTGGGCCGACATATTGTAACTCATTATAAACCTAAAGTGAAAAAATATTGTATAATATGGCTTAGGGTTAGGGATTTCATAATGTATGATTTTAGTACTTGCGGTGGAATTGAGCTGTAAGGGATTACAGATTGTAATCAGGTTGTAATCATTGGATAATAATAATATTGGACTCGCTATTGGTGGACATAGCCCAGGGATTGGGTGAACCACGTTAAATCTTTGTGTATTTTGTTCTCTTCTGTGTGGTTTATTGTTTTATGATATTGGTTATATTTGCATGTAATTATTATTTCTACCTTGTTAATCCTAACAAGTGGTATCAGAGCGAGGTTGTTTTTCAGTTATCCTCTGCAGGAAGATCTCATGGTTTAGTGAGAGTCTCACGGTTGAGTGGGAGCAATGGCAGATGAGGGTAGGTTGAAGGTTGATAATTTTAATGGGTAGAACTTTCAGTTATGGAAAATGCAAATGGAGGACTATCTCTATCAGAAGGATCTATGGCAGCCATTGGAAGGAAAAGCCAATAAACCGGTAAGCATTTCTGATGAGGACTGGGTAATTTTTGATAGAAAGGCTCTTGGTAGTATTTGATTATGCCTAGCACAATCAATGGCATTCAATATTACACAAGCAACAATGACTAAAGATTTGATGAAAACCCTAGCGAAGTTGTATGAAAAGCCCTCTGCTTCAAATAAGGTATTTCTCATGAAGCATTTGTTTAATATGAAAATGGTGGAAGGTGGGTCATTTTCTGATCATTTAAATGAGTTCAATATAGTTACCAGTCAATTAACTTCTATCAATATTATTTTTGATGAAGAAGTCAGGGCTCTCTTGATTTTGTGTTCTTTGCCTGAAAGCTGGAATGGCTTGGTAATGGCTATTAGTAATTCTGTTTTTGGTTCTAATACCCTAAAATATGATGATGTTATTGGTGTTATTCCGAGTGAGGAAATTCATAGGAAAAGCTCAGGTGGATCCACATCAGGTAGTGTCTTAAACATACAGAGCAGGGGTAGAACCAATGAGAGAGGAAACAACTCTGGAAATTGTGGGAAATCAAGAGGAAAATCAAAGGGAAAGAGGTCTAAATCCAAAGGGCCAAATGATTGCTGGTACTATGGAAAACCAGGTCATAAGAAGAAAGATTGTTGGTCTCAGAAGAATAAAGAAGGAGACAAACAATAAGGTAACAAGGAGGTAAATGTGGTAAGTAATAATTTGAAGAGGATGCTTTGATTCTTTCTTTAGAAAGTATTGATGATTTATGGGTTTTAGATTCTGGGGCTTCATTTCATGCTACACCCCATAGAGGTTACTTTCTTGATTATGTCCAAGGGGATTTTGGGCTAGTTTATTTGGGAGATAATGAACCTTGTCAAATAGTTGGAAAGGGAAAAATTAAGATTAAGTTGCAATATGAGAATCATTGGCTACTACAAGAGGTAAGACTTGTTCCAAGGCTGAGTAGGAATTTAATTTTAGGAGGGCAACTGGGTGATGAGGGTTGCATAGTTACTTTTAATGATAGAAATTGGAAGGTTTCAAAAGGTTCCTTAGTAGTAGCAAAAGGTGTGAAAGTAGGAACCTTATATCTTTGTACAGGTCATATTGTTCCTTCTACTTTAATTATTTCAGAAGATAATGAATGTTCAGGAATAGTGGCTGCAGTTGAGCAGGAAGAACATCAAACCATTGCTGTAGATTATGAAACAACACTGTGGCACAATAGACTCGGGCACATGAGTGAAAAAGGTATGAAATTACTTCATTCAAAGAAAGTTTTACCTGGTCTAAAATGTGTCAATATGGATTTCTGTGAGAGTTGTGTGTATGGAAAACAAAAGAGAGTTAGTTTTGTGAAGAGTGGGAAGGAAAAGAAAAATGAGAGATTAGAGCTTGTGCATATAGATGTATGGGGACCAGCTCAGGTATCTTCCCTTGGTGGCTCTTTTTATTATGTTACATTTATAGATGATGGAACAAGAAAAGTATGGATTTATTTCTTTAGACAAAAATTTGATGTATTTCAAACTTTTAAGAAATAGAAATGCTTGGTTGAGAATGAGACTGGTAAAAGGTTAAAATGTCCCAGATCTGATAATGGTGGTGAGTATTGCAGCACATAATTTGAAGATTATTGTTCCTCTAATGGTATTCATAGGTAGAAAACTGTACCAAGGACTCCACAAGAAAATGGAGTGGCTGAAAGCATGAATAGGACAATAATGGAGCGTGCAAGGAGTATGAGGTTGCATGCTAGGCTGACCAAAAATATGTGGGCAGAGGCTGTGAACACTATTGTTTATTTAATCAATAGAGGCCCCTCTACTCCTTTGGACTGTAGTATTCCATAGGAAGCATGGAGTGGTAAGAAGGTGAGTTATTCTTTTCTCAAAACCTTTGGTTGTGAAGCTTTTGCACATATAGATTCTGAAAATAGAACCAAGTTGGAAGCTAAGTTAAAGAAATGTGTATTTTTTGGATATGGCATTGATGAATTTGGTTATAGGCTTTGGGATTTTGAAAATCATAAAATTGTAAGAAGCAGGGATGTCATATTCAATGAGAAAGTATTGTACAAAGATCTGTTGTAGCAACATGAGAAGAAAGAAAATGACTATGTAGTACTGGATGATACTCTAAAAGATTATGTTCCAGTGGTTCCTTATGCTCTGCAACAACATCAACAATAAATACCACACACCCCAGTGAATGTTAGACGGTCAACAAGGCTAAGTAGACCTCCAAAAAAAAATTCTCCATCCTTGTATTCTATTTTGTTAACAGATGTTGGTGAACTTGAATGTTATAATGAAGCTGTGCAGGTGGATACAAAGATTCAATGGGAGTCTGCAATGACAAAGGAAATGGACTCCTTGCTGAAAAATCACACTTGGGATTTATGCAAGTTATTTGCAGGTAAAAGGGCTTTACAAAATAAATGGGTTTACAGGCTGAAAGAAGATGATGGAGGTAAGAAAAGATTTAAAGCTAGGTTAGTTGTAAAAGGATTTGCACAGAAAAAGGGTATTGATTTTGATAAGATATTTTCTCCAGTTGTTAAAATGACTTCTATCCGTACTATTTTAAGTATTGTGGCTACTGAAGATTTGCATTTAGAGAAGCTTGATGTTAAAACAACTTTTCTTCATGGTGATTTCGATGAAGAAATATATATGGTCCAGCCACAAGGATTTGAGGTCAAGGGTAAGGAGAATTTGGTGTGCAGATTGTAGAAAAGTTTATATGGCTTGAAGCAAGCACCTTGACAATGGTATATTAAATTTGACACTTTTATGAATGAGCATGGATACAGTTGGTTTCATTCTGACCATTATGTTTATTTTAAGAGGTTGGATGATGACAACTACATTATTTTATGTTTATATGTTGATGATATGCTTGTAGCTGGGTCTAACATGGATCACATTAAGGATTTGAAACAACATTTACCACATTCATTTTCTATGAAGGATTTGGGGGCAGCAAAACAAATCCTTGGTATGAAAATTTGTAGAGATAGGAAAAATAGGAAGTTGTCTCTATCTTAGGCTGATTATATTGAGAAGGTGTTGCAACGTTTCTCTATGGAGAATGCCAAAGATGTCAGCACAAATTTGCTTGGTCATTTGAAATTGACTAAGGAGATGTATCCTAAGACATTAGAAGAAGAGGCAAAAATTTCTAAGGTACCTTATGCTTTAACTATAGGGAGCTTAATGTATTCTATGGTATGTACTGCGCCAGATATTGCATATGCAGTGGGAGTCGTTAGCTGATATATGAGTAACCTTGGTATTGAGCATTGGAATGTAGTCAAATGGATTCTTAGATATTTGAGAGGTACATCCAGTAAGTGTTTACACTTTGGGGGTTCTACTACTATTGTACAAGGCTATGTTGACTCAGATTTGGCAGGAGATATAGATAACAGGTGAAGTACTATAGGTTATGTATTTATTGTTGGTGGGATAGCAGCGAGTTGGATTTCTCGACTACAAAAGGTGGTTACTTTATTCACTACAGAGGCAGAGTATGTTGCTACTATAGAGGCAGCCAAGGAGATGATATGGCTTCAATTCTTCATGGAAGAATTGGGACATCCACAGAAGGATAATTTTTTGCATACAGATAGCCAAAGTGCCATTCATCTTGCGAAGAATTCTGCTTTGCACTCAAAGACAAAACACATATAGTTGCGGTACCATTACACAAATTAAATTAGACTTACTATCCAAATTGGTACATTGATGAGAATTAATGATGGGGAGTTTTTAGATTCTGAGAAGATGTATATGCAATGGAGGCCATAAGGGATTTTTGTGGAGATTTTCTAGATGTGGAGATTTGCTAGAGTGGCTATATACATACGAGGGTTTCCAGATTGAGTACCAGTGCAGAGATGATGATTTTCTAACCTACGTCTATAAAACCTTCAAAAATATCCCTTCTTTGGCCTCCAATCATACCTCTTCTTAGAATCTAGAAACTTTGGATATTGTTTCTCATCCATGCACAAAATGTGCTAGTGATCATATAAAATTACTTAAAACTAGTAAAGGGTGCTGGGAACAACCTCTGGATTATGAAGGGATTCGATTCCAATGTGGGAGGTGTATTTAGATAGGGCATCCTAGTGGAAAGATGTCTCACACCATCATTATACAGTGGAGAAAAAGTTGAAGCAACAAAAGAGTTTTTCTCAAGCTGTGCATGGTGAGACATCGAATCAGGAAATTGGAAATGCATGTAAAGTGACCAATGTTACGAAGGGAGTGGATGGTTTGGATGATGGGCAGAGTGCTAGAAAGGTAGAAACCACACTAGAGGGAAGAGAAAAGAAAAGACTTGTTGGGTGCCGAGACCAAAGGGCAAAGAAAAGAAAAGACCTGTTGGATGCCGAGACCAGAGGGCAGAGAAAAGAATGTAGCTATCCTTGGTTTGGACCAGGTTCTAACCCATTACGATTAATAAAATTACCAATTAATGTTAAAAAACAAATAGTAAAGTAACATAACAAAATACATAGTGATATATATTAATGCAAAGTAACACCTAAAGATAAATATCTAGACTAATCACAGAGCAGGACGCCGTTGGTGTTACTTTGCATATTTATCTTCACTTATTTTTTTTAACAAATTGAAACAATAAGATACAAGTTGAGGAAAATTGAATCAAAAAATGTAAAATTCTAACACACCAGTTCAAAAAAAAGCATTAAGAAACTCATAACCAAATCTAGTTTGCAAAAGCCACCACAATTGAAACTCACCTTCTCAATATTTTCTCTAATAGCATACTTGCAAGCCCACTAACAAATCTCTATAATAGAATCAAGTTCTCAACTTGAACTTCACTCATAAAAAATCAACACACATGTGTAGCAATAGAATCAAGTTCATCAAAAAATAGGACACAAGGAGCTCATCCTCTAGCTTTATAAAAAATTTCCCTCACATTTCCCTCACTCTCTCCAAACCACATTGTTAACAATTGAAGGCCCTTCACACTAATATCTTTCCACAACCCAGTGGTCCATAAAATAACACTCCTTTTAAAGGAGACATGGCAAAATTTTCAAATTTCTCAGGATGCTCCACTAGATATTGAACAATCTACATCAAACTCATAATGAATTTTGTTAGTGAATATCTCCTTGCATAGCAGACTTTCTACATTAAAAGAAAAGAAAAGCAGAAATAGTGTACCCCTTGAAGCTCCCTCTTGACATTTTCCAACCCTCCAATATCTTCCCAAGAGGCATTTGGAACTTCAACCACCTATCAATATTTTTCCAACATTCAAGATACCTGTCAATAATAAGATACAAGTTGAGGAAAATTGAATAAAAAATTCCAACACACCAGTTCAAATAAAAGCATTAAGAAATTCATAACCAAATGTAGTTTGCAAAAGCCGCCACAATTGAAACTCACCTTCTCAATATTTTCTCTAATAGCATACTTGCAAGCCCGTTGACAAATCTCTATAATATCAGCTCCACTAAATGCTTGTGTATAACGAGCTAGTGACATTAGGTCCACATCCTTTGAGATAGGTGAATTTCTCAAGCAAGACTTGAAAATTTGATAACGTGAGGACTCATCAGGTTAAGGACTGGTTAAGGACTCTATTCGTAGCACCACTAGCATCCCCAACAAGCAGATGGATTTCTAGAGCCCAAAGCAGTCTGGAAAATAGAACGAGCAGGGACCCGCTGGCAACAAGCAACAGAACAAGTGTGGACACCTGAAGATAAATATATAGACCAATCGCTGATCATGATGTCATTGGTGATTAGTCTGGATATTTATCTTCATTCATTTTTTTTAAACATTCCATAGCTAGTCAAAATTTTGACTAACCTTAGTAGATGGTTTGACTAATCTGCATCGAAACTTTGATCTGGTTTGGTCAAATAATCAACCATTCTGTGTCAAACTATGGTGTCATGGGTTTGGCATCCTGGTCGAAGTGGCAAAATATTTTGACCAATATTGGTCTATGTTGCGATGCAATTTGGTCAAAATATGACTATCGTGGTTTTCGCATCCTGGTCGGATTGGCCAAGCATTTCGACCAACTTTGGTCAAATTTTTGACTAAAATACCACCGCTTTCCACTATCATTTTTGACCAAGATTGGTGTCAAACATTCTACGATTGAAGAGATATGTCGATATTTCAATGATAAAAATAGTGACCAATCAGTTGGTTGAGTATTCGACCCATTTGGGTAAAATTTTTGACCAATACTCCATCAAAAAAAGGTGCAAAATGTACTAGTGAAGGATTTAAACACTTTGTCAAAAGTGATCGGGTTAAAGGATTTAAGTACATTCTATTATAATGTCACCTTGGTTAAAGGATTTAAACAATGACTATTAGGTCAACCTTGATTAAAGGATTTAGACTGATATAATGATTAGAAAGTAGCAATAATTTCTGATCTAAAAAACATACAACTCACTTTGTAAATAACAAATCCAATTCGCACATATATGTTGATTTACTGACTAAGTTCCATTTCCATCTCCATCATTGATCTACTCAGAATTTGCTTCAAGTAATCACAACTCTGATCAACTCCTTCACCTTCAGCCTTCTGCTTAGACTTATTAGCCAATAACATCAACCACTTCAAAATACTCTGTAACCTCACAATTAGGTTTTCCTTTATACCTCTTCAACTAGGTAGATCCATCTTTTTCCACTTAATCTCCTTCGTAGATCTTAGGTTTAGGTCAGATTCATCGAATCCTTCCCACATTTAAGTTCTTCATCCTTCCTTCTAGATACATCTTTAATCTTCTCATTGAATCCATAATAAAATGATCTACCATGCATTAAATTCACCATACAATCAATTAATAAAGTCAACACGATTTACATAACCCAAGAATTCAACTATGTCAGCTGGGAATCTGAATTCTTTCTCCAAATGTAAATTACTGACACTCGATCAATACTGTGTTCATCTCCTCAGTCACCATTGCGTAACTCGGTCATCTCTACAAAATGTCTTCCTTAGCTAACACTGTCTTCCTCGGTAATTTCTTGTCGCTCAGTGTAAACTAATGTTCGGTCAACACTAAATTTACTCAACATATACTAGTGCTCAGTCGACACTAACATCACCTAGCTTAAACTAGATTTCTTCACTTTTGCTTGGTTAAACCTACTTCTTCAGTCTTTCTTCTTACTTAGATAAACAATACATTATCTTATTAATGTGCCAAATAATCAAGTACCCATTGAAGTATCAAATAACTCAACCTTTCTCTAGGTTCTCTTGTTATCTCCCTTTCCCTAATCCTTTTCATCAATCAATAGATATAGTACTTTCTTAGATAGCAACTTTCTTACCAGTTAAGGTTTGACATCAATGACAGTACAACAATTGTTTCAATTGCAGTTTCCAAGAATCTCCCTCTTTGGCATTGATAGCAACACCACATGAATAACACATGATTTACCAACCAATCCAAAAATGTCTGTGTATCAAAAAGATTTATAATATCCTTAGCTTCATTCTGATTCACAACAACTTATCCTTGCTTGACTGTTCACACAGTTACTCCCTCTGAATCTTTTATGTATCTTTCTCCCTCTAATTCTCTAAATCTCTGACTCTTGCAACATATAACTCAGTGTTCTTTATATCTATATTTTCATCTGAATCTCTCCCTCTTTGACAATAATGCCAAAGCAATATCTAGGACTTATATCTTTCATATGTAGATGCCATCTTGTCAGTTCAGTATCAGTATTTCTCCCTCTGCCATCTTGCTTATAACTGATTATCATCTTTTCTATTCTTTTCACAACTCTAGGGAGCTAAAGTGTGGCCTTTCCTGCATCAATTTGTCAGATATTCTATGTAGCTCATTTGATGCCGTGCTCCTAGTTGACTAGGTAGCCTCAATTAGGGGAAGCACCCCTAATTTACCTCTAAGATATTAATGAGCATCCTTAGGTAAATCTTTTGTGAATATGTCTTCTAGTTGTTCCTTTGTATTCACATATTCTATTCTCACTTCTTTATCTTGTACCAATTCCCTCAAGTAATGATATTTGATAGCAATATGTTTAGTCTTTGTGTGCATCACTGGATTCTTTGATATGTTGATAGTACTTGTGTTATCACAGAAAATAACAACCGGCTCAATGATTTACTCTTTCATTCCTTTCAACAATTTCTTGATCCATACTAGATTTGAATAGTTCACTATAGCTGCTACATATTCAGCTTCTGCTGTAGATTGGGAAATGTAGTTTTATTTCTTACTTGTTTAGGAGACTAATCTCTATCCTAGAAAGAATGCTCCACCACTTGTACTTTTCCTGTCATCAACATTTCCTACCCAATCTGCATCAGCATAGACTCTCAATTCAAATTTCTCATTCTTCTTGTAGTACAATCCATAATCTTATGTCCCTTTTAGATATCTTAGTATTCTCTTCATAGCCATCATATGATTATCCTTAGGATTGGTAGAGAATCTTGCCACAATCCCAACTACTAGGGCTATATGTGGTTTGATGTGGACAACATATTGTAGCTTTCTAATCATGGATCTATATAAGGTTTGATTCACTTCAGCAGTATCATCAATTTTAGATAGTTTCTATCCAGTAGCCATAGGAGTACTTACTGGTCTTGAATCCTCCATACCAAAAGTTTTCAGTATCTCTTTGACATATTTAGATTGTGTGATAAAAATACCTTTCTCCATCTGATAGACTTACAAACCAATAAAGAATTTTATCTCACCAAGCATAGACATCTCAAACTCAGTTTGCATCTCATTTGAAAATTTCTGACATAGGGCATTTTGTCCTCCAAATATGATATCATCCACAAAAATTTTAGCTAAAAAAATCCCTTTACCTTCTTCATCTTTCATGTATAAGTTGTTGTCATTTGTCCTTATAAATCCAATCTTTATCAAATAATTGTACAACCTCTCATACCATGCTCTGGGGGCTTGCTTCAATCCATACAACACCTTGTTCAATTTGAAAACCATATTTTTCTTGTTTGGATCAAAAAATCCTTCAGGTTGTTTAATGTATACTTCTTCTTCTAATATACCATTCAGAAATCCAGACTTGACATCCATTTGATATACTTTAAAGTTTATGTATGCAACATATGCAAGTAGAGTTCTCACTCCTTCTAATATGGCTACAGGGGCAACTGTTTCCCCATAGTCTATTCCTTCTTCTTGTGCATAACCCTTGCATACCAATCTTGCCTTGTTCCTTGTGACTTGTCCATGTTCATTAAGTTTATTTTTGAATACCCATTTTGTTCCAATAACATTCTTGTTTTCTGGTCTCGACACTAGAGTCCAGGTATCATTCTTTTCTATTTGATCTATTTCTTCATTCATAGCTTGAATCTAGTCTTCATTCTCTAAAGCATCGTGTACTATCTTAGGCTCAAACTCACACAATAAACATGTAGGATCTTTCAACTTACTTCTAGTCAGGACTCTAGATTCCTTATCTCTGATGATTTGCTCAGGCTTATGATGTCTTCTCACATGCTATGCCAATGTAGGTTCAGATTTATTTTCTTCTTGATCTTCAGGTTCATGATGAAAATTTTTAGTTTCTACTCTTGATTGCTCGGTAGCATCCTCCTGATGCTCGACATTGCTTACCCATGACTTTGCATCTGGTGTAAGTGTGTTACTTGCCTCTCCTTCTTCCATATAGGCAAAATATCTATAATCTTTAGGTTCTTGTTTGCCTTCTTGTTCATTCTTCTCTGCATACTCATCAACTCTCACATTTGCACATTCCACAACTTTGTTAGTGTTAGAATTCAAACAATTATAAGCTTTTCTCTTAGTGGAATAACCTAGGACTATGCCTTCATTACTTTTTGTATCAAACTTTCCATTCCTATTATCTTTCAGTATATAGCATTTACTCCTAAAGATTCTAAAGTATTTCACATTGGGTGCATATCCATGCCATAATTCATAAGGTACAACATTTGTACCTTTCTTGATTTGTACTCGGTTTAAGGTATAAACAACTGTACTCACAGCTTCTCTATAGTATTTTTGTGCAACATTCTTCTCAATCATTAGTGTCCTTACACAATCCATAATTGACATATTTCTCCTCTCAGCTATACCATTATGTGGAGGTGTTATAGGTGCAGACATCTGTCTCTTGATTCCTCTATCATTGCATAATAGATTGAACTCATTTGATATAAACTCTCCACCTCGGTTAGATCTCAAACATTTTAGGCTTTTACCTATTTCTTTTTCAACTTTTGCCAAGTAACACTTAAACAACTAAAATGCATCAATTTTTTCTTTCAAAAACATTACAGTCATCATCCTAGTGTAGTCATCAACAAACATAATAAAGTATTTAGCACCACAACAACTTTGTACACCCATAGGTCCACAAAGGTCAGTATGAACCAAATCCAAAATATTTTTAGAAGTAAATGTCTTGCTCTTGAAACTAGACTTTGTCATTTTACCCAACTGACACTTTTTACACATCACATTACCAAGTTTCTTCAATCTTGGAAAACCTCTAACTTTCTTATTTTTACTAATATTTACTAGATTTTCAAAGTTAACATGACATAGCCTCTTATGCCATAACCATACATCATCAAATTGTGCAAACAAACATGTCTCTTCAGATAGATCTAGATAGAAAAAATTATCTCTAGTCTATTCTCCACTTCCAATTACTTCACCAGTAGCATCAAATATTTTAGCCTTTCTATGATGAAACTCCACTCGGTAACTAGTGCTATTAAGTTGTGCAACACTCAACAAATTATAGTTAAGACCCTTAACCCAATAGGCATTTCCACATGTGATCTTATTAGTTAGCTTAATTGATCCTTTACCTCTCACGGGACATGGTACATCATTACCAAACTTAACACTTCTACCTTTGTAATGATCTAGGGTTTCAAATTTAATTTTATCACCAGCCATGTGATGTGAGCAACCACTATCAATAATCCATTTATCACCTTTACTCACATAAGAAATAAGTGTAGTTTTCTCATCTTCATTAGAATCATCTTTCATAGCAACAAAAACTACTTCAATATCAAAATCATCACTGTCACTGTCAGTTTCCTCTTCAACAATATAACATGATTTCTTACCTTTATCCTTGTAGTCTTTGTACCTTCAGTGATCTTTGTTATCTCTCTTATCTTTGTACTTGCTTTCTCTTTCCTCATCCTTGTCATTCCTGTCAGGACATCTTGCAGTAATATGACCAACTTTGTTACATGAAAAATAGATTATAGGAAGTTTACCTTTATATTTTTCTTTTCCTCTTTTCAATCTTCTAGCCTTGAGTGCCTCAAGATCATCTAGTTCCTCATCAAAAGTGTCACTATCACTTTCACTATCACTTTCACTTTTCACACATTTTTCCCTTTCTCTCTTAGATTTATGTAAAACCATTTGTGACTTGAATGCAGATTCAACATTAGGAACATTGTAGTTATCATAGTTAGATAGCTCAAAAGCAGTAAGCTTACCAACAAGACTTTCCAGAGTTAGAACATTACCAGGGTTACATCTTGATTCTTGAATTGCTAAAATTCTGATAGCATAGATAGGAAGCAAAGTTCTCAATACCTTACTAATGATAGTCTCATCATCAATGATTCCATTAGCTCCTCTAATAGCATTCACTATCTCCTTAATTCTACCACAATATTGAGCAATATTTTCACCTTCTTGCATTTTCATTTCATCAAACTTACCTCTCAAGCTTTCAGCTTTTGCCCTCAGTACATTTGTATCACCACCATAGATGGTTGTAAGAGTATCCAACATTTTCTTTGTAGTAGTACAATCTTTGATATCTTCAAATTCAGGATAACTTAAGGCAGATGCAATTTCCAACATTTCTTGATTGTGTTCCTATTTTTCTTTCATCTCCTCAACAGTCAAAGGTGCGGTAGGTATAACATAGTCATGTTCAACATAGTATTTCACTGAATCACCAATACTAACTAGATGCAGTTTCATCAGACTTTTCCATGTAGGGAAGTTCTCCTTGTTCAACTTTGGTACCTCCTTTTTATACATTTGATCATTAGCTTCAAGTACCTTAAAAAATTTTCTCTGTAAGCACCAACAACTCTCATACCAATTATTAATATTATTTAGAACAACAAAGAGGGGGTGAATCAATTATTCTCAAGTCCAGATGTACCAATTGAACTTTTAAACACTTCAACAATCTCTGATCTAATCACCAACACGACTCAATCTCTAAAGTATATATACTAGAAATATATAACATGCAGTCCACTATCCAAAAGTATTTATCTTGTAGAATATAGAAACATTCACATCAAAAAATTCACACAAGTATAACACCAGGATTTATAGTGGAAACCCATTTTGGGAAAAACCACTTTGTAACATGTTACTGATATTTTCACTCTTCTTAAGTGAGCTCTGTGAAAAGCCAACCTTGTTAAAGATTTACAAACACACTGCTAGGTGTGACCCTGTTAAAGGATTTAAACACTTTGTCAAAAGTGACCTGGTTAAAGGATTTAAGTACATTCCATTAGAATGTCACCTTGGTTAAAGGATTTAAACAATGACTGTTAGGTCAACCTTGATTAAAGGATTTAGACTGATACAATGATTAGAAAGTAGCAGTAATTTTTGATATGAAAAAAATACAACTCACTTTGCAGATAACAGATCCAATTCGCACGTATATGCTGATTTACTGACTGAGTTCCATTTCCATCTCTATCACTGTTCTTCTCCAAAATCACTTCAAGAAATCACAACTCTGATCAACTCCTTCACTTTCAGCCTTCTACTTAGACTTATCAGCTAATAACATCAACCACTTCAGCATACTCTGTAACCTCACAATTAGGTTTTCCTTTATACCTCTTCAGTTAGGTAGATCCATCTTTTGCCGCTTAATCTCCTTTGTAGATCTTAGGTTTAGGTCAGATTCATTGAATCCTTCCAACATTTAGGTTCTTCATCCTTCCTTGTAAATACATCTTCAATCTTCTCATTGAATCCATAATAAAATGATTTACCATGCATTAAATTCACCATGCAATCAATTAATAAAGTCAACATGATTTACATAATCCAAGAATTAAATTGTCGGTTAAAAATCTAAATTCTTTCTCCAAATGTAAATTACTAACACTCGGTCAATACTGTGATCATCTCCTTGGTCATCACTGCGCAACTCGGTCATCTCTACAAACTGTCTTCCTCAGCTAACACTGTCTTGCTGGGTAATTTCCTATCGCTCGACATAAACTAATGTTCGGTCAACACTAAATTTACTCAGCATATACTGATGCTCGGTTGACACTAACATCACTCGACTTAAACTAGATTTCTTCACTTTTGCTTTGTTAAGCCTACTTCTTACTTAGATAAACAATACATTATCTTATCAATGTGCCAAATAATCAAGTACCCATTGAAGTATCAAATAACTAAAACTTTCCCTATGTTCTCTTGTTATCTCCCTTGCCCTAATCCTTTTCATCAATCAATAGATATAGTAATTTCTTAGATAGCAACTGTCTTACCAGTTAAGGTTTGACATCAATGACAATACAACAATTTTTTCAATTGCAGTTTCCAACAATGAATACCCCTAACAAGCAACACATAATAAAAAGATGCATCTTTTCTTCGAAAGTAGGAATAATAATGTTACAAGATATAAAACTAAATAAGGAAGAATTAGAATCATTCAAAAAGAAAATAGGAATCTAGAATGTGGAAGGAGTACTAGTAGAAAGTGCTTCAGGCGGGTTAGGCATAATTTGGTACCCCAAAATAGTCATATTTGATAAAAAATAGTAGCAAAATAAACTGGATGAGTGGCTTCATTAAAATTTTTAGAAGCAACCTAAAGCTCCTTCTAATCAATGTATATGGACCCATACAAAACCAAGAGAAAGGGATAGTATGGAGAGAAATAGAAGAGCTTTTAAAAAGTCTCCCAAACCATAAATGCATTATTGGTGACGACTTTAACACCATATTAGACATGTGTAAAAATGGGGAGGGACTATAAAAGTAACACAATTGACAACTGATTTTAGGAATTGGGTAAACCAAAATAACATGATGGAAAAAAAGACAAAGAATGAAACTTACACTTGGAATAACAGTAGGCAAGGATTTAGTCACATTGCAAAAAATTTTCATAGATTTTTCTTTAGAGGCAACTAGACAGATTTTGAATATAATCATAAGCAAAAATCATCCCAAACTAAGGATCTGATCGCTTTCCAGGTTAGTAGACAATCAATGAAGAAAGTAAACCCAAAAGGTGTCCATTGCAATTTGAGAAAAGCTGGCTGAGAAGTGAAAGTCTTATCAAAACAATTGAACAGTGGTGGAAGAGAGAGAAGTTCCCAGGTTCAAAATTATTCTATTTTATCTCTTAATTAAAAATAATCAAAAGTAAGCTCCTTTAATGGAATAAGGAACATTTTGGGAATATTTTTGAAACAAAAGAAAAAAATAAGAGATAAAATGTCTAAATAAGGAGGTAATAAATAAAGGAATAGACCAAGATAAATTTTTAAAAGAAAAAATGCCACTTACTAAGTATGAAGATATATTAGCAAAGGAAAAAATATTTTGGTGGCATAAGTTTAGAGAAAATTGGTTAGAAGAAGGCAATAAAAACAAATTTTTTTTTCCATAACATCACTAAAATAAGGAGGAATAATAACATAATAATAAAAATAAAGAATAGTGAAGGGGAAATCATAAAAGACCTCTCAAAAATAGTTGAAGGAGTAATATATTATGAATAACTTTGAAGGATTGAATTTAGAAGCCCAAAAGAAAGTCCTCGTCTAATTGCTCACCTTTGATCACATCAAATTTCCTAACTCTAGATCTTGAGGATGGAAAATCAACCTATCAATCTATCAACCTACCGGATTGACATCAATACAACATCCACCAAATGATTTTGACTGACATCAAGTGATATCAAAACATCATCAACTTATCTGAAACATTAACAACATTTTATCAATCAAATCATTTTTCAACAAATTTTCTCATGATCAGGGCATTTTCAAATTGGTTTTAATGGGAAACAAATCAAAATTTCCCAAACTCAACCTAATCATCCAAAATTATTTTGATTCATTTTTTGAGGGGGCATAATATCATCACGACTCGAAATCAATCAAATCATAGTACTTTTTCAAACTAGGGACATCAGACATAAAATTTTCAAAATTATCAGCGGGGAATCTCAATTAGGTTATCCTTCAAATCAGAGTATCAGATCAAGATTTCAACATCATATCAAGAATCTTCATCATCAAATCAATTATGAATCAAATTAGTCATCAAGATCATATCAGACATCTGTAATTAAAGCAATTGGACATTCTTTGAACCAATGCGCTTAGCACATTAATTCAAAGAGGAGCATTTGTATACACCTAAAAATGTTCAAGAAAAATCAAAGCAAGCAATTGAGGCTCAAAACATGAATGAATTGAAATAAAGGCTATTGGATTAATTGAATTAAAAATATCAAATTATTATGCAATTGATTTTAATCAATTAATTGTATAGTTAAATCTAAATTTAATCCAACCCATTCTAAAGGAAGACATGGATAAATAAATTAATTAAAGAAATCCTATTATTTTGACCAACCACATGAGGACAAAACAAAATCAACCAATGGGGTGAGAGTATTTGAATCACATGGATCACTCAAGAGGCTTTGCTATCTCCACCATCTAATTTGCCTTTTCTATCTTGACCGTCCATTCTTGTCTCTTTGTCCCAACATTTGAAACCACCAACTCAACTCACCTCTAATCATGAGTCAATTTAAATCACATTTAACTCACCTTCATAATTTCAAGAATCCTTTAAATAGAGGGCATCAATAAAGCAAATGGGTCCATAATCTTAGAGCATCATTATTATAGAAAATTTGTTGTGAGCTTAGTATTTTCATTTGAGAATTTGCATTGAATAGTGATCATAATGGAGAAATTTAGCATAATTGAGCTAGAATAGGCATATATATTTATTTTCTCATTCTAGGACTTTAACTAATGGATGCTAATCTAAGAGCATTTAATTAGCTTTTATAGTTAGAGATCCATAGGATGCTTATTATCTTGATTTCAATTCAATTTTCTTTAAATTTTTATATTTCCTTAAATTTGAATTAATATTTTGATAAACTAATCCTATGAAGGTATTTTACATACACAAAATGGCACCCACCATGGGGATCTTACCTCATACTAACATATTTTGATGATTTGTATGGATTTTTGGTGAATTTGTGTTGGAGATTTTAAATTTATAGGTACAACGATGCATTTGATAGAAGAAATAGTGTGTATATGGTGAAGTTTGACACCTTTACACAATGAAATAGTGTGTGCATGATAAATTTTGATACATTTACACAAACTTTCAACACATGATAGGGCATATGAAGGTCTGTAAATATATTTGCAGTTTAGTGGATTAATTCAAGAATGAGGAAAGGAAGTTATCTAAATTGCAAAAGAAAATCTATTTTGTTGATTTGCTTAATGATATGAATGAGGATTTAAAAGCATATAATAGATATGATAAAATTTTTAATGCTTATAAGTCAAAATATGTTTCATTAAATTAGATCTTTTCTCCTTGATTGACATTTTAATCATTTTGAAAAAGAAATTTGCAAAGTTATTTGAATTGGTGAATTTTCCTCACTTTGCATTGGTTTTGTTGAACTAACATTTATGAAAGGGGATGCTTAGGAGCTGGAGAAATTTTCTTAGGCGAGTAAAAAGATAAAAAAATAAATGAAAAACCTACAAAATTTGCTTAGCCTTTTCTAGCTTCGAATAAGGTAACACTAAGACACTATGCAATTGCTTAACTTGTAGCATTTCAAATTCCAAAATCTAGCATAAATAGAGGACCTATTATTGTTTGTTGGATTTGGTCATAGACCTATGCTCTTCACTTCTTTTAGTGAATCAAAATTCCAAACCTATCAAGTCCTTCAATAGAAATAAAGGTCAAGTAATGAACCAAACACTAAATTAAGCCTCCTTGTTTGTGGATGAAAGTGCTAGGTATATGCTCTTAACCCTTTGGGTGAATAAAAAATCCAAACACACTCTAATCCTCCTAGATTAAGAGGCTTGGAAATAAAATTTTTAATTATGTTTGGAAGTGAAAAAGTAATAGGGATATTCTCTTCACCTTTTGGTGAATCAAACTCCTGGACCTACTTTATCATTTCATTTCATTGCTTTCATGAACATGTTAGAGATTTTGTGGGCCTATCTCCTGAGAAGATGCCTTAGTGAGGCCAATGAGAGGGATGACCCAAAGTGGGACCAAGACAAAGCCAACCTATTCCATACACTATAAATAAAGATCTTAGTTAAGTTGAAAAACTTAGAGGGCAAAAATATCAAATGCATGGACTCGTAGGGCTATAGGCCTTAATCGCGTATGCACGACTGTGTGTTCCTTGTATGATTCATTTGATATTTTTGTTTGGAACCTGAACTAGACACTTGGTTAAAATATCAATGCCTACCTTTAAGAGCCATGTTTAAAAACCAAATTTGACCTTAGGTATCTTGCTTGGAAGGCTTTCTTTTGAAAAGATTCATGTAAACATTCTTGAACATAAACTCTAAGTTTACGAGTTAAAAGGTATTAAACCAATGTTTTTGTGTTTGTTATGTTTGAAGATACATTTATCAAAAGGAATATATCCATTAAGATCCAAAACTTAATTTAAAAGCCTTAACACTTTACAAATTTGAAAACTGTCCAATCAAATAGAGCCTACACCCAATCAAATAGAGCGTACAATCAATGAAATAGCATGTACAATCAGTGAAATAGCACTATGAATATTTTTGCAGCACGCACAAATAATCAAATAGTGCATAAAATCATTTCTATAGTGCATACAAATTTTTTTTTAAAATGCATCAATTGGTAACCAAACAACACGTATAGTTCACAAAAATAGCGCTTATCAACATTCAAATAACGTGTATAGACTGTGACCTAAAAAAAGTGGGCACTTCCTAAATGAGTCTAATCAAACTGAAGGTATTTTTGAGTACCATTTTCTAAGATCTATCGGTTCCAATCAAGATAGAGTTCAAATTCATCAAATATTAAATTTTCAAAAAAAGTGCATCATACCAACTAGGTTTCGAAATTCCCAAGTCATAGTGGGAGTGTTCAAACATCTTTGATCCTTTCATTTTAAAAGTTGTCATCTACAATGGCTGAATTTTAATGGTCTATATATCATAAGCATGACAATCAAGGAAAAATAGATTGTCCTGCAAGTCCTCATGGAAAAAATTCAATCTTTACAATTAAAATTACAAGACATGAAGAAAGAAGAAAATGATACATCACCCAACAAATCCTCATTAAGATCAATGTTTCCTTTCCTCTATGATCACGAGCCATCTATATCTTCATCTTCTTCGAACAAAAAAGGCTACTTCACAATCTCACATCAATTTCATCTTTGATCAGGATCAACTTCATGACCATCCTATATTTGATCAAGAATATCTTAATGGTAATCCAATCTTTGACCAATAATTTATTTCAAAATCTCAAGAAGATCCAATATTTGATCAAGAAAATCAAGAGGAATTAGTCCTATCTAAACAATCCTCATCACATGACATTGGAAAATAAGATCATCATGATCTTGAAACTCAAATCTCTTTGGTCAACACAAGCACATATCAATGTCCATTGGATAACTCATTTACTCCTTTTGGACAATCTTACGAATCAACTTTGGCAAAACTCCTTGAAAATGATCTCATCGCATTGCCTCAAATCACTTCATGTGGTTTTGTATTCTTGAGAAACTATTGTGAATATCATAGATATAATGAACACGAAACTTTAGATTGCATGGAGTTGAAGCATAAAATCCAAGATCTCATTGATGATGACCTAATCAAAATTGAAAATCTTAATGATTCATCTAATGAAGATACTACTCTCAAGGAAAATCAAAATCATGAACCTATATCTAGTAGTGGTTCTCTTGTAGCCTCCACCTCTTCCAACACTCATTAATCTTCTAAAGATTCAAAGCTAGCTAAAGAACCTCCAAAAACTAAATAACCTAATGCTTTTCATGCTAACTATGTCTACCCTCAAGGGCTACCTCTAAAATAAATCCAAGCTAACTTACATCTTTCTACAAATATTTCCCGTGCCTCAAAGGTCATAGATCCCAAACCTTCATGTGCTTAAACACCTATCATAGATGCTCCAAACTATCCTTCATTATCCCTTCAAGCATCCCCCATGTAGACCCAAAATACTCCTTCATCCTTAAAAGTGGCTCCATGTCAAGAAGACAATCCAAAATGTGAAGAAACAAGTATTAATAAAGATCAAGATCAAGATATCCTTCCTCATCCAACACTTGAACCAAGTTCCATATTCCAATAAATCTACAATGATTCATTCATCCCATTTGACTTCTTCCAAGAACATATCTCTTCACCTCAAGAGCTGCATAGCCCTCCATCTCCCATATCTTATCCATCTCCTAAGCAAGATCAAGATATTCCTTCCATTGTCCCTAATGAGCTTATTAAAAATGAAGAGAAAAATGCTTTACCTATGTTATCCAAAGATCCTTGTCAACATTAGAGTATCCACTCATCCCCTTGTTATACTCCTCCATATCCACCTTCAAAATCTCCCATTCTTCCCAATTATTGGCATAAAAATAAATCCCCTCAAGCTTCAATTGCACCTATCAAAGTTGCTCCTTTGAAAGCTACTCATAATCCTATTGGTATAAAGATAAATCCTAAAGATGAGAGCCTCGACCATGCAAATCACAATAAATATGTTGATATCCCTTCCACATCTCATCTCCCTCCATTTTTAGATAAGCATCTACCTTCACCATCCTCCAAATCCATTATTGGTCCATATAGCCCAATGCCAAATCATTCATCCCTTCCTTCAATATTTGGTCCATATAACCCAAATCCAAATCCTCCATCCTTTCCATCCATATTGGGCCCTTACATTCCTCCATCAACCTTGCCTACCATCCCTATCTCACCATCCACTTACCCTACCATGTATCAAGATCAACAAAGACATACATCATTGAGAAAGTTCTATACACCCATCCATATGAACCAACCAAATCAACCTTATTCATCCAAATTTCCCAATTCTTTTGGAAGCTATTTGGATGTGCAACATAAAGATAAAAAATCCAAGAATCCACTTATATATGAAGATTACTATGTCTAATATAATCGACATGTGAATACAAAGAAAAAGGAGATATCAAAAAGACCACAAAGGTCCATCAAGAAAGAGAAAAAAACCAAGAAAATGTGGATTCCAAAATCCCTCATTGAAGAAATACATTCAAAAACATCACAAAAGAAAGAAAAATCAAAGACTATGTGGATTCCCAAGTCACTTTCGAAGGACTTGCAAACAAAAGAAAATTCAAAGTTAACATTTAAGCTTCCAAAGGCTTCCAATCCACATCCTTCCAAATATTTTCCATTTTCCAAGTCTATTGTGAGTGTCCCAAAATCCACATTCTTTCCTCCATCCAAACTTTAAGCTATTCCATCTATTTTTCCTCAATCATTCCACTACCCTTCAAGGTGTGTGTTAATGTTGATATTTCTAATAATTCTTATCCTCCTATTAATTATCCTTCCATTTCCCTTCTCACACCCACACACAATTATGCTTCTTATCCTCCCATTCATTATCTGTCCATTTCCCTTATCCAATATATTGGTACCCAAAACAACAGATTGGATTTCCTATGGATCACTTGATCCAATGCTGGGAAACCCAATTACTCTAGCCAATGAACAAGCCCAACTTACATAAGGTTTGGACTTCTACAATTATGGCTCTACAGGACCAAGGTTGGTAGGCATTTTTGTTGACCAAGTATGCTGGTTCAAGGTTTTTTTTATAGCATATGGTTGTATAATCAAAATTTGTTGAAAACCACAAGTAGTAAATTGCTTTGTGAAAAATAACCTAATCTATTAATTTGTTGACAGTGTAACTGTTATTTTGCTTCAAAATGGTAAATTATTTTCAATGCTTAGAATTCACAAGATGATTAATTGGTGCTATATCCTTAATTAATGATAAAAAATGCTATGTATGTCTATTTCTAAAAGATGACCAGTGCCTAAACCTCTCAAATTTAATCTATTAACGACAATATTCTTATTGAATCCAACATATAACTTTGGAGATAGTTTTACATAAAAACTTATCACTTCAAAGGAATTTTCAATGAACATATATTTCAATGTAAAACCATAATTATTCCAATTGAATTTAACTTTTCAAATGATAGACCAATTGATCCCTGCAGTAATCAAATGAATTTAACCATGCAAGATGAAAAGACCAATTGAATGAAAAACTATAACTTCAATTGAAACAACACAACATGTGATAACCAATCGAAGAAAATGCAAAGATTTTATCCAAAGAGAAAATTTAGAGAATAGAGGAACATATTTCACCAAGAGATTTTTGGAAATAGAAGTAATAATGTTAAATAGCATATAACCATTCGACATGTATTGTATCTCATCAATTCATAATAATTATCTTTTCAAAACAAAGAAGGTAGCACCAAAAAAGTATATTTCTATATCTCTCCATTCTATTTAGTGTCATATATATAGAAAAACTAATAGTTATCATCGAAAGGTCACATCCTTTCGTTAATTTTTTTGAAACACATAAACATATAACAAAAGTCATTAAGACTTAAAACATTTTAAGAAACAACATGAACTTAATCCCCGTGTATCTTAGCACACAATTTGACACTAGTACATTTCACCTTAAATTTCGACCAAAAAATTTGACCATATCATAAAAATGTTTAGCTTGGTCACATTACAAAGGAAAATTTTTGTTTTTTTAAACTTTTAATCCCGTGTTGGTCAAAATTTCCACCAACGTGTTTTGGTGTTGGTCGAAATTTCCACCAATGTTTTGGTTTTGGTTGAAATTTCCACCAACGTGTGTTGGTCAAAATTTTGACCAACACGGGAGTAAAAGTTAAAAAAAACAAAATGAAACTTCATTTGAGAACTCAATCAGTTCATTTTACTTGTTGGTCGAAATTTCCACCAACGTGTGTTGGTCGAAATTTTGACCAACATGGGATTAAAAGTTTAAAAAAACAAAATGAAACTTCATTTGAGAACTCAATCAGTTCATTTTACCCGCCTTCATCGAGACAGAGAAAAGAGTCATCGAGCCGTGAATTAATATGGATGCTTGAGCGGATAGGCCAAGCCTCAGGCAGTATCTTTAGCAATTTGAAACATGAACTCCAGTGTAAGGGCTTCCTCTTTGAGACCCAGCGTACTAAACAAAATAATTTAGATATTATTTGCGGCATGCTTAGGTTTTCTTCATTCTATGTCTGGATTAATAAAGGCATGATGTTTGTCATCATTCTAGGATCTCTGGGGTTTTTGATGCGTAGCAAAATAATTATTTGCTTAAGGGGTTGAACCGCATACATTTGAAACAAATCAAGGTATTTTCTCAGCAATATTGTAATATTTCATAGTGAAAACTGTAAACCCTTTCATTTTTTTTCAGATTTCTGTATTAAATGTTCATCATAAATGTTCAGAACTAGCAAAAAAAAACCCTAGACAGACAAATAGAGATTCATATATATATATATATATATATATATATATATATATATATATATATATATACACATACAGGTATATGTATTGCCTATTGGATAGTTTGTAGTTATGACATACATTTTTTTGTAGTTGTGCCATACATTAGTTGTAGATAGTATGAAGTTATAGTACACATGTATATATGTATGCATACATTTGTTTAATTTTCTTTTTTTTTGTGCAAGTTTTGAGTAATTAACATTACCACTATAGCTGACTTTACAACGCACACATTATTTAAGATTTTACATGCTTGTACTTCAACTGCTATAGCTGTGATAGGTTGCCAATGGTATTAGAAAAGTTATTTAAACTTATACACTCTTTCAGGTTCAAATGCTGCTACTGTGACAATTTGCAATGGTATTAGGAAGATTATTTAAGTTTCCAATGGTATTGGGAAGGTTATTTAAGTTTAGACACCATTTCAAGTGCTTCTTTTGTGTTAAATCAACTGTGACAAATCAGCTGTGTGACAGATTTGTCAATGGTATTAGCCATTAGGGAGGTTATTTAATAATTTGTTGTCACACCATTCCAAGTCCAAGTGTCACAGTTGTGACATTTTACCATTGGTATCATATATATATATTATATATAATAATATGTGTGTGTGTCTATATATCATACACACACATATGTGTACATCTCTATGCATATGTATATATATATATGCATGTATGTAAATTTACATAAACCTTAAGCTAGATATTGCACCAAATGATGTGGTGATTGATATACATTTAGATGTACACATACAAGCACATATATGTGTGTATGTTTTTGGGTATGTATATGTGTGTTTTTGTGTATGTATATGTGTACGTACATGTATGTATGTGTGTGTATTAAAAAACATACTTCATGGCCTTGACTATTTCATCAATTTTGCAATGAGCATCAATCAGATAGCTTTAAGTGACAACATTAAGAGTCAAGCCTCCATCTAGCATCTTATTCATGAGTGAATCTTCTCTAGAATGATCTCCTATCTTGCCTACCATGTTTATGTGTTTTGTTCTATAGATGAACATACCAAAGTAATATATGTAGTGACATCAAGGAGATGTCATATGTTTTCCATCTTTGAAATAAATGTAAATGTTTCCTTTTCCTTGTTAATCTGATATAAACCACCAATTAGAATGTTGTAGGTAACAACATTTGGGGGCACACTTTCCTTAGCATATTTTAAGACAACCTTTGATTGTTTTCCATCTCATGCAATTCACATAGGCTACATATCAAAGAATTGTAAGTAATCAAAACCACTTGAAAACCCTTTTTGGACATGTTATGAAATGAATCCTGAGCTTTTCCCATCCTACCATCTTTACATGGTCCATTAATAACAACATTAATGTCACTTAAATGGGCAAACAACCAAACTTATCATTTGTACAAGCAGGTTGTAGGCATTTTTTTCTTTTCCAGAGTTGCAAAAGCCATCTGTTAGGCTAAGTATATGTGTAGATGTCAAGAAAATGGCCATCTTGCAGCATTTTATTAAATTCTCAAGCTTCATCTACTCTTTCACCTTCCAAATAAGATCATCACCTTCCAAATAGTTACTCCTCTCACATCTGTGCCACTCTTTTTCTTGGAAGTTCATTTCTTTTTTATCATTCTTTTGGGGCTTGGTGTAAAGTGCTACATATGTTTTTCTTTTGGTGGGTGTTCAACTAGGACTTGACATACTTGAGCTTGCATTGAGAATTGGTCTGCAATATCTGATTAGGAAGTGTGTATCATTCTGAAGTCTTCATTGTCTACTAGCTTGGAAAACTATCTTTGATTGTAGGCATGGAACCTTGCTCTTTTGTTTGTCATTTTCATGATCAGATGCATTCTTATTATTGCTATTAGAAAGAAAGGATCATTCGATCTTATGCATTAAGTATTGTTGGATTTAATACTTTTATCTATTTTGGTATTCATCACATGCATTAAGTTGTCTCAATCATTTTATTTGAAAGCCTAGATTCTTAATCCATCAAATTGAATCATTTTTCTTCTATCACATTTTCATGATTCTTTTGTGCTCAATCTTTGAGTATGTGAAAATAGAAATATAGCTTGCCATGCAATGCATTGAAATAGCAGAGAAGAGTTTAATGACTTGGTTCAATAATGTACAATCTCACTCTGTTCTTTGAGCAGGGATAACTCATGTATTTTCTTTTCTTGTTAGCAATGGACTGAAGTTAAAGTGAATTTGTCATCCTGTCATGAGTAATAGAATATATACACATGAGAAGATGCTTATTTTCCATAGAACAATGGCATACAGTCATTCCTTTCTTGTGGCTGTGCTTGTATATCAATCTGATTTAGACAAATTTGGTCACAATTTGATGCAGGGGCATCATATGCTCATCATAGGTACCTTGGAGATCTAGGTCATCAAAGAGGTCATGGAGGATCTCATGGCATCAATTGGTCCATTTTGCAACCAATCATGGCATTTGAAAGCACAAAAAGTTATAATGTTATATGATGTCTTAATAGAGTCCAATGTTGAAAAGTTGTAAAAAGGGGCTTGAGGATTGATTTTAGCATTCTAGGTGATAGATTGGTCATTAGATAGGGTCTAGTGTGATGTAATAAAAATATCAAGTCATTTCATAAGTTGAAACATTCAATAAGTCCCTTAAAACATAGTTTATTACTTTAAACAATTCAAATTTGAAAACTAATGGCTACTTGGTCATTTTGGAGGGAAACTCCATAATTCAAATTTTATGAAGAGTTAATCCATGAGACATGTTGGAGTCAGTTGGGGGGGATGTTAACTACCTCTTGAAACTATAAATATGTCAATGTATGGCCTGTACTTGGGCATTGTACGGACTGTCTCTAACATTGCAATAAAAACACTTGGTTTTAACAGCAAATAAGAGGTTTTCTTGAGTTTTCTGCACATCTTTCGATTTGGAATGAATGGTGGAATGTTTTCAGACATGTTTTGATCCCTTAGACCGAGTGGTGAATCCAATTTTGTAAGTTTATTGTTTAAATTCACAGATTACTGGCTGTAGCAGTCTTATTTCTAAGTGTTTTGACAGTTTTTTGCATTTTTATCATGGTCATTCCATGAAATGCCCATTGTTTCTTCATGGAATGCCATTTATCTAACTTTTACAGAGATATCTAACCATGAAATGATCTTCTAACTTCACTAATTGGTGGCCACCAACACTAAAAGGGTAAAACCAAGCATTAACAAGTTGAAAACAAGAGGCTAATTAGAAGGGACAGTCATAATGAGAGAGATCTGCCTTAATGAGGGAAGGGTTTGAGAGTTGAATCTTGTTTATGGTGTTAAAACATAGATGTTTTCATCTTGAATTGATCGAATAGAGCAGTGCACGTAGGAGATTGAAGATACCCTTGAAACAAGGGTTTTGAATGCATGATTTGGGGCTTTTGGGGTTAATGAAGCCATAGACTAAAATTGATTGTGTATTTGTCTAATTGAAGGCATTTGAGCAGCCCATGCAAAGTTTGAAGTCCATACATTAAGTATTGCTATATGTTGCTTTGTAAATGCACTAGTTGTTCCATTGTTAAAGACAGGGTCATTGTGAAGAATCTTTGATGTTTGCCAAAATAAGCCTATCCAAGTTTCACATATGTTTTAGAAAAGGATAAAGGGTATTTGAAAAGTTCATTTTTTCAGAGAATCACTTGGGAAAAACAAAAGTTATTGGCCATTATACCTGGCTGTTGTTACAGAAATTGAAAATTGTCATTGACAACATTTTGGCTTGCTATGCATTTTTGCTTCAGAGGTGTCGAAACTAAAAGGTGATGCTTAGAACATGTGAGATAGACCAAAACAAACCTATTAAAGCCTAAAAACATCCTAGAGTTGACTGTTTGTAGATTTTTCCCATTAGGACCTAGAAGGGTCACTTGGAACACTTTTACAATCTTGCTCATTTTGGGTTGTTACTTGGGTCCATCACCCTATCCTCTGCGTCACAATTCATAGTAGTAGTGTCTGATCAAGTTCCATAAGTCCTTTTCTACTCCTGCCCTTAAAACTTGCCTGATATGGGTGGAACTTTAAGGTTCGTATGCTTGGGACAACAAACAACCAACCTGGAATCATATCAATTTGATCCATCAATATAGTTGTGTGATGGATGTGAATTTTGATTTGGGATATGAATCTGCTTATTATTACATCATCCATATTATGTCTCAGATAAGTATGCATTGAGATATGAAACAATATTTAGTCAATCTATGTTGGAAGGCTTCTCATCATCGTAGTTCTCAAAATCAGTTTACCATGCATATTTGTAAAAGTAGTCAAGTTAGTTATGCTCCTAGTGTAATAGAACATCATATCACATTATCAAACTATTTCCCATCAAAATACATGTCCGACATAGATTTGGTCTTGCTGTAAAATGCAATCAAAATTGTAGGAAGACAAACATGGAAGGGGAGGTATTTGGTAGACCATTAAAATACTGAAGGGTTGTAGTTGTATATGTATCCGGTTTATGATATTTTCTATTTGATATGGTATGCCTTAGTATTTGAAGGGCCACTATTAATGGAAAATACTGATTTGACCAACTGTATAATTGTTAAGGTGTCAGGGAATCCTTTGTGAGTCACGGTCTTGGGCAACATCAAGTCATTGAAGACTAAAATCCTTGTGATCAGTAAACTGTGTGTAGACAGTTTCAGATCAGATTGTGACTCTTTTCAAAATTGACATTTCTTTCAATAAAATTTATGATAACTGCTCAATATCATCTAAAGTATGTATTGAGTATTATCAGTGTTGTGTTTTGGAATCAAGAAGGCTTTTAAAAATGGTATTCTAAGTCCAATAAAGGAGGGTAGTCTATGGAGGCCTAATTAGGCCTTTAAACTAATGTTCTAGTCCATTGTTTGATGCTCTATTGTAGAGAGTCCACTTCAAGTTCTAAGTATGTTCATGAAGACCTTAAGGAGTGTTGGGAAAACCATTGGCATTGAAGGATTGTTTTGTGCTTGATTTATAATCAGTCACATTACTATCTAAGACTAGATGATAATCAAACTTGATTTTGGGGGCATATATGTGTTTTAGTTTATGATTTAGACGTTGCCAAGGTTAATGGTCCCATAATTTGTGGGTAGTGGCTATCCAGCAAACTAAAACGTAAAATATATAAAGAAATTTTGAAAAAATACTAAGGGCCCATTTGGGGGCTGGAATTAGACTAGAATTGGCATTATCTAATTCTGGATAATGTCAATTCCATGTTTGTGTCCATCCAAAAAATTGGAATTGGAATTTCATCCTCTTTAGTTTTCTAATTTTTGATTAATTAATAATTATTGTAAATAAGACACATTTTATCAGTCAAAAGGAGAATCAGTTAAAGGGTACAGCTCAATCTTCTATACTCATTTCAGATGTAGAGGGTGTTTCAAAAGAGACAACATCAGCTTCTGAAGCTAAGCATATTACTGAAACCTATAAAAAAGCACTACCCCTAAAAGCTAGCAAAATAAATGACAGTTCATTTGTGGAGGTGATCTAGAAAGAATCATCTCATGGATACCTTTTTTTGGCATATTTATGTTATTTGTATTGGTTTATATAGTTTTAAATTTTATCTGTTGTATTGGTTTGCCCAGTTTCTATGTTTATAGTGACCTAAAGATAATGTTTGAAGTGTAGTAGGTTTTAGTGTTGTGCTATTGTATGTCACTTACAAAAGTTTAACTATGGGTTTCTGCAATAATCCAGGTTGTCTCTGATGAGGAGGGTCTTCATGGAGTTTGGTTTGCAGCTAAAGTACTCATCTTGAAGGATAAGCTTTAGTCCTCTATGATGAGCGAATTTCAGATGAGGGTGATTTAGACATTAAAAAATTTAAGCTCTTGCATATCTTTTTATTGTGTATATGTAACAAGTAAGCACCATTGGTGATAGAATTAGAGCTGCTACTAGGATCATCTGCCAGTTATAGCTCAAGCATTGGAACCAGGGAATATGTTTAATTCCTAGAATGAAATGTCATCTAGACATGCATATCTAACATTTTAAGATAGCTTTCTTTCTTTTCAAAGACTTCTTGTCTAATCATATCCTCAATTTGACTTTTACTTCTTTGAGACTAATTTTCTCAGCACATTTTTATGAACTACTTGCCGCCTAAAACTTGTATACATTACATTTTTATGATCAAAGAAAGGATTACAGGAAGTTGTTTAAGGTTCTTTCAGGTAGGGCATACTTTAAACCTTTTCCAGAGTAGTGAATCCTAGCAACTCTTTGGTGGTTTGCCCAACTATAAATTTATCAAAATAGTTGTTGTGATGGTGTTACAATATATAAGTTGACAAGCTTTAGAGTAAAATGACTTGTGATGATCAGAGCTGGATGTCTACTACATAAAACTCTTAACTGGTGTTGTGCCTGAATTATTTGTCATTAACATAAAAAATAGAAAGAATAAAATGTATGCTGGCCAGCAAGAGATTAGAACTGAAACAATCAAGGTCGAAGCCTGAGGTTATCCACTTCATATTAAGTTTTGAAAAATTTCCATACAATTTCCTGAAAGCACTCAATCATGTTTTGCATTGTGAAATCAATCAGGTCAAAACATGATACTACAACTCTGGTATGTCTTGAAGCTTATCTATTTTCAGGAAAAAGGTTTCTGACCTATGTGACTAAGGCTAACAACTACATCAGAAGTTTGGGGTTATGCAATTTCTATATAAGAAATTTTGAGTTATCTGCTAATATCAAATCCCCTATTCCTAAATTTTTTTTTGAAAGGTATTTGTTTCAGGGGAGTGTGATGGGACATTTAGAACATTAAGCTTCTTGACACATTTGGTTCACAAAATAAGCTAAATAAAGATTTTAGTCTACAACTGGATGATAACTTGTTTTGTCCCATAAGATTGGTATATTGATTAATGAAAGAGCTGCACGCAGTGGCTTAAGATACGCCAAGTTTAGACCTTAGTTAAACATGGTGACATCCATATGCAAGCTAAAACTTAATCTTTCACAGATGCCAAAGTTTGAGTTTCCCGCTTCTATATTCCCCATCTTAGTAGATTGGGGCATCAATTTGAGATTAGATCATCTTTTATATTTTATAGTGCCATCTCTATTAGTTTTGTCCTTTATTTCCTTTAATTATTATCTGTTTGAAATTAGATTTAGTGGTTTTGGGAGCTAATATGATGATACACTCTGAAGCAGATCCAATTTTTGGTTAAAAACAAACAAATAGTATGTCTATTACCAGGTTACGATTGTGCACTAATACGTCTTTTTAAGCAAACTATTGTAATCTAATCATTAAAGAAATGGTTCACATAAGTCTGGTTTGATAAAATACCTGACAAATTTTGTCCCTGTGTTAGAAAAAAGGCTTCCTCCTCATTTGTTTGCACTGATGTTTTAGAACACAGTAAAAACTTTTGAAGAAGTAAAGCTTTTGATGGGGTAATCCGGAGGATCGAACAGGTAGAAGGTATGATCGTTGGTACATACTTGATCTCTAGTCAATGTGGTTGGTTTCTAAAGATAGATGGTTGTTGTTACAATCTTTGTTTATCCAAATGTTTATGGAATAGAATGCAACTATATTTTATAAGTGAAACTTGCGTAGTTCTTGAGTTTCATTTGATCACTAAAGCTAGTATTTTGATGTTCATATGGAATGCAAATGCCCATGTAGATATTTTGGGGTTTTGATAAAATGGTGTATGATAATATGTAAAGCTTAGTTTCACGTTCATGAAGTGGCTAGACATTTTTCTATCACCATGTTCATCAAGTGATTGGACCACTTATGGTGAATATATGTTTTGTGTATATGCCTCAAAATAAACAAAAGGATGCATGTCTCAAAATTTAACCTATCTAAAGTAATAGGTTTTGAACAAAATCACACTCAATTTAATTATGCTAATATACTTTGAGGTTTAGTTGGATGGATAGTCATGTGTTCAATCATACAGCTTAAAAAGACTATATTAGGAGTCAAACTTCTATCTAGCATCTTATTAATGAGTGAATGTGCTCTACAAAGATCTATCGTATACAGACCATCAATTTTACTGTGGTGTATGTCACTTCATTGGGTTTCAAATTTATTGTTCCCATTTCCTTTGACATCTTGCCCACCATGTTTATGTATTTTGTTCTACAGGATGAACCAAAACCTTGTCCAAGAACTGGTCTTCTCTTTTTGGATGAACAGGAATGAAGATGATGAAGAAGGAGGCGAGATAGTATTTGGAGGTGTCAACAGTAAACACTTCAAGGGTAAACATACATTTGTGCCTGTTAAAAAATAGGGTTACTGGCAGGTAGATTGTGGAATGAACTTGAGTTTCCATGCTCTATTTTAAGAGCTATTTTTATATGCATGTTCTTTTTATGTACCGTGACTAAAGCTGGGTAGGATGGTTACAAAACTCTCTTACTTCTCTAACTTATTCTTACCATTTCTTTCAGTTTGATATGGGAGATTTTCTTATTGGTAATGAATCAACAGGTGATTTACCTTCCCAAGACTTTCAGTTTTGTTTGATGAAGTGTTAAAACTAATTTAATGATATTCTACATAATGGACAATTTTCCTTATAGGCTTTTGTGCTAGAGGCTGTGCTGCTATTTCAGACTCTGGAACTTCTTTGCTGGGTGGCCCATCAGTATATCTTCTACAGATAGTATTATACCAATACCACTTTTCTTCTGGGTGGCCCATCAGTAGTTGTCTCAATCATTTTATTTGAAAGCCTAGACAGTATAATACTTTTGTGTTGTTCTGGAAATGTTTGAATGTTGCCAGGCTCAATAGTTTGTTAAAACACTTGAGCTTTCTTATAAAGATGCTTTCTTATTAATATAAAGATGCTTTCTTATTGAAAACTAACATTAGATGCCATTGGTTTTTTGTTTCAATTTTCAATCTTATTTTGATATGTGAAGCTCAAGATTTTATGGATGTATCCAGGTTTATGTCCAGTTAATATGTTTAGCCATAATCCATTTAATGACACATCAGATGAAAACTATTAGTGTTTAATATAATCTATTATCTTGGGAAGTTCTTTTTATACACATGCATATCACTGAGTCCACACCTCCACCAACAATTTATAGTTCAATCCTGACATGTGAAATGATGATCTTTACCTTTCTTTTATAATTCTACATAATTCTTGTGCCCTATGTATTTATTGCATTTGCACTGCTATATGTATTTATAAATTATCATTTGCAGAGTGTTGTGTCTTATTGGAATACAATCTCTCAACTGTTGCACACTGGTTGTTCAATTAGGTCGATCCCATAGTAGCATCCTTTTCAAGAGGAGCAGTAAGTGTAATATCGGCTCTAATGGTCATTGAGATCAACAATGTCAAGCAACAAGAGCATAAAAGATGCAGATACTACCTGGGAACTGGTAGGTATAAATTTTGACCATGCATTGGTGGAAATTTTGACCATGCATTGGTGGAAGGTATGGCATTGTCGTCATTTTTTTCCAATGGTCGATATTTCCACCAATGCATTGGTAGAAATTTTGACCATGCAATGGTAGAAATTTCCACCAATGCATTGGTGGAAGGTATGGCATTGTTGTCATTTTTTTTCCAATGGTCAAAATTTTGACCATGCATTGGTAGAAATTTCAACCATGTAATGATCAAAATTTTGACCATTGGAAAAAAAATGACGGTGATCCTCCTAGTTTCAAGCATGAGCTAGAGTCAAAATTTCGACCTATATTTTGGTTGAAATTTTGACCAATAATAAATATGTAGAAAATTTGATGAAAAAAGAACGACGAAAGTTTTGGTCGTGGATTCGACCAATTACTGTCAAAAATTCGACCAATTCGCATCGAAATTTGAGGTGAAATTTACTAGTGTGATATGTTCCATGTACTCCTTGGATACACATGTGTCAGCATCACAGATGATATCTTTGGCCATGTTCTCTACACTCATGAGGTTATCCATCTGTGCAATAGTCTCCTTTAATCCAATGTCATCCAATCAAGGAACATCCAGGGCAACACTGAGAAGATGTTCACACTCCTTGATCCAAACATGCTTGTCCTTAAGATCCCATGCATCATTGGTAAACGGTGGCAGACCTTCTTTGATAACACTTAGGAAACTATTGGTCTCTTTAAAAAATTCCTCTTGAAAGACCTCATGCTCATTATTAACCCTTTTCAATTCTTCAGTGATCATATTATTATCCCCTTCTAAAGTCTTTTCTTGCATAGCTTGTGTTTAATTCTGTCACGAGACAAAGCATTATCATAGTTTCTCTGGTAAACCTTCCAAAGGATTTCAAATACATTTAGAATATTATTGAATATTTGTATAAGCATAAAAACTATAGTGTCTATCCTCACACTCTACATTTGTCTCAATATATTCTGATTTTCTAAGAGCAAGTCATCATATTTTTTCTTCCATTTAATGTTATCTCCTGAGGTAATTCTCAGGATACCCAATGCTCTTTTCTTTATCTACTCCTCATACATTTCTTTTTAATGGTCCCTATCCTTCATGAGGCCAAGTATCTATGTTTTGTTAAATTTGGAAAATTTAATAGCCATATCTGCTGAAACAATAGGAATAGTTTCCCCTACCTTAAGCTTCATCATATGACCAAAGGCTTGGTCAACATCAATAATCTTATGCCTATTGGTTGGTGGACAAAGAGCCCATAATAATAGATCATTTTCATCTTGATCAAACCTTGATCCTATAAAAACTTCATTCACACCAGCCATATCCAATTTGACATTTGCTTTTTCCGAACTCAAAAAATCAAAAATGAAAGAAGCACTCATATCCCACTTGGGAAATAGAATTATACCATCCTCTACCAGTAGCGCCCTTCCCTTTTCTGGGGTCATTGTTAGAAATTCAAACTCAATATCCTTCTTAAGTTTCTCCAACATTTCAACTTCTCTTAAGGGATCCAAATTTGGGTGAGCATTTCTCAACCGCTTGCCCATGAAGTTATACAAGAATTTTTTGAACTCCTTTGACTTTATAAACTCATTATTAGATACAAATGTACTATGTGCAACAATCTTGTTATCATTATGAATGTCAAGAGTATTTACGATCCCATCATCTTTGTCTAGTTCATCTTCAACCTCAATAACCCTTTTGGACACAACTTCAGTTTCTGCATCACCTTCTTCTTCATATGCTTTTGTCTCTTCTTGTGAAATCATCTCCTCAATTTTTTTTTTTATCATTCAACCTTTTTCGATAATCTTCCATCACCAATAGGGCATCAGAATCTTCCGAATTTCTAAATACATCTTCAATTTCAAATGGAACATGAGGATAATCCCCCAATCTTTGCTTCTTCTTACACTCATGGATATACCCTTCTGGATCGTAGTTCTTCCTTAGGAAATGTTCATATAATTTATATTCTTCAATTAAAATCCTACCAATAATAGGGTACACCTTGGTAGAAACAATAGTGAAATTTCCAAATGATAAAGTGTCTGTAAAAAAATGTCTGCTTATGCAAATTACCAAAATGTTTTGCATTAGAAACACTTAATTGCCTCATGATCTTAAGGTAGGAAATTCTATTAGGAATAATCTTTGGAAGCATATAAGGAGTACCTTCAAATCCATAAATTCTAAAAAATAAAAAATCATTGCACACAAACCAATCCCCCCAATTGTGTTGAATTTTCTTATCCAGTTCAAACTGTTTAGGCCCAAGAAAGGCTTTAATCTTATCTGACAATGCCATATCACAAGGAAAGTTAAATAGTTGATACAAGGGTTTCACAATCAACTCTTCAAACTTAACATAATGCGACCAGATGTATCTTAAATCCCATATAGAGGTCCCTAATTGTACTGGCTACTTCTCTCCATCTTTATTAACTGTATTTAATCTCAATTCCCTAAGCCAAAGTTCTCTCTTGAATCCATAAAATAATACCATTTGCATTAATAGGGAATAATACCTAAATGTGGGTGCTCCACTATCCCTTAACTCAATGAAACCCTCAAGTAACCTCTCTGCTAGGAATGTTGTATAATCAAAGGGCCTATGTTCATATATTTGTATATCTACTACTAATACTATAGGTTCTATACTCATGGAATCTAGAACCTCGACTCCTACAATTTTCTTACAAGACATATATGTATACTAAAGATAAGGCCTAAACAAGTCTGGCCTAAAAGGTGGATCATCTTCCTTAGTCAAGGCACCTTTCTCAATTTTGTGCATAGCCAATGTCCATCCCATATAAACTGTATCCATCCTTATGAATTCATCACTTAAATCTACCAATTTTAACAGCTTATTACAACCTTAATCTAAGCCAAGTACTTGTGATATAGAATCAACAAAAAATTCCAAGAAAATATCACCCTTGAGATCTCTGATACATCATTTCTTTTCATTATAGTTTCTAACCAATATTTCAAGTAATTTCATATTAATAAATACATTTGGCACAACCAACCTACCAAGATTCATTATCTGTGGGTTTTTGATTGGCGCTTCCTTATTTCTCCTCAGGTAGTGAAAAAGCAATAATTCATAGCCATGCACCTTAGTCCAGATATCCTTCACTCTACCATAATCATCCTCTAATTGCTCTTGTTATGTCCTATGTTATTTAGATCTCTATGATTTTGGACCAGGAGCATTCATCTGATCTATCATGTCTTGATTCATCTTCCTTAGTGCATCCTTAGCTTCACTCTTCTGCTTTTTAGCAATAGACTCAGAGCTCTTGGCTGGTCTCTTCTTTCCTATTGAACTAGATGCCTCCATGTTTTTTCCATACACTTCTTGCTCAGTCACCTCATTCATACGTTTTAATTATGCAGTTTGTGAAATCAATATGGATGATTTATTTTGATCTTAGATGATTCAAAATAAATGGTATGCTTTGTGTAAAAGATCCTATCACATTAATTTTATTTCCTTTCAACTCTTCCTCAAAATTTGAAATCCTTATTGCTATAGGTCATAACTATATATGACCGATGGAGGTGCCAAAGTCTAACTGTTTTCACATTTCATACTTATCGGCATAGGTTTTACTACTTTACTCATCGGGTATCGGTCTATCTCATTTTGCACTACGCTGCCCATGTATGCTATGCCAATAGTATTGTACACAAGGTTTTCGACATGACTAATACCGACAGACACCATCGAGTATCGATCAAATCAAAATCAAGTTGTGTTGGTAGTATAAGCTACCCCGATGACTTTTTCCCAATCAATCATCGATGTATCCTTCTCTGATCAATTCATCGGGGATCAATCTGAATTATTTTGACTTACCTCAATAGTATGTATCGCACCAGTAGAACTTCCATCGGTATATCTCTTAGCAATTTATATCATCTATCGGTATGATTGTACTTCTGTCCTACCAATCATTTATGTCAAAATGTGTTACTCAAATTTGTCGATCCAGTTTAGTAATTGTATACCTCTTTTGTTGGTGTATCACAACCCGATTCATTTGCTTAATGATATCGGCCAAAGTCTTACCGATAAGAGAAATATTTTCAATCATGGAAGATTCATATTATACCTTTGAGTAGAATGTGGTCAATCTACCCCAGTGTCACCCTAGATTTTCCAAATAGAGAACTAGATTTAAATGCTTTTTAGGTGAATATCCATAAGTTGATCTTGCCAAAATAAAATAAAAAAGCACTAACTATTCTCAAAGAATAAGAAGATTTTAAAACCATGAAAATATTCAATTTGAAAAAATTGAGTATCAACAATGGCTCTTTTTGGGAACGTGCATTCCTAGTAAATGCAATGAGATCCTAGTTATCTTTGGAAAGCAGACCATTAGAAAAAAAAGAATATAATACATATTATACAAATGAAAAAAAGAACTCTTCTTTTAAAACTTTCAAGAGAAAAAGGTTTTGAGATACTGACCATGTACTGGAAGCTCATGAGCATGACCTTCTAGATCTTGTAAGAGATAAGAATTCTCACCTGCTTTACCAATGATGACAAAAGGACCCACCCATAGAGCATCAAATTTTCCATGTTTTCCTTTGTCCCGATCTTTTACATTCCATCTCAAGGCCAAATCACCTTATTGAAACTTTCTTTCTGTGGTCTTGTTATCAAACAAAACTTTCACTTGCTGCTATAATTCATGATTTTTATCCTAAGCTTGATTCCTCATTTCATCCAATTCTTCAAGCTGACAAAATCTATTTTCCATGAAGTCCACCTCTTCCCACTACTCTTCATTTAAAAATTTGTATACTGGTAATAAATTATTCAATGGTAACTGGGCCTTTTTTCCATACACAAGTTCATATGGTGCATATCTAGTGGATTTCTTGATTGTAATTCTGTCTGCCCAAAGTGCAAGTGGTAACTTCGAATCCCATGCTCTCTTGTTGTTGCTTAACATTCTTTTGATTATTTTGATGATATTCTTGTTACTTAATTCTACTTGGCCATTTCCTTGTGGATAATAAGGGGATGAATAAGAAATCCTTATTCCATACTTCTCATGGAATTCAGTAAACTCTGCAAACCTGAAACACATGGCATTATCACAAACAATTTTATAAGGAACACCAAATCTTGTTAGTATGTTTTCAGTCAGGAATTTGATCACAATCTTAGTAGTAGTCTGTCTGGTGGGTATGGCTTCCACCCACTTAGTGAAGTAATCTAATGCAGGAGCATCTTGGGTCCTTGGCAATCTCGTGTCACCAAAAACAATTTTGAGTTGTTCAGTTTGCTCAGTAGTTGCTCGGTTCCTTCTTTGACCAAGTTGTTCGGTTGGTTTTTCGAGTTATTTCCCGACGCTCGGTAATATTTCTTACCGAGTGGTTTATTTTGATTTCTTTTTGAGGCCAACTTGTGCATTTAATTTTGGTCATGGAGTTAATGTTGATATCAATCATTGGAAAGCGTATGGACCTAGATATGGTCATTTCTTTCTCCAATGATGGATTTGAAGGCCAACTTGATTTGGTATCCTCTTATATGAATAGAGTAGTTGGTTGTAGTTTTGGGAGAGAAAAGGAGGTATCAGTTTAGGAGTTAGAAGATAGTTTCTGAAAGAGAAATCCTCACATGTTGGAGGACTATTGTAATAAAATTGAACGTATTTGGCCATAACTGGGAAGGCCTTACAACCCGACATGTATGAGGTTATTTGATGAATATCTATGATTTGTTCTACATTCTCTCTCTCTGTTGTGTATTTACTTCCATGTGTGTGATCTCTACATGGAGGGTTGTGATTGAGGCATGCCTTTGGCCCTTCATCTTGCCCTACCTTGTGTCAGGTGGTATCAGAGAGAAGGTTGAGATCTAGATCTAGATTTGAGAATCTAGGTTGAGGGTTCCTTCTTGTTAAACCCTAGTTGATATTTGTTGTGGGGTAGAAAATTGTGATCTAACCTGCAATTGTAGAGGGTTTTCAAGATGGTTCATGGGAGGCAAGATGCAGATCTAGGATTGGAAGACATGTTAAGGTAGATTGCTACTAGATTAAAAGATGTTGAGACATCCCAATGCTGAGGAAGACATCTTGAAGATGTTAGTGATGAAGAAATTGAAGAGGAACAAGGTGAAGCATAACCTGCACCTGTGATGGAATGGGGTGAGGGAAGATTTTTGAAGGCATTGACAAATTTGAAATCTAAACCACATTTTAATCCTCCTGAGTATAGTGGAAAGATGGATTCAGAAGAATTGATGGATTGGATCACTGAGATGGAGAAGTATTTTGAGTATGAAAATGTCCCTAAGGAAAAGAATGTAAAATTTGCAAGCACAAAGTTGAAGAGTCATGCATCCTTGTGGTGGGATCATATGTAATTGGACAGAAAAAGGAAAGGCAAAGACAAAATCAAGGCATGGAATAAGATAGTAAATAAATTGAAAGACAAGTTCTTACCATGTGATTACTAGATTAACCTAGCTAGGCAAATGCAAAGTTTGAGGTAGAAAGATAGCTAGGTAAAAGATTATACTGAGGAATTCTATAGATTAGATATTAGATCTGGACATGATGAGGATGAAGTGGAAAGAATTTCTAGGTACCTGAATGGGTGAAGAGTTTCTATTCAAGAAGAAATCAGTCCAGTTAAGTTGGAAAACATTGAGGAAGCTTATCAGTTTGACTTGAAAGATGAGGAGAAATTGAACAAAATACATGAGAAAAGATAGAGAGGAAGAAGTGGTAGATTCCCCAAAGGAAGAGGTAGATCCTATGGTGAAAACAATAGATTTGATCAAGATAAAGAAAATTTGGATAAAGGCAAGACCGAGTGGAAAGGTGAAAGTTCTACTAGAGGAAGAGGCAGTAACTACCGAGGTGGTTATAGAAGAGGTGGATTCTAAGGAACTTTTTACAATTGTGGAGAGGAAGGACATAGGTCATTTGAGTGTACACATGCAAGTAAGAAGGTTGGTGGCAGCATAAATGCTTTGGTGCAAGAAGACTCACCAAATGAATCAGAGAAAGAAAAGAACTTGATGGTGAGGAGAACACTTTAGAGTGAAAGTAATAAGGAAGATCTGGTAAGGAAAAGTTTGTTTAAGACTATATGTAGAGTTTCTGATGAAGTGTGGAAGGTAATCATTGATAGTGGAAGCTCAGAGAACTTGTCATATGAGGAAATGGTTGCAAAGTTGTAGTTGGAAAGGTTGAAACACCCGAGACCCTATCAAATTTCATGGATCAAGGATGAGCATACACTATTGGTAAGTGAACAATGTTGTGTGAATTTGAAAATTGGGAAGTATTATGATAAGGTGTTATGTGATATCATGCCTATGGATTGTTGTCATATTTTGTTGGGTAGAGCTTGAAAATTATATGATGGAAGATTACATAAATATACTATTTGGACTGATGGGAGAAGACAAATATTTTTACCTTTGATTGAAGAACCTATTAATAGTGTTTGTACATCTATGAAAGTTTGTTTGATGGAAGGAAGAAATTTTGTTAAGGATTTGAAGAAGAATGATGTGTGTTTTGCTGTGATTCCTAGCAAACTGAGTGAGAAAATAATGGATAGAATCCCTGAAGAGATTGATAAGATACTCACCGAGTACAAGGAGATCATTTTTGATAATGTACCTAATGGTTTTCTACTGAAGAGAAGCATTGATCATTGCATGGATCTAATTCCTAGAGCTAGTTTACCGAATAAGGAACCACATCGGTTAACACATATTGAGAATCAGGAATTGAATCGACAAATCCAAGAATTTTTGTAGAAAGGTTTGATCTGAGAAAGTTTGAGTCCTTGTGTAGTACCAACTATATTAGCACCTAAGAAGAATGAAGAATGGAGAATGTGTACTGATTCTAGAGTAATCAACAAGATACTAGTGAAATATAGGTTTCCCATACCGAGAATGGATGACATAATAGATAGTTTGACTGGAGAAAAGTATTTTACCAAAATTGATTTGAAAAGTGGATATCATCAGATCAAAATCAGAGGAGGTGATGAGTGGAAGACTTCTTTTAAGACAAGAGAAGGTTTGTATGAGTGGTTGGTTATGCCTTTTGGTTTAACTAATGCACCAAGTACTTTTATGAGATTAATGAATGAGGTTTTGAAGAGATTTTTGGGTAAATTTGTGATTGTGTATCTTGATGACATTCTGATATTCAGTAAGACCAGAGAAGAGCATTTGTTGCATGTTGAACAAGTATTGGAGAGATTGAAAGAAGAAAAGTTGCTGATTAATATGAAGAAGTGTTCCTTTATGAAAGAAGAGATTGTGTATTTGGGATTTTTGATTTCAGCTGATGGTTTGAGGATGGATCCTAAAAAGGTTGAAGCTATTTTGAATTGGCCTACACCTAAAAAATTGCTAGTGAGGTAATATCGTTTCATGATTTAGTAAGTTTTTACCAAAAGTTCATTAGGAATTTCAGTTCAATTTGTAATGCTACGACTGAGACTATGAGAGGAGATAAAAGAGAATTCAAGTGGACACATGGAGTTGATAAAATTTTTGAGTCTCTGAAGTAGAAGGTTTTTGAATTACCTATGTTAGCTTTACTTGATTTCAATAAGGTATTTCAAGTTGAATGTGATGCAAGTGGTAGTGCAATAGGAGTTGTATTGAGTCAAGAAGGTAAACCAATTGTTGTCTTTAGTGAGAAATTGAATGATGCAAAAAGGAAATATTCTGTGTATGATCAAGAGTTCTATGCTATTGTTCAAGCCCTAAAGAAATGGATACATTATTTGATACCTAGTGAATTTTTGTTGTATATAGATCATAAGGCTTTATAGTATTTGGGTAGTCATAATAAGTTGAATCAGAGACATATGAAATGGGTTGAATATTTGTAGAGTTATACATTTGTGATAAAACATAAGAGTGGAGTCACTAACTGAGTTGCTGATGCATTGAGTAGAAGAAGATCTTTGATGATCGAGATGAGAATTGAAGTTCTTGGTTTTGATGACATGAAAGATTTGTATGAAATCGATCCTAATTTTTTTGAGCCGTGGAGGAAGTGCAAGGAACCTATTCAATATCAACTAAGTACTAAATGGGAAGACTATTACATTCAAGAAGGTATGTTGTTTAAAAGGTATTTAGTTGTGTATACCAAGAGGATCAATGAGAATTAATTTGATAAAGGAGAAACATAGTAGTGGTTTGGCTGGACATTTTGGGATTGACAAGACATTGAATTTGCTTAAGGAGAAATAATTTTGGCCAAAGTTTTATAAGGATGTTCAGAAATTTGTGAAAAGTTGTGGAATTTGTCAAGTTACAAAGGGAGTAAGTCAAAATACTGGATTGTATATACCGATTTCTATTCTTGAGAAACCTTGGACCAATATCAATATGGATTTTGTTCTTGGCTTACCAAAGAAAGTAAGAGGTAATGACTCTATATTTGTTGTTGTGGATAGATTTTATAAGATGGCACATTTTATACCCTTTAGAAAGACATCAGATGCAGTGCATATAGCATATCTTTTCTTTAAGGAAGTTGTCATATTACATGGATTACTGAGAAGTATCATCTTTGACCGAGACAGTAAATTTGTTGGATACTTTTGGAAGACACTTTGGAAAAATTTGGACACCGAGTTGAAATATAGCTCTACATTTCACCCACAGACTGATAGATAGAAAGAGGTTGTGAATAGAAGTTTGGGTAATCTTTTGAGATGTTTAGTTAGAGATAAACTGAATAATTAGGATTCTATGTTGGCACAAGCAGAGTTTGTATACAATAATTCAATGAATAGGAGTACTGGAAAAACACCTTTTGAGATTGTTAATGGCATACAACCAAGAGGTATATCATATTTGAAGGGTATTGCTGGTGAAGAAAAGAGAAGTGCCGAAGGAGTGAAATTTGTTGAGTTTATGAAGACATTGCATGAGGAAGTGAAACATAAGTTGGAAAATAGTAATTAGAAATACAAATACAGATCAGATAGATCAAGAAGACATAAGACTTTTGCAATTGGGGATGAAGTAATGGTGCACTTGAAGAAAGGTGGATTTCCTATTGGAACATATGGGGAATTGAAAATGAATAAATTTGGTCCTTGCAATATACTAAGAAGATTTGACAGTGGAAATGCTTATGAGATTGAATTACCTGATGACATGGATATATCACCTATATTCAACATTGAAAATTTGTTTGAGTATTATGAACTTGATGAAGACATGATAGTACCGAATGAGTATCCTAAGAAGCAGACATAAGTAGTTGAGTAGATTTTGGAATAAAGAATTTGTAGAAGTACAAGAGGAAAAGAGTACATGGAGTATTTGGTAAAGTGGAAGAATAGATTGATTGAAGACAGTTCATGGATTTCATAATCTAAGTTGGATTCAGCTCAGGTTTTACCTGCTACATGATTTAGAGAATCATTTCAAACAACCCCAGGTGTTTGATGCAGGAGCATCTCGGGTCTTTGGTAATCTTGTGTCACCAAAAACAAGTTTGAGTTGTTCAGTTTTCTCAGTAGTTGCTCAATTCCTTCATTGACCAAGTTGGCACGGTAGTTGCTCAGTTCCTTCATTGACCGAGTTGTTCGGTTGGTTTGCTGAGTTATTTTCAGGTGCTCGGTAATCTTACTTACCAAGTGGTTTATTTAGATTTCCTGTTGAGGCCAACTTGTGCATTTAATTTTGGTCACAGAGTTAATGTTGGTATTGATCATTGGGAAGCGTGTGGAACTAGATCTAGTCATTTATTTCTCCAAAGATGTATCTGAAGGCTAAATTGATTCAGTAGCCTCTTGTATAAATAGAGTAGTTGGTTGTAGATTTAGGAGAGAAAAAGAGGTATCAGTTTAGGAGTTAGAAGATAGTTTCTGAAAGATAAATCCTCACATGTTGGAGGACTATTGTAATAAAATTGAATGTATTTGGCCATAATCAGGAAGGCCTTACAACCTAACATGTATTAGGTTATTTGATGAATATCTATGATTTGTTCTGCATTCTCTCTCTCTGTTGTGTATTTTCTTCTATGTGTGTGATCTTTGCAAGGAGAGTTGTGATCGAGGTGTGCCTTTGGCCCTTTATCCTGCCCTGCCTTGCATCATAATCAGTGGCCACTAAGATCCATTTGTGTCCACCACTAGAAGTATTAGTGATTTCCCCTATAAAGTCTACTCCCTGCATTTGGAATGGTTCTTCAGTAGACATCGGTTTAAGAGGTAATGCACCATTATATTTGGGTTTTCTTAAATTTTTTTGACATGCCTCACATTTCTGGATATACGCATAACAGTCCTTAAATGGACAGGGCCAATAATATCCAATATTCAATATTTTATGGGTAGTTGTCTTTGCTAAAAAATGTCCCCCACATACTCCATCATGCAAATCCTTAAGCACCATCTTAGCTTGGTACATATCTAAAAAAAAAAGAAGTATACCATCCTTGTTTTTCTAGTACAAATCCCCTTGAATCAAGACATATTTTGATGCCTACAATTTTACTGTCATCTTTAGACTATTTGTAAGGCTTTCTAGAAACTTCATGTGTTTAAGAAATGTACTATATCAGTTTACCAAGGGCACATTTCAATACTTGTTTGAATTTTACTTAAATCCACCCGATTTACCTGCAATGCATCCATGTTTGACTTTGCCATCAATTTTTCCAACTCTTATCCCCTAACAATTTTAGTGATTTGAATATCTATATCAAATTCTTAGATTTGATTCACCCACCTACATCTTTTCCCTGTTACTTCTGACTGTCTAAATATATCCTTTATTGTTGCATTAGGAACATAAGCTATTACTTTTACCCCAACCAAATAAGGCCTGAAGGATTTTACTTCTTTCACAAGTGCATAAGTTTATTTTTCATTGATATCATAATTCAATTCCAAGGCTTGAAGAGTCTTACTAAAGAATGTTATTGGTTGTTCATAACCTTCACCATTTTTTTGCAACATGACAACGATAATAGTGTGGTATGAGGCAAAATAAAAGAGTTGAAATGGTTTGATAAAATCTGGAGACTTAAGAACATAGGATTCCTTAATTGCCCTTTTGATATTGATAAATGCTTCTAAAGCCTCATTTTTCCATTTCATATTTGCACCCTTTTTTAACATTACAATAACTAGTTTAATTATCTCTGAAAGACTTGGGACAAATCTTCTCACAAATTTTATTTTCCCAAAGAAAAACTGGATCTCTTTGAAATTCTTAGGGACCTCAATTTTATCTATTGCTGCAATCCTTTTGGGGTCTATTCTTACTCCATCTTTGGATACAATATATCCTAATAATTTTCCTTCAATAACTGAAAAAGGACATTTCTTTGGGTTCAATGATAATCCATATTCAAGGGCTCTCTGAAAGATTTGTTCTAAATGATTGCAATGATCTTCTACCCTTTTGGAGTAAGCAGTTAGGTCATCTTGATAAACCACCATAATTACATTAGTAAAATCCTCAAAGGATACATCCATTGCTCTTTGGAAAGTATCCCTTTCATTAGTGAGTCCAAAAGGCATTCTAGCATATATACATAGGTACCCCAAGGCATAGTAAATGCTATTTTATATTTTTCCTCTTCTTTTACTTTCACCTAGTTATACCCTGAGAACCCATCCATCATTGACAATAACTCATTTCCTATGACCTTTTGCAACAATGCTTCCATGTTCGGCAATGAATAATTGTCCTTTAATGATGACTATGAGATATGTGAACCTAACCTATCGGGATCATTCTAATAAATTCAAACATTAGTCAAAATAACAACATACATCGACATATAGAAAAACTATTCACAAGTCACCCCAGATTGAGCTAAAATGGGAGCACCGAATCACCGTTTGATTTTATCTTTTAGGAGGATGTGGGTGTGATCTCCATGAACAATAAACATATCCATAATAAAAATTAGGGAATATTAGGAACATTTGAAAGCCATGTATACTCCATAATGGCACAAAATCAGGTATAGGAAACTTGTTTTTCCCCTAGGGTTCCGAGGGTGCAAACGATGAGAAGCAGGTTCTAAAGCTAGATATGAAATGCAAGATTGATTTTAACTTCAATATGGATGTGATATGAGATGAAAATGATATGAAAATATTGAAACTAACTAATTTAATCCATTTAGGCTAGGCTATGATGAGTTAAAAAGCTTGAAAGATGAAGGAAATCTAACAATTCTAAGATATGCTATGAAGATCCTAGATGAAAATGTACATTATAACAATGTTTGAAATGAAGAGTGAATTGGTAATTTTCTCATGCAATGAGGGATATTTATAGGATTTTAGACAAGGCCTTGGGTTAGGATGGGTAGTTAGGGTTTAGGACCAAGGGTTAGAACCTAGGGTCAAAGGGATAAGGATGAAGGGTTGCTCACACATGTGTGAGCAACACTAGGGAAGTGTGCTAGGGGACCAAAGTGGAAGAAGGGGATGGATTCTCATTAATGAGGCTGTAAGAGCCATTAATGAAGGTTTAAGGGATCATTAGTGAGTTTGTAAGGCTCATTAATGAGGGTGTTTGACTTTGGGTCAAAGGGAGAGAGTTTAGCCTAAGAGGGTTAGGAATCACTCCTTAAGCTGGCTTAGGGAGTGATTAGGGATGAGAGGATAGGTTTAGAAGAGTCTAGAATATATCTAGGGTTTTAGGGATTTAAATAAATATTAAATTTATTTAAGGAGGGTTTGGGTTGGAAATAATTTATTAAATGATTTAATAAATTTAGGAGGGAGATAAATGTTCAAATTGGATTTAAAGATTTTTGAGAAAGGTTGTTTAGTTAATTTATTTAAATAAAATAGGAGAAGGGATAATGACAACATTAATTAATTAATTAATAAATGATGATGTCATCATGACTTTTATTAACTAATATATTTTTAATTAACAAGTGGATTTTTTAGGTGTCTATAATGATATATTTAGATTCCCGAAGTCTACACAAAGTCTGATATCACCATTGTTTTTTCTGATAGGAACCAAATTTGAAACCTATGTTGACTGTCTCATTGGTTTTATTATGATAGCATCCCTCATTTTGATTAATTCATCTTTCATCTTAGGAGCTAAATTAGGGTTTATTCATCTCTATCTTTGCTTGAATGGTTTGACATCTGACTTCAAATGTATCTCATGTTGAAAGAGATCCTCTCAGTAAGCCTTGAGGTCATCATAGGACCAAACAAAAACATGTCTATACTTTCTCAATAGTTTGATGATGTCTGTTCTTATCTTGGGGTTTAGGCTTTTACCCACAAATATTTCTTTTGGAGATTCTTTATTTCCCAACTTTATCTTTTCTACTTCATCTGTTGTGACATTAGTGTTTTTCTTTTCTATTTTTGAGTCTTTATTATCAAACAATATTTCCAGTGCTATATGACCTTTTGGGACCTTATTGGTTTTAACCTGAATGACTTGCTTTTCCAAACATTATTTCTTTCTCATCCTCTATCTCAACATGAGCATTTAAGTCTATCAGTTGATCTTTGTACTCTTTCTCACATGCTAAAAATTTGATTATATCTCTATCATCCTCAAAGACTTGCCAATTATTAACATTATTAGGTACAATAGGCCTAGTTTTAACTTATATTTGGACTATGTCTTCATAAGGGATGTCATTATGATTTAATGCCAAATTAGCCATAAAATTTGCAAGGATATTTTCTGACCTATCTATCTAGCTAATAGAAAAAGCATCAAAATATTCTATAGAATTTCACACTTCATTTCTATACCTTTTAAGAGGAGGATGCTTAGAAAAAAATTTACTTCTAACTTGAGAAACAATTAATTCAAAATCCCCAAAAACACTTAAACATTTGATTCCATGTTTATTAGCTATTCTCAAACCAAGTAATAGAGCTTCATACTCTGCAACATTGTTAGTGCATTCAAAATCTAATAAAATGAAATATTTAAATATTTTTTTATCAAGGGAAAATAAGATAACACTAGCTCCATTACCATCCCTACAACAAGCACCATCAAAATACATTTTCCAGACTGTATCACTACTTTCTTCTGCATGTAGCCCAATAGATTCACTATTTTGCAAATTGTATCTTTTGAAATACTCACCTGAAAGTTATCCATATCAGAATGATAGAAATATGTGACCCGGCTTGGATCCACATCTTCGATAATATATGGACTTCGAGCCTCCTTGTCAATTCTTACATTCCTTCCATTCACTAGGATAGAAACATAAGAAAGATCTAATTGAATACTACCTCGTACTAAACTAGACCATTGTCTGGATAGAAGCATTCCATAGTTAGCAAGAACTTCAACAATAGTAATATCTATTTTATATGATATGTCAGGACATATAGGAAATTTAAATTCAACATTTTTTATTATACCTACAATAGGAACTGATCTATTATCCATAGTATAACATCTAACAAATGTAGTATCCACATTCATTCCTAATTCTTTCATGACATCATTAGGTATAATGTTTACTTCCGCACCAGAATCTATCATACAATTCTTCACCAATTTATTGTTTATCAACAGTGTGAGATAGAATGCATCAATTTGATTTCCATTTTTGTTTAGTGTAGTTCCTAGATAAATAGCTGGAGGATCCTTTACTTCTTGGTTAAGATCTTCCTTATTACCTACATTAGACAATATTTTCAAAGCTTCATTTTTGAATTCAGGTATTTTAATTATTTCAAGTAAAGGAACATATATTTTAACATGAGATAATGCATTAGACATAAAAGAACATTAATTGGGAAGAGATTTACTAACTACTTTTTCTTTTTCTATTTGTGGAAAGTCCTAAGGTTCTACCTATTGCTCTTGAGTAATGTCTTTGTGCTTAACCTTCCTTGGATCACTTCCTTGGTCTATCTTGAATGATTTATCAGATGTCCCTTCAGGTTTCCTTTGTTCTGCATTCATTGTTCTATTCCTCAGTCTATAATTACTTTTTGCTTCTTCAACTGCAGATGTTGTATATGTTCTTTTTTCTTCTTCTGTCAATTTTCTTAACCCTAAAGTCCCCTCCTGATTATCACCATACTGGTATATTTAGTTGAGGTTATTTCTATTGTATTATTCATGTGAAGAACTGTAATCATCATATCCCCAGATAGGATCTTCTTAATGCACATGCAGTAGGTTGAGGATTATCATCTTCTTCATTTGGTTTCGTAATAGCTCGTGCTACTAAACATTTCTCTATTACATGAGGCAATCTGCATACATCATACCAAGGGTTATCCTCCAACATATGGTTTCCTTTTGACAATGGATTAGGAGTATGTAATTCTTTGTTCATTGGTTTTCCATCCTTCCATGTTGTGTCATAAGGCATGTCCTGCAGCCTATATTTGTCATTTATGAATGGTGGTCGATTACTCCGGTTGTGTTTAAAGTTATCTCTTCCATTACTTGTTTGGAGGTTTTTCATCATATTCATAAGCTTATCTAATTTGTCTTCCTTTTTGTATTGCTTAGGATCTTTAGGATTTAATAATTGAGGGTCCTCCCTCTTACCAATTCTTTCAGATGCTTTCCTATTATTTTCAATAGTTATAGCAATTTTCAAAGCATGTGCTAAGGTAGATGACTTATGAGATCTGATTTCATAATTGGTCTTATTATCATATGAAATCATGTAAAAATTTATCAAAAAGGCATCAACCAGTCTAATATCCCTCAAAATCCTATTTAGTACTTTATTAAATATTTTTTTGAATTCAACAACATATTAATTTTGATTCTTCTTTATACTTGTCAATTCATGAGATGCAAAGGAAGTGTCATTATGATCACTGGATTGTTCTATAAATTGATTAACAAATTCATGCCAACTAGATATGGATCCATCTGGTAAACTTTTGTACCATTCTGCTGCATCTTCTATGGGAGATTAAACAAAAAGTTTCATATATACATCCTCATTGTGCTCCTCAAACTCTTGGATAACATTCTTCAAATTTATGCAATATATTTCAACAGATTCAGATCCATTCCCTAAAATTTTAGAATTTCATTTCTTAATTCATTTATTATAACATTAGGGTATCCCATTATGCCATAAAATTATAATTGTCTATATCTGTCAGAAATCATTGGGGCTCTATATTTTTTTCCATTTTTATTAGTTTCTCCTTGCCTCAGATTTTGATGATTTAGATTTTGGAATCCTTATTATTTATTCTCGGTCCAAAATTTGGGTTCATATTATAATTTCTTGTGCAATAATTTTGTCCTTTATTATTTTGATATCCATTATATTTTCTTCTGCCATTTTGATACCCATGATTTTTATAATGGTTAAATCCATCATGATTTCTTTTACCATCTTGGTTATCTTTCCCACTTCTTCTTTCTCCTCCCTTGTTATTTCCACTATATAGAGGATTTGAATGGACATTCCTTAAGGCTCCATTATTGTTTTGTCTATGAGGAGGGTTATATCTTGGGACTTCATTATATTTCTACCCTCCTCATCACGTGTTGGGTTTCTCTCTATATTTTTAGTACCATCCCTTTTAGGTGAGGGAATATTTTCTCTTTGTATGCCTAATTTCTTTAGGACTTCATCAGGTTGTCTCTTAAGTTCTCTGAGCATTCCCCCATCCTCATTTTCCAAGTCAATCATCTCTTGGACAACTACATCCATTAATCAATCTTCTTCTTCCTGTGTTCATTCTCCTCCTTGGGGGCACTTCTATTTCTAGGCTTCGAATATGAAAAGGGATTTCGGTTCTCATTGTCACTTGTAGGACTATGATGACTTGAACTAGGGAATTTCTCACAAGAAAACTCTTGATCATTCTTATCAGGGTACATCATGTGTGGTACATGTTGGTACTAAAAAATGCAACATGGGTTTTGAGTACCATGTTAAAATTTTGCAATTTGAAGCTCTTTAAATCCTTTTCATGCATATGTACCTGGCTATCATTTTGAAGCTTATGAGGTGTTATAGGTGTTGAACACACTTCATTTAGTATATGCATTCATTCTATGATGTTATTTTGTCATCCTGAATCATTCAGTGAAGTCCCATTTTGAGCAAGTGTCAAATTGCACAATTCTACCTAAGTGCCAAATCACTATCGGAGGCCCTGTTCGGTTGATTGTATCTTTCTCCCAGAGATTGATCATAATGTGCTAGTGGTTGCATCGTATTGTAGACATGGGAATGAGTCATCATGCCAATTTTAAGCTCCCCATGTGCCCATTTAGTCACTTTTCCAGAGCCATTTCGTTTGCAGAATGTCAATGTTTTCTGAATGTGCATTATTTAGATTTCCAGCCACGTTTTTTTATCATAACTCAAAAAATACAAACTGGGTCGGGCTAAATTTTACATATGTTTGAGATGGCTATGTGTGCGTTGTAAAACATACCAGTTGCAAGGCAGCTTGTCTGATTATTTATTAGTTTCTTTCAAGGAAAGAATTAAATTTTCATGAATAGTCTCAGAGAGTGAACATGATTATCAGGATTTTGATGATAATAGTATAGGAGTGACAGAATGGTTTGTAAGGCACTCTTTTCAAATTGCAAGTGATCTACAAGGCATTTCACTGTATTTGTTTTGATCTCTTCTTGTGGATTTACATATAGTAACTATTTGCCCAATGGAATAGGCACTGGCTAGATGTCTGTTGTGTAGTTATTTTTCTGTCATCAAACACTAAATTTCATTACCAGTTCATTTTTATTTTAAAATCATGTATACTTTGAAAGGACTGCATCCAGGTGATCTAGTTCACATTTGGTGATTCCTTAAAGAAAGAATTAGAGGTTAACCTTCCTTGAGTTGTACTCACAAAAAGAAGAAGGATTCACATCCTTATCCCATTGTTCATGCTATTACATTTGTAATTTCCTTTGTCATATTCTGTAGCAAGTTGTTCTTAGCTATTTATAGAATCATCTTTCATTGAAGTAGATTTGAGTAATACAATAGCATGATAGTGAAGACTTAATCCACTAATCAAAAGCTTACTTGAAATATAGTAACCTATTCATAGCCAATACCCGCCTGAGTCATGTGGAGCTCGAAGTAGAAGGGGGATCTTATCCAATCCTCATCAATTAGGCTTTTCTTGCAAACTTGGAGTCCTTTTTAGCTGAGAACCTAGCCTATAAATTTGCCAAGTTTGACCCTACAAGAAAAATCCCTAACAATACATACACCATCTTCTTACTTGAATCCATACTTCTCTTTGTTGGTTCCAATTCAACAAAACTATTTTGTTTCAAAGACTGCCTTCCTAACATAAATTTTCTACTTATATGTTATAGGAATTTCAAAAGTAGAGTCACCACTTTATTTATCAGAAAGAAATCAATATCTTACTGCTCTGGGTTCCTATCTTCTGTAGAGTCTTAATATTCATATTATTACCAAAGATTCTAAGATATCTTCAAACTACCTTTACAGACAACTCCCCAGTAGAGTCGCCAATCTATTGGTACCAAAAAAAATAGATTGGATTTCCTGTGGACCACTTGATCCAATGCTAGGAAACCCAATTGATCTAGCTAATGAACAAGCCCAACTTACATAAGGTTTGGACTTCTACAATTCTAGCTCTGCAGGACCAAGTCTGGTAGGCCTTTTCCTTGACTAATTATGCTGGCTCAAGGTTTTTTTATAGCAGATAGTTGTATAATCAAAATCTGTTGAAAATCGCAAGTAGTAAATTACTTAGTAAAAAATAAACATAATCTATTAATTTGATGATAGTGTAACTGATATTTTGCTTCAAAATGGTAAATTATTTTTCAATGCTTAGAATTCAAAGATGATTAATTGATGCTATTTCCTTAATTAATGATAAACAATGCTATGTATGGCTATTTATGAAAGATGACCAATGCCTAGACCTTTGAAATTTAATCTATTAATGACAATATTCTTACCGAATTCAACATATAACTTTGGATATAGTTTTACATAAAAACTTATCACTTCAAAGACATTTTCAATGAGCATATATTTCAATGTAAAAACCATAATTATATTATTTGAATTTAAATTTTCAAATGACATACCAATAGATTCCTGAAGTAATCAAATTAATTTAACCATGTAAGATGAAAAGACCAATTGAATGAAAAACTATAATTTCAATTGAAACAATGCAACATGTAATAGCCAATCGAAGAAAATGCAAACATTTTATCCAAAGAGCAAATTCAGATAATAGAGGAAAAAAATTTCACCAAGAGATTTTCGGAAACAGAAGTAATATTTTTAAATAACATATAACCATTCGACAGGTATTATATCCCATCAATTCATAACAATTGTCTTTTCAAAACAAAATAGGTAGCACCAAAAAAAGTGTATTTTTATATCTTTCTATTCTATTTGTTGTGAAAACTGGATTGTCCAATAGAGATAATATATACTAGTGTGATATTGTAGAATACAATTGCCTTCATTATTGATTGATTCTACAATAACAATAGGGTATATGTATATATTGAATAGTCATGTAATGAATAGACATGACCGTATATACTTATGGTCATGTCACTTCATTACATAACTATTAGTTAACATATCTTAACCAGTAGTTTATTCATACTTTGTATAATATATATATATATATATATATATACATATATATATATATATATACATATATATATATATACATATATATATCTATATGTATATATATATATATATGTATATATATATATGTATATATATATACATACATATATATATATATATATATATATATATAAATATACATATATATATATACATATATATATGTATAGATATATATATGTATATATATATATGTATATATATATATGTATATATATATATGTATATATATATATATATGTATATATATATATATGTATATATATATACATATATATATATATACATATATATATACATATATATATGTATATATATATATATGTATATATATATATGTATATATATATATATGTATATATATATATGTATATATATATATGTATATATATATATATGTATATATATATATATGTATATATACAAGTACACACATATGCATATTAATATATACTTACTTTTCAATTATATTATATAGTATATATATATAAATATATCTATATTTATATGCATATCATGATTGTCTCGTTGTTTATTAAACACGAACGAATAATACTTTAACACTCCCTCTTGAGAGAGAGTTTAATAGAATTTGTAGAATCTTTTCATATCATGATATTCGACACATCTGGGACAGACCCTTTCGGGAGTCGATCATGATAGGCGTCAAGATATCTGGCACATCCAAGACAGACCCTTTCGGGAGTCGATCTTGACAAGTTATTACACATCTAGTAATAACATAAGCTACAAGATATCTGGCACATCTGGGACAGTCCCTTTCGGGAGTCAATCTTGAAGCCTGGTTAACTATTTTCAAGATTGTCACCTTGAAATAGTAACCCAACACACATGAAAGATCATCACCTTTCATAATATAACACAAAATGAATGGGCCCATAAAGTCTACCATGACTTCCGACACTTCGGGACACACAATTTAATGTAGTCTCATCATGAAAATAGACTTGAATATCATGATCTCCGCACAGTCAGGACACACAATTAAGTAGTCTATCATGATATGGTTTTGTTATTACACATCCAGTAATAACAAGAGTCAAGATCTCCACACAGTCGAGACACACAATTAAGTAGTCTATCTTGACACTTTGGTTCACTATTATCAAGTGAGGAAGGCTTCCACCTTAAACTTGTCTATCAAAGACAAGAATCATCTAAGATACAAAATGATAGATCACTAAGGCTGAAAATCTCTTTTCAGCTAAGAATTTATTCCTCAACATTAGGAATACTTCCTCTAAATTAATATGACCATGATCCTGGGTTGCCATCTTAATTTGATCTTCTAGCTTATCCCACTGACATGAAAGCATAGCCTACTCACATGGCAATTCATCATAATTCTCTGCTACAGTTTCTTGATCACTAGGTAACCAACAAAACATGGTCTACTCCCTCTAAATCAAGATCTTCGAATGTCCACTGATGCAGATCCTTTCGATTCCTCTTTTGTCATGGAGGCATACCCTGTTTATATGCTCATTTCAGTGTTACTGCAGGATGTGACTCCATACCTTTCTTCCTGAGAGAATCGATGTCTCATACATGAATAATCTGAATAGATATAAGGTTGCTGACTCACATTGACTAGCATAGGATGCATTTTGATCTTTTTCAAGGCCACAACACTAACACTCCCTCTTGGACTTGAGGGAAGATAATAAAGACCTTTGGTATGATGTTCATCTTAATAAACTATAGTCTCAAGATGTATGGAATGCCTCAATCAGAGATTCTATCCATGTGCATCTCATTGGCAATTCTATCCTCGAAATTGTTTCACCTTCATCAGTGATCTCCCACTCAATCAATATGATTGAGATTTTGTCACAAGTTGACTGAATCATCTTCTCCCTCTAAAGCTCAAGTTCATCAATTCTTAAACTTTCTAAAGATGTCAGGACCCCCTCTTAATCTAAATTTCACATGTTTTTGTCCTTTTATATTCCCTTTCATAAGGTGAGCCCATACAAAAAATATTTTGAAGAATCCATCTCGCTATAGTCTAAAGGTTGTGCACAAATCCATGAGTACTTATTATGAAATTTCACTTTCATAGTGTAATCAAGATCTAGAGTAGTGTAGTTGTAGGAGCCTGTTAGTGCCACATGTGCAACGGACCTTGCACTCAGCAGTCCATAGGTACTTGTGATCAAAGAATCATCCTGCACTTATTATAGTACATAACAACCCTGCATAATGCCTTGATTGCATCATTCTTCATTTTCTACAAGAACATTCTTGGAGACAAATGAAAAGATCAAGGCAAATAGCTCTTATAGTACAAACATGAATACACATAAGAAAATGACTACAAAATTATAAAAAAATTAACTCAAAGATGAATACTTATCTTAAGTTTCAAATATTTCTTTTTTTTAAAGTGAGCCCATGTAGGAAATATCATGCATGAATTAAAGGATAGAGAGACTTATCTCTTATTTCCAAATATGTCATCCCTCTAGAAATTTATTCCACTTATTTAGAGGGGGAAGATCTGGAGTCTTTCAGTTTCTTTATGCATCGTGAGCATAATCTAATCCCACAGGGACTTGAAACATGGGTCCGCAACCTCTCATCATTAAAAATACTGATTGTAAGATATAAAGATCCTCGACTAAACTTCTTAGGAATGATAGCCAGTATCCTTTGAATCACACTTTGCTTGGCAATATTTGACAACCGGGTTACATATCATAACCGAATCCACCACGTTTCTTTATCTTCAAAAATCGAGTCACATATGAGACTCCTTGAACACAGGTCTCTTTCAACATAGCTATACATGCCATGTGTCTTACCCTTGGGCCATGGGTGCAATGTATCTCCACACGAAATACTCTGTTACATCAAGTATTCTGCGCACCCACATCTAAACACTGCTCGCGGGTCATCTGTTGATGACTATCAAAACATAGAGATGATATTTAATATCAATCAGCTCATTAATCATATCGATATCATCAATCGACGCCAGTATTAACACTTGCAATAGATCTTAGAAACCCATAACAACTGAAACTCATACACAAATTTGTTATTCAGTTTCTCTGTACCATATATCAATTCATATAAAATGAACAAGGATCTTCAGTATCGGCTATCGATAAAAAGTAGAGATGATTCTATATTCTGTTCAACTCATTCAACATGAGGACCCGATTCCATAAAACCTTTAACTTCTTCGATAGAAACTGATACGAAGAATCAATTTAATTCAAACAAGGAAGGATCTTCAAAACTGAAATACAAATGGTAAAGGATTTCTAATACACATAGCTCTGTAATATAAGTAAACTGCTTTACACCAGACATACTCATTCAATAAATTGAGAACAATGAAGCTAAATATAGGAGAATGAAAAACTAGAAGATCTTGATAGCAAATTATACTCTTCCTTGAATGATTATAATCCTTTCCTCTATATTCTCCACTTCAGATGGGAATCAAATTTGATAGTGTGACAAAGTCTCTTTGTCAAATATCCGTCATCTAGATTGGATTCTAAGTCTATGATGAAGTGCTAAATATTATCCCTCACCCTTTAGATTCAATGTCTCACATTCTGAGTTTTGCGGAATGGATGTTCATTATTGAATAGGAGGCCCGAACATATATTTCTCCTCTTCTTCTAATGGTTGTCTGATATAGATTTCATTTGCTCATTACTAAGTATATATTTGACATCAATGTCACTGTGTATTTTTATCTCTTATTGGTTAGGCTCTGATACCATGTTGTGAAAATTGGATCATCCAATAGAGATAATATATACTAGTGTGATATTGTAGAATACAATTGCCTTCGTTATTGATTGATTCTACAATAACAATAGGGTATATGTATATATTGAATAGTCATGTAATGAATAGACATGACCGTATATACTTATGGTCATGTCACTTCATTACATAACTATTAGTTAACATATCTTAACCAGTAGTTTATTCATACTTTGTATAATATATATATATATAAGTACACACATATGCATATTAATATATACTTACTTTTCAATTATATTATATAGTATATATATATAAATATATCTATATTTATATGCATATCATGATTGTCTTGTCGTTTATTAAACACAAATGAACAATACTTTAACACTATTTACTGTCATATATATAGACAACCTAACAATTATCATCGAAAGGTCACATCCTTCCATTAAAGTTTTTAAAACACATAAACATATAACAAAATTCATTAAGACTTAAAACATTTAAGAAACAATAGGAACTTAATCCCCAATTATCTTGATGCACAATTTGATATGTTCCATGTAATCCTTGGATACACATGTGTCAATATCATAGATGATATCTTTGGCCATGTTCTCCACGCTCACGAGGTTCTCTATCTGTGTAATAGTCTCCTTTAATCCAATGTCATCCAATTGAGCAACATCCAAGGAAACACTGAGAAGATGTTCACACTCCTTGATACAAACATGCTTGTCCTTAAGATCCCCTACATCATTGGTAAATGATAGAAAACTTGCTTTGATAACACTTAGGAAACTATCAGTCTCTTTAAAAAATTCCTCTTGAAAGACCTCATGCTCATCAGTAACCCTTTTCAATTCTTCAATGATCATATTATTATCCCCTTCTAAATTCTTTTATTGCATTCTGATATTAAGCTTATGTTTAATTATGTCATGAGACAAAGCATTATCATGGTTTGTCTGGTAAACCTTCCAAAGGCTTTCAAATACATTTACCATATTCATGAATCTTTGTGTAAGCATAGAAAATGTAGTATCTACCCTCACACTCTGCATCTGTCTCAGTATCTTCTAATTTTCTAAGAGGAAGTCATCATATTTTTTCTTCCATTTCATGTTATCTCCTAAGGTAATTGTTGAGATACTCAATCTAGTTTTCTTTATCTTCTCCTCATACATTGCTTTGTAATGGTCCCTATCCTTCATAAGCCCAAGTATCCATGCTTTGTTAAATTTGGAAAATTCAATGGCCATATCTGCTTAATTAATAGGATTAGTTTCCCCTACCTTAATCTTCATCATATGACCAAAGGCTTGGTCAACATCAATAATCTTAGGCCTCTTGGTTGGTGTATAAAGAGCCCATAATAATAGAGCATTTTCATCTTGATCAAACCTTGATCCTATAAAAAATTCATTCACACCAGCCATATCCAATTTGACATCTACTTTTTTCGAACTCAGAAGTTTGTCAAAAATGAAAGAAGCACTCATATCCCACCCAAGAAATATAATTATACCAGCCTCTGCTAGTAGTGCCCTTCTCTTTTATGGGGTCATTGTTTGAATTTCAAGCTCAATATCCTTCTTAAGTTTCTCCAACATTTCAGCTTCTCTTAAGGGATCCAAATTTGGGTGAGCATTTCTCAACTGCTTGCCCATAAAGTTATACAAGAATATTTTGAACTCCTTTGACTTTATAAACTCATTATCAGATACAAATGTACTATGTGCAACAATCCTGTTATCATTATGAATGTCAAGTGCATCTATGGTCCTATTATATTTGTCTGGTTCATCTTCAACCTAAATAAGCCTTTTGGACACACCGCATCATCTTCTTCTTCAGATGCTTTTGTCTCTTCTTGTGAAATAATCTCCTCTAATTGTTGTTTTTTATCGTTTAACCTTTTCTGATAATTTTCCATCACCAATAGGTCATCAGACTCTTCCAAATTTCTAAATACATCTTCACTTTCAAATGGAACATGAGGATAATCCCCCAATCCTTGCTTCTTCTTACACTCATGGATATACCCTTCTAGATTGTAGTTCTTCCTTAGGGAAGTTCATATAAGTTAAATTATTCAATTAACATCCTATCAATAACAAGGTATGACTTAGTAGAAATAGTAGTGAAATCTCCAAATGATAAAGTGCGTAGAAATTTTTTTTGCTTATGCAAATTACCAAAATGTTCTGCATTAGAAACACTTAATTGCCTCATGATCTCAAGGAAAGAAATTGTACCAGGAATAATCTTTGGAAGCTTATAATGAGTAGCTTCAAATCCATAAATTTTGAAATGAAAAATCATTGCACATAAACCAATCCCCCCAATTGTGTTTAATTTTCTTATCTGGATCAAACTGATTAGGCCTAAGAAAGGCTTTAATCTTATCCGACAATGCCATATCACAAGGAAAGTTAAATAGTTGATACACGAGTTTCACAATAAACTCTTCAAACTTAACATAATGTGACCATATGTTTCTTGAATCCCATATGGAGATCCATAATTATACTGGTTACTTCTCTTCATCTTTAATAACTTTATTTGATTGAGCAATTCCTTAGGCCAAAGTCCTCTCTTGAATCCATAAAATAATACCATGTGCATTAATAGGGAATAATACTTAAATGTGGGTGTTCCACTATCCCTTAACTGAATGAAACCATCATGTAACCTCTCTTCTAGGAATGTTTCATAATCAAAGGCTCTAGGTTCATACATTTGTATATCTACTGCTAATACCATAGGTTTTATACTCACAGAATCTAGAACCTCCAATCCTACAATTTGCCCACAAGACATATATGTATATTGAAGATAAGGCCTAAAAGGTTGACCACCTTCTTTAGTCAAGGCACCTTTCTCAATTTTGTGCATAGCCAATTTCCATCCCATATAAACTATATCCATCCTTATGAATTCATCACTTAACTCTACCAATTTTAAAGGCTTATTACAGCCGTAATCTAAGCCAAATAATTTTGATATAGAATCAACTGAAAATTCCAAGAAAATACCACCCTTGTGATCTCTGATACGTCTTTCCTTTGCCTTATAGTTTCTAACCAATATTTCAAGTAATTTCATATTAATAAATATATTCGGTACAACCAACCTACCAAGATTTTTCATCCACAGGTTGCTGACTGGTGCTTCCTTATTTCTCCTCAGGTAGTGAAAAAGGAACAATTTATAGCCACACATCTTAGTCTAGATAACCTTCACTATGTCATAATAATCCTCCAATTTCTCTTGTTCTGTCCTATGTTTTTTTAATCTTTGTGATTTTGGAGCAGGAGCATTCATCTGATCTATCATATCTTAATTCATCTTCCTCAGTGCATCCTTAGCTTCACTCTTCAAATTTTTAGCAGCAGACTCAGAGCTCTTGGTTGGTCTCTCCTTTCCTGTTGAACTAGATGCCTCCATTTTTTTTTCATACACTTCCTTCTCAATCACCTAGTTCATACAATTTTAATTATGCAGTTTGTGAAATCAATATGGATGATTTATTTCGATCTTAGATGATTCAAAATAAATGGCATGCTTCATGTAAAGGATCCTATCACATTAATCTTATTTCCCTTCAACTCTTCCTCAAAATTTGAAATCCTTATCGCTACAGGTCATAACTATATATGACCGATGGAGACACCAAAGTCTAGTTCTTTTCACATTTCATACTTATCGGCATAGGTTTTACCACTTTACTCACCAGGCATGGTCTATCTCATTTTGCACTACGCCACCCATGTATGTTGTACCGATAGTATTACACATAAGGTTTTCGGCATGACTAATAATGACATATACCATTGGGAATCGGTCAAATGAAAATCCAGTTGCACCGATAGTATAATCTACCCCGATGGCTTTTTACCAATCAATCATCAGTGTATCCTTCTCTGATCAATTCATCAGGGATCGGTCTAAATTATTTCAAATTACCCCAATAGTATGTATCACACTGGTAGAAATTACATTGGTATATCTCTTAGTGATTTCTATCATCTATCGGTATGACTATATTTATGTCATGCTGATCATTTATGTCAAAAGGTGTTACTCTGATTTGCCAATCCAACTTAGTAATTGTATACCTCTTTTATTAGTATATCATAACCCGATTCATTTGCTTAAGGATATCAACCAAAGTCTTGTCGATATGAGAAATCTTTTCAATCATGGAAGCTTCATATTATACTTTTGAGTAGAATGTGGTCAATCTTCCCTAGTGTCACCTTGGATTTGTCAAATGGAGAACTGGATTTAAATACTTTTCAGGTGAATATCCATAAGCTGATCCTACCAAAATAAAATAAACAAGCACTAACTATTCTCAAAGCATAAGAAGATTTTAAAACCATGAAATATTCAATTTGAAAAAATTGAGTGTCAACACAATTCATCACATAAATCTTTAACCAATATACCATATCCACCATACCACCCTTTCCATTACCCTATCATCATCTTTGAGAATACCTTTCAACAAACTTGGCCTGTCATATCATACCTTTTCAAGGAGTATCCAAAGAGCACAAGGCTTGAGTTCCTCCAAAAGTAAAAAATACAAAAAAAAAATAACAAAAAAAAGAGAAAAAGAGAAAAAAGTGCCTTGGTGAAAACATAGTAAACATGCTCCTTGGTAGCAAAAAAAAGAAAAAATCAAAATGAAAAGAAAAGTAAAGTAAAGTAAAGTAAAGAGAAATAAATCAATCTTATGGTGAAAACTACTTCTTGTGGTGCCTTGGACAAGTACCATGATGAAGACCTGGAAACTAGGCGTCATGTGTGATTCCTCCCTCTTGCACTTTATACTTGGGGGAAAGTTCAATCCATGCTATCCTCCATCTTCCTACCATTTATCTCACTTGCATATGTATTCCCTCTTTCACCTTTGATCTTGACAAGGTTGAACATATCCATGAGCATTAGATATTTAGACATCTTTTATCCACCATCAACCTATTCACTTGTTGCATGCATGCTACCCTATCATGATCTTTCTTATCCCAAATCCATCTTCATCATTTCTAAGAAGCCTCAATATAATCCCAAACCATCCCCTCATAGCCTCCATCACCCTTTATCTTGACTATGTTATCCTATATATAACCTATCCCAATTGAACCCTTTGTCTTCATTGAAATGAAGAATGTAAAATGCAAAACATTATCTCAAAAGCTTCTTGACATGTCTACTCCTTTGGATAACACATTCCTTTCATGATATTATATCATTATCCTATACGCTATCCAACACTACATCATTGGATTCCATTGCTTATCCAAAACATACTTCACACTGCGATATTCTCTTTCCTAGGTTGGGTAAGCTTGAGGAGATGGTCTCATGGGTCACATTCACTCGTTTCATCCATCATGGCCTATTCAATTCTTATCTATTAGCTTGCAAATCTATTTGTCATGTCCTACACCTCACTAGACATTGGGGGAAAACCAATGTGATCTTATTTGAGAGCTAGTAATCTCTAAAATTTAAAAAGCAAAAAATTTTCTTTTAAAAATTAAAAAAAAAAATAAAATTTGAAAATTTGAAAAAAATCTAAAATTTTTTAAAAATAAAAAATAATTTTAAAAATAAAAATAATGTTTAAAAATCCAAAAATTGTAAAAACTTAAATAAACTCTTAAAAGCCGCAATGGCCAACAAAGCATTATCATTGTCAAATCAAAATAGGGGCACTAATCCAAACTCAATGAGCTTAGCAAAATAGATGCAAGTTGACTCAAAATCATGGCATCAAAACTGAAAAACTATTACACTTGAACTTATTGATCAATATTACATTTCAAATATCCAAACACTTGATCAAAACACCAACATTTGACACATAATATCTTCAAATGGAAAATCAGATCAAAATCTAAAAAGCTTAAACATAACTAAGGATAAAAAATGGATAAAGTTTCTGAAATATGGATCTACAAACAAAAAGAAAAAATGTTCAAATTGTTAGTAAATTTTTGGAGTCATGTCTTTTTAGAAAATTAATGATATTTTTGACTAGATGAGCAATGATGAAGGCATGATATTTTCTTGATTTCTACTTGAGTGCATATTAGGTTGATTCATTGGCGGTATGCAAGTTCATCTAAAGACATGATCATCAAAGAATCATCGAGGACATTTGCATATGAAAGAGATAAAAAATATGAGGAAAGCGGTATTCATATCATCATGGTTGAAAATCTAACTAGTGAGGATTTACCAATTTTGTGTTCCAAAAAGCTCAACAATGAAAAATAAAAGCATTCCTTTCAAAAGTGATAGCTAGCTGCATCCATATGGATTAATTTTGCATGTTAAAAGTTAAAGTATTTCTTTAATCAAAGGGTAAAGCTAATCATGGTTACATCATCAAAGTCCTAATCAATGTCATAAAATGTCTGATCCATCAGATAACCAATGCTACATCAATGATATCATCAATATGCATATGATCAACAAGGGTCAACCTAACTTTGTCTAGCACCTATACCTATGTCTGCACTTGCATTAGAAAATGACCCTGTTCTTCTACGAGTCCCTAATTTTGCATCATGATAACATCAAATTAACCCCATATCATTGAAACATATAACTAAGCTTATCAAATCAAATATCAATCATTCAAATAATCCAATTGAACATCTAGTATCAATCAATCATCCTATCATCAATTAATCACCTTTGAGCATATCAAATTTTATAACTCTAGATCTTATGGAAAATGATGAAGGGTGCTCCCCTTAATACCACAAACACATAACAGAAACAGAGAAACAACAACAATATGCAAGAATAGAAAATTGGCTTCTTATTATGTCCACAAATGTGGAATTACAAACTTTCAAAATTACAATATGCAAAGCCACATGGGCATTCCCTTACAATATTCTATAGGACAAAGCCTCAAATCAATAGCCAGACCTACTACCCAGAACTGCCTAGACAACACTATGGACCTTCTTTATATAGGCAATTTCCACCGCCCGAGAAGGTTCTAGAAATTTAACCCTTAAGGCCGACTATACATAGAATTATTTTATTTTCATAACTTTTACAATAGGGTCGGCTCAAAAGAAATACAAAATATGCTTTTAGGTAGCCCAACTTCCAGAGGCCATAAATTTTTAACCGTAGCTCTATTTTTCTATTGTAACCACTTTTCAAAAACACCATGACGAGATCTACAGTGCTTGACACACGCTAGCACTAGTCAGCACGGGTTCGATCGCAATTCAGAGCCTCTAAGACCTTTAAAAGTGACCTGAAAGATTTCATACCCAAAAACCTCAATAACTTCACCAATACTAATGATGTGGCAATGAAACTCAACTGGTAGGCTGAAATGACTAGGATGAACCTCCAACTATAAAATTAAAACATTTTGAGATCATATGACCAACTTACTAAAAATAGCAAGTTTCCATAAATAGAAGCTCTGCACAAGATAGCCCTTATTGAAAAGCAAACAAAAATATTTTTGAGTGATGCAAGATTTCTCTTACACCCAGGATGCTCCTGCATCAGACACCCAAGGTAATTTGAGAAGTGACCCTGTCATGACTCAGGTGTGCAGAGGAAAACCAAGATGGTTAACCTCCTCCTTTTCTAGCCATGATGAATCTTCAATAGGTCATCCTTTCCATTTGACCAAATACTCTTCATATGTCCTATTCCTTATGCTTCTGCCAACATGACTATCCAGTATGTCTTCAATCTACTTGATATCTGAACTGGTTGCTGGAATACTCTACTGTGCTGCTGTAACCTCATCTTCGAAACCTCCTTCATGATAATCTGTTAGATTTGAAACATTAAATATTGGTGAAATATTCAGCTCAATAGGCAACTCGACCTCATATGCATTTCCTGAATCATGCTTCTTCAGTATCTTACATGGCCCAAACTTCTTCATTTTCAACTTGTTATATGTACCAACTGGAAATCTTTCTTTTCACAAATGAACCATGACTTCATCTCCAACCTGAAATTCCTTATGCCTCCTTTTCTCATCTGCCTTAGCCTTATACTGTGCATTCATCTTGGTAATGTGCTTCCTCACCTCCTCATGGATGTTCTTCAAATGTTTTGAAAAATCCTCAGCTTCAACACTACTTATCTCTCCTTTATCTATCTTTCTCAACTCAGATGCATTTCTTGGACTACTCCCATATACAATCTGGAATGGTGATTTACCAGTGCTCTTATTGATAGAATTATTGTATGAAAATTCTGCTTGTGGTAAAATCAGATCCCATCTTATTGGCTTATCTCCAACCAAACATCTCAGCAAATTTTCCAAACTCCTATTCACCACCTCTGTCTATCCATTAGTTTGTGGATGATGTGATGAACTGAACTTCAAATCTGTCTTCAACTTCTTCCACAATGTACACCAGAAATATCCAATGAACTTAGTGTCCCTATCTGAAACTATACTCTTTGGCAAACCATGTAGTCTCACCACTTCTTTGAAAAATAATTCTGCTACATGAACAACATCATTAGTCTTCTTAAAGGGAACAAAATGTGCCATCTTTGAAAATTTGTCAACTACCACAAAAATTGAATCATGTCCCTGTTGTGTCCTTGGTAAACCAAGAACAAAGTCTATACTGATATCCTCCCAAGGCTTCTCTAGTACAGGTAATGGCTGATACAACCTTATATTCTGCTTCACTCCTTTCGCCATCTGACATACTCTGGAACTCTGTACAAACTTCTTGACATCTTGCTGCAACTATGGCCAATAATAATTCTCACTAACCAAAGCAAGGGTTTTATCACGACTAAAATGTCTAGCCAATCCTCTGTATGCTTCTCCTTGATGAGATTCTCCCTCATAGAACTTCTTGGAATGCACAACTGACTCCCTCTGAATAGCATATCATCCTGAATGATGAAATCCAACCACTTGGTTATGTCTAAAGTAACAGGTTCTTTACAAACTTTCCAAGCTTCACCAAAATCAAGATCCTCTGGATACAAATTCTTGAGTTCCTTGAACCCAACCACCTCAATCTACATCTCTATCAGCAAAAGTTTCCTTCTGCTAAGCGCATCTGCAACCCTGTTAGACTTTCCACTTCTATGTTTCAAAACAAATGTATATCTCTACAAAAATTCAACCCATTTCAAATGCCTTTAATTCAACTTTCCTTGACTATTCAAATATTGCAAAGCTTGATGATCAGTATACAAAACAAATTCCTTAGGAAGCAGATAGTGTCTCCACTTCTTCAATGCCTGAACTATAGCATAAAATTCTTGATCATAAATAGAATATTTTATCTTGGCATCATTTAACTTCTCACTGAAATAAGCAATAGGTTTACCTTCTTGGCTCATAATAGCTCCTATTGCAGTACCACTAGCATCACAATCTACTTGAAACACCTTATTAAAGTCAAGAAGTGCTAAAATAGGTTATTTTGTAACCTTTTGTTTCAACAACTTAAAACTCTTATCTGCCCCATTAGTCCACTTGAACTCTTTTCTATCCCCTCTCATTGTTTCAGTCAAGGGTCCACAAATACTGCTAAAATTTCTAATAAACTTTTTGTAAAAGCTAGCCATACTATGAAAAGACCTTACCTTAGTAGCAATCCTTGGAGTAGGCCATTCAAGGATAGCCTATACCTTCTATGGGTCCATTTTTAGACCTTCTGCTGAAACTACAAATCTCAAATACACTAACTCTTTCTTCACAAAACTACACTTCTTCATATTAATCAATAATTTTTCATCTCTTAACTTCTCAAACACCATATGAATGTGCATCATATGCTCTTCCAATGTCTTACTAAAGATCAAAATGTCATCTAGGTACACAATGACAAAATTACGCAGAAATTCTTTCAGAACCTCATTCATGAGCCACATGAAAGTGCTCGGTGCATTGGTTAGCCCAAAAGGCATGACTAACCCCTCGTACAATCCTTCCTTTTTCTTGAAGGCAGTTTTCCATTCATCTCCTTCTTTGATCCGAATCTGGTGATATCCACTCTTTAGATCTATCTTTGAGAAATACACAGCTCCACTCAAACAATCCATAATATCATCCATTTGTGGCAATGGAAACCTATACTCGATTGTGATCTTGTTTATTGCTCTGGAATCTGTACACATCCTCCATTCTCCATTCTTCTTTGGTGCTAATACTGCTAGTATGACACATGGACTCAGGCTCTCCTAAGTCAATCCCTTCTATAACAACTCATGTACTTGTCTGTTCAACTCTTCACTTTCTGCTGGTGTCATTCTGTGTGTTGCCTTGTTTGGAAAACTGGCTCCTGGAATCAAATCCATTTGATGACTGATCTTCTTTACTAGTGGTAATCCATTAGGTACATTATCAGATACAATATCCTGAAACTCATTCAACAAATTTGCAACCTCTACAGGTACATCATCTACTTCCTCTTTACTAGCTTTTGGAATTAAAGAAAAACATACATGCTCATGCCTCATACCATCTAAAAATTTTCTTCCATCAATAAAAGTTATTCTCACATTACCATATACTTTTTCTTCGGTCTCCTTTAATGGATTTAGCTTATGTTGCACTCCATCCTTTGTCAAGGAATAGGTATTCACATGACCATCATGTACAACACATCTATCAAACTACCATGGCCTACCCAACAACATGTGACATGCATCCATAGGTATGATATCACATATTACCTCATCATTATACCTGCCAATCTTGAACTTTACTAGGCACTGTTCACTGACCATGACCTTGTGGTTATCCTGCACCCAAGCAATTCGATATGGATGTGGGTGTTTCTATCTTTTGAGCTTCAACTTTGTCACCATCTCTTCTAACACCAAATTTTCAGTGCTTCCACTATCAATAATCACATCACAACATTTACCATCACACTTGCATCTAGTGCGAAACAAGCTCCTCCTTTGTTCAAGTTCATTCTCACCACTTAGCAGGACTCTTTTGTTAATCAACGTTTCTCCTCTTTTAGCATCTTCAGAATTTGATGATTTAGCATCATCATCTACATGTGCAACTCTGGCCTGGCCTTCATTCCTCCTATCCATCCTTCCTTTGCATTGAGGACATTGAAATGCCCTATGACCTTCTTCTCCACAGTGAAAACATGTTCCATGGAAGCCTCCTCTTTTTGAACCTTGTCCTCTTCCTCTTCCTCTCTGATCTCTATTGTTTTGATCTTGGAAATGATTGAAATTGTTTCCTCTCTAATTTTGACTACTACTGGCCTTATCCTTCTTTTTCGGATCTTCATTTCGGCCTCCATATGACCATCCACCAGATCGTCCACCATGACCTCTTCCATTTTGTCTACTCTTGAACTTCTTGTTCAACGTTTCCTCAACTTTTAGGGCAAACTGGTATGCCTCTTCAATACTGTTCATTCGAACTAGATTCAACTCCTCCTGAATGCTTGGCTTCAACCCATTAAGGTAAAGAGAAACTTTCTCCTTATCAGCTTCCGCATGGCCTATTCTGATGAGGATTCGATAGAACTTCTCTGTATACTCCTAAACAGATCATCCCGCTTGCTTCAAACTTTGCATTTTCTTCAGTAGGTCAAGCTCATAATCAACAGGGATGAACTGTCGCTTCAATTTATCCACCATCCGATCCCATCTTGTGATTTTATCTTTCCCTCTTCTATTTCACTCCAATTGAATCTCTTGCCACAAGATCTTTGCATGACCTTTTAGTCTGGCCTTCATGAATTTGACCCTATTAGGATCCTTAATATCTTCATACTCAAAGTATTCTTCACATTCATTGATCCAGTCGATCAATTCTTCTAGGTTAAGATTTCTTGAAAATGTAGGAACCTCAATCTTAGGTCTTTTCCCGATCTTGGAAATGGCCCAAAAAATCCTTTCTTCTTCTTGATTCAAAATTTCGCCTTCTTCTTCTTGATCATCATTTCCTTCTTTAGCTTCATCCTCACTTTCATCTCTGACATTAAGATTCATTCCTCTGCGAATCTCTTCTTGCAATGCTTGCATTTGTCTCTAGAGCACTCTAACCTCAGGTGTTACAACACCAGCTCTTCTGCCACATTCCCTTCATGGAGGCATTTTCACGATGCACACTGAAACCCTAACCACAGTCTTGGTGCAAACTGCCTCACAGTCGGTGATCTGTTTACACAAAAACTCTAACCCACGGTCTTGGTGCAAATTGTCTCACAATCGGTGATTTGTTTACACACTCAGGAACTCCTGCTCTGAAACCACTTGATGAAGGGTGCTCCCCTTAATACCACAAACACATAATAGAAATAGAGAAACAACAACAATATGCAAGAACAGAAAATTGGATTCTTATTATCTCCACAAATGTGGAATTACAAACTTTCATAATTATAATATGCAAAGGCACATGGGCATTCCCTTACAATATTCTGTAGGACGAAGCCTCGAATCAATAGCTAGATCTACTTCCCAGAATGGCCTAGATAACACTACGGGCCTTCTTTATATAGGCGATTTCCACCACCTAAGAAGGTTCCAAAAATTTAGCCCTTAAGGCCGACTATACATAGAATTATTTTATTTTCACAACTTTTACAACAGGGTCGGCTCAAAAGAAATACAAAATATGCTTTTAGCTAGCCCAACTTCCGGAGGCCATAACTTTTTAACCGTAACTCTATTTTTCTATTGTAGCCACTTTTTAGAAACGCCATGATGAGATCTACAGTGCTTGACATGCGCGAGCACCAGTCAGCCGAGGGTCGATTACGATCTAGAGCCTCTAAGGCCTTCAAAAGTGACTTGAAAGATTTCATACCCAAAAACCTCAATAACTTCACCAATACTGATGATGTGGCAATGAAACTCAACTGGTAGGTTGAAATGACTAGGATGAACCTCCAACTGTGAAATCAAAACATTCTGAGATCATATGACCAACTTACTAAAAATAGTAAGTTTCCATAAATAGTAGCTCTGCACAAGGTAGCCCTTATTGAAAAGCAAACATAAATATTTTTGGGTGATGCAAGATTTCTCTTACACCCAGGATGCTCCTGCATCAGAAAAACAACCTAGCAATCTATCAACCTACCGGATTGACATAAGTACAACATCAACCAAGTGATTCTGATTAACATTAAGTGATATCAAGAAAATGGAGTGGAGGAAAAAACCTGAGGAAGATCCCCTTCCTCAAAAGTCCCAAGAGGATTAGAATCCTCTTAGAAACACTAAAGAGAATCTAGCTTCTTCTAACCCTGAGGGGAACCCTATTTCCCTTCAAGGGAATAGCATAGAAGAAACTCAAATGAATGTAGATAAAAATCTTGAACTTCAGGTTGGAGTAGATAGTGCTAATGATCTGAAAAGTCTGAATAACAAATCTGAAGAGACTCTGGAATCTTGTACTAGAAAATAAACTCAAATGATCTCAAGGGTGGAAGATAATGTGGGATCTTACATAGGTGAAGAACCCCAGAAAGGAGTGGAAATAGAAAAACCTCAATAAGGGATGGATGATAAAAGCAATGGTTCTCCATCTGGTAACAACAAGGATTCCTCGTCTACTCCAGTTGGCCTCTTGATGCAGGAGCATCTTGGGTCCTTAGCAATCCTATGTCACCAAAAGCAATTTGGAGTTTGTTTGTGTTGCTCAGTTTCTGCTTTGATCGAGTTGGTTGATAGTTGGTCAGTTTCCTTTGGTTACCGAGTGTTGTGTGTGTGAAAATTGTACCTGATCTGTAGACACAACACTCAGTAAAACATTAGAGGTTAGTGATAATCAAAATCATGCAAAATTGAAACCTAATCTAACCAAGCGATTTACTGCCTTCTAGTAGGTGCGAGATTGATGTTCTCAGATTGTTATCAAGATCAGTGACCTAGATGACACCTAAATGAAGGATTTGAATGCAATTGATCTAGATATGAAATATGAATGCAATTAATCTATATTTTTTTGGATTTTCTATGCAATAAGAATGAAAAACTGATATGAAACTAATCTATATGAAAAACTTGATATGAAACTATCTAATATGGAAAATTGATATGCTATGAATTGATCTAACAATGATATGCAAAAAAAAAGATTGATCTCACAAAGATGTTGATTCGCAAGAGCTTTGATTCTCCCAATTCCAATTCTCCAGCGTGATTGTGCAAAATATGAGATGCTTGGATACCAATTTGAGAGATGATTGAGAGATGAATTATGAAGAGATGAGCCTTGTTTTTATAGAAATCCAGGGCTTTGGAGGTGCATGAAAGAAAGCCATAAATCACTCAAATAACTTAGGTTGATTTTTGAGTTATTTTAAATAAAGAAAATTAAGTCACAAAAATCATGCAAAAGCACAGTTCAACTCGAATTAGAAGTTTAGATCAACTTTAAAACTCGAAAAGATGTTAAGTTTCAAAAAGCTAACAACTTGCATTGATTTTCCAATTTTGAGTTTAACTGGTCCTTGAATGTGCACATGGATAATTATGATTTAATAAATAAATAAAGTGATTTATTCTCAACTTAACTACTTTTTGAAATAAAATAATTAATTTATGGGTTAATTAACTATTTTACCAAACTTTTATTAAAAATTATATTATTAAATAATGACAACATGCTTTAATTAATTAAATAAGAATTTAATCAATTATTCATAGGAATTTTGATTTATTGTCAAAATTAAATAATACAATTAATAATAGATAGAATTAAATTTAATTAAACAATTAAGTGGCAAATATTAAATCTAATTAATTAAATATGCAAAATATTTAATTAATCAAATTTTAGGATAAATGTGATTTATTGCCAAATAATTATAAAATTAAAGATAATTATGATGATTAGGAATATTACTAGGAATATTCCCCAATGTAGAATTTAAGATAATCAATTATGATTCGATGATGTTTAGATGTGCCTTAGATTAGGACTTCAATGTCGATTTTGTTCGATTTGTCGATGTAGGAGGTTAATGAACTTATAGCCCATTTTTGGGGTATTACAAGTGTAGTCGGTTATTTCTTGGGCGGTCAATTATTTCATTGGTGCTTGGCATTACCTATCTGCTGCTTGGTTATCTTGCTCACCAACAGGTTTAGTTTTAGTTCCTGTTCCGGCTGACTTGTGCATTTATATTGGATCATGAATTTAATGTTGGAATCCATCTTTGGGAAGTGTGTGGTTCCAAATCTAACTGTTCCTTCCATTGATTATGGATCTGAAGGCCAACTTAGCTTGGTAGCTTCTTGTATAAATGTACTTGTTGGTTTAGAGTTTAGGAAGTAGTTTTAGTAGGAGTTTTTGGATAGAAGTTGGTAGAAGATAGAATTAGATATTTTGATAGATCCTCACATGTTTGAGGACTTCTGTGTTTCATTTTAATATCTTTCCCTAACTGGGAAGGCCTTACAGCCTGGCATGTATGGTTCTATTTGATGATAATATATGAAAGATCTGGCATTCTCTCTCTCACTATTGTTGTTTGTTTCTTCCGCATTTGTTGTGCAAGCTTGGATCATTATGGCGTTCCATTGTTTGGCCCCTCTTGCTCCCTACTTTGTGTCAGGTGGTATTAGAGTGAGGTGAGATCTTGATCTAGTTCTGCAGGTCTAGGTTTATAGGTTCCTCTTGAAGCCCTAGTTGATTGTTGTGGCGTAGCAGATTGCGATATGACCTGCGATTGTAGAGGGTTGTCAAGATGGTTTGTGGGAGGTGAGGTGAAGATCCAGGATTGGAAAATATGCTAAGGCAAATTGTTGCTAGGTTAGAAGCTGTTGAAACAGCCCAAAGAAGAGGTAGACATCTTGAAGATGTTAAAGATGATGAAGTTGAAGAACAGGCGAATGCAGAACCTGTCCCTATTATGGATCAAGGTGAAGAAATATTCTTGAAGGCTTTGACAAGTATAAAGTCAACACCACATTTTAATCCTCCTGAGTATGGTGGAAATCCATATTCTAATGAATTGGTGGACTGGATCACCGAGATGGAAAAGTACTTTGAATATGAAAATATTCCTAAGGATAAGAAGGTGAAGATTGCAAGCACAAAGTTGAAAAGTCATGCATCCTTATGGTGGGAACATCTGTAACTGGATAGGAAAATGAAAGGAAAAGACAAAATCAAGGTATGGAGTAAAATGGTGAACAAATTGAAAGGAAATTTCTTACCTTGTGATTATCAGATTAATCTAGTTCAGAGAATGCAAATTTTGAGACAGAAATATAGCTCAGTAAAAGAGTATACTGAGGAATTCTATAGATTAGATATCAGATCTGGACATGATGAAGATGATGAGGAAAGAATTAGTAGATACATGAATAGTTTAAGAGTTTCCATCCAAGAGGAAATTAGTATGGTCAAGTTGGAGAACATTGAAGAAGCTTATCAATTTTCTTTGAAGGCTAAGGAGAAATTGAACAAGAGACATGAGCAAAGACAAAGAGGTCAAGGTGGTAGACTCCCTAGAGGAAGAGGTAGATCTAATGGTGAAAATGGTAGATCTGAACCAGAAAAGACAAATCTAGACAAAGGCAAGACCGAGTGGAAAGGTGAAAGTTCATCTAGAGGTAGAGGCAGTAACTACCGAGGTGGTTATGGTAGAGGAATTTTCCAAGGAACTTGTTACAATTGTGGAGAAGAAGGACATAGATCTTTTGAATGTACATAGGCTAGTAAGAAGGTTGGTAACAACAAAAATGCTTTGGTGCAAGAAGAGTCACCGAATGAACCTGAGAAAGAAAATAACTTGATGGTAAGGAGAGCACTGTGGAATGAAAGCAAGAAGGAAGATCTGGTAAGGAAAAGTTTTTCAAGACCAGATGTAGAGTTTCTGACAAAGTTTGGAAGGTAATCATTGACAGTGGTAGCTCAGAGAATCTGGCATCTAAAGAGATGGTCACAAAATTTCAATTGGAAAGGTTGGTACATCTGAAGCCCTATCAAATTTTATGGATCAAATATGAGCATACACTCCTGGTAAGTGAACAATGTTATGTGAATTTGAAGATTGGAAAATACTATGATAAGGTGTTATGTGATATCATGCCTATGGATTGTTGTCATATTTTGTTGGGTAGACCTTGACAATATGATAGACATGCTATATATGATCGGAGATTGCATAAATATACTATTGTGGCTGATGGAATGAAACAAATCTTGTTACCATTGATGGAAGAACCTGTTAGTAATGTTTTCACATATGTGAAAGTTTGTTTGATGGAAGGAAGAAAGTTTGTTAATTTGAAGAGGGATGATGTATGTTTTGCTATAATCCCTAACAAGCCGAGTAAGAAAATAGAGGATAATGTCCCTAAGGAGATTGATAAGTTACTCATCGAGTACAATGATATCATTTTATGATAATGTACCTGATGGTTTGCCACTGAAAAAAAACATTGATCATTGTATGGATCTAATCCCTGGAGCTAGTTTATCAAATAAGGCACCTCATCGGTTGACACCTACCGAGAATCAGGAATTGAACTGATAGATTCAAGAGTTTTTGGAGAAAGGTTTGATTAGAGAAAGCTTGAGTCCTTGTGCAGTACCTGCTATATTGGCATCGAAGAAAAATGGAGAATGGAGAATGTGTACAGATTCCAGAGAAATCAATAAGATAACAATGAAGTATAGGTTTCCCATACCGAGAATGGATGACATAATGGATAGTTTGACTGGAGAAAAGTATTTCATGAAGATTGATTTGAAAAGTGGGTATCATCAGATCAGAATTAGAGAAGGTGATGAATGGAAGACTACTTTCAAGACAAAAGAAGGTTTGTATGAGTGGTTGGTTATGCCTTTTGGTTTAACTAATGCACCAAGTACTTTTATGAGGTGATGAATGAAGTTTTGAAGAAATTCTTAGGTAAGTTTGTGATTATATATCTTGATGATATTATGATATTCAGTAAGACCAAAGAAGAACATTTTTTGCATGTTAGACAAGTTTTGTAGAGATTGAAGGAGGAGAAATTGCTGATAAATCTGAAAAAGTGTTCATTCATGAAAGAAGAGATTGTGTATTTGAGATTTGTTATTTCAACTAATGGTCTGAAGATGGATCTTGAAAAGGTTGAAGCTATTTTGAATTGGCCTACACCTATGAATGCTAGTGAGGTAAGATCATTTCATGGTTTGGCAAGTTTTTACCAAAAGTTCATAAGGAATTTCAATTCAATTTGTAATTCTATAACTGAGACTATGAAAGGAGACAAAAGAGAATTCAAGTGGACACATGGAGCTGACAAAAGTTTTGAGACTCTGAAGCAAAAAGTTGCTGAATTACCTATTTTGGCATTACCTGATTTCAGTAAAGTATTTCAAGTAGAATGTGATGCAAGTGGAAGTTCAATTGGAGCTGTGTTGAGTCAAGAAGGTAAACCTGTTGCTTTCTTTAGTGAAAAGTTGAATGATGTTAGAAGGAAATATTCTGTGTATGATCAAGAATTCTATGCTATTGTTCAAGCACTGAAGAAATGGAGACATTATTTGATATCGAGTAAATTTGTGTTGTATACTGATCATAAGGCATTCCAATATTTGGGTAGTCAGAATAAGTTGAATCAGAGACATATGAAATGGGTTGAGTATTTGCAGAGTTATACATTTGTGATAAAGCATAAGAGTGGAGTCACTAATCGATTTGCTGATGCATTGAGTAAAAGAAGATCTTTGATGAGTGAGATGAAAATTGAAGTTGTTGGTTTTGATGAGATGAGAGATTCTTATGAGTTTGACCCTGATTTTTTTGAGCCATCGAGAAAGTGCATAGAACCTATTCAAGATCAAAAAGATACTAAATGGGATGAATATTTCATTCAGGAAGGTATGTTGTTTAAAGGTATTTAGTTGTGTATACCAAGAGGAGTAATGAGAACTAATCTAATAAAGGAAAAGCATAGTAGTGGTTTGGCTAGACATTTTAGTATTGATAAAACATGGAATTTACTTAAGGAGAAGTACTATTGGCCACAATTGTATAAAGATGTTCAGAAATTTGTGAAAACTTGTGAAATTTTTCAAGTTTGAAAAGGAGTAAGTCAGAATACTGGATTGTATACACCGATTGTTGTTCCTGAGAAACCTTGGATTGACATTAGTATGGACTTTGTTCTTGGCTTACCGAAAACAGTAAGAGGTAATGATTCTATATTTTTTGTTGTGGATAGATTTTCTAAGATGACACATTTTATACCATGTAGAAAGACATCAGATATAATACATGTAGTAGATCTTTTATTTAAGAAAATTGTCAGATTTGATGGATTACTAAGGAGTATTATCTCTGATCGAGACAGTAAATTTATTGGATATTTTTGGAAAAACCTTTGGAAGAAATTTGGCACTGAGTTGAAATATAGTTCTACATTTCACCCACAAACTGATGGACAGACTGAAGTTGTGAACAAAAGTTTGGGAAATATTTTGAGATGTTTAGTTGGAGACACATCGAGTAATTGGGATTCTATGTTGGCACAAGAAGAGTTTGCATACAATAATTCAATGAATAGGAGTACTAGAAAGACACCATTTGAGATTGTGAATGGAACACAACCAAGAGGAATATCTAATTTGAGAGACATTGCTAATGAGAATAAGAAAAGTGCTGAAGGAGTAAAATTTGCTGAGTACATGAAGACATTGCATGAAGATGTGAAGCTGAAGCTGGAAGACAGTAATCATAAATAAAAAGATAGAGTTGATAGATTAAGGAGACATAAAATTTTTGATGTTGGTGATGAAGTGATGGTTCATTTGAAGAAAGGCTGATTTCCTATTGGAACATATGGGAAGCTGAAGATGAAGAAGTTTGGACCTTGCAAGATTTTGAAGAAATTTGATAGTGGAAATGCATTTGAGATTGAGTTACCTGATGATATGGACATATCACTGATTTTCAACATTACTGATTTGTATGAATATCATGAACCTGATGAAGAAGGAACAGTACCGACATAATATCTTAAGAAGTAGAATGATGAAGTTGAACAAATTTTGAAGGAAAGAATTGGCAAGAGTACAAGAGGAAAACATTATATGGAATATCTGGTAAAGTGGAAGAATAGATCGATGGAAGATAGTTCATGGATTTCATAGTTTGAGTTGGATGCAACTTAGACCAGACCTACCAAATGATTTGGAGAATCATTTCAAAATAACCCCAGGTGTCTGATGTAGGAGCATCTCGGGTCCTTGGCAATCTTTTGTCACCAAAAACAATTTGGAGTTTATTTGTGTTTTTTAGTTTCTACTTTGACCGAGTTGGTCGGTAGTTGGTCAGTTTCTTTTGGTTACCAAGTGTGGTTGGTTATTTCTTAGGTGGTTAGTTATTTCAATGGCGCTCGGCATTGCCTATCTAGTGCTCAGTTATCTTGCTCACGGACGGGTTTAGTTTTAGTTCCTGTTGTGGCCGACTTGTGCATTTATATTGGATCATGGATTTAATGTTGGAATCCATCATTGGGAAGCATGTGGTCCTAGATCTAACTATTTCTTTTATTGATTATGGATCTGAAAGCCGACTCAGCTCGGTAGCTTCTTGTATAAATGTAGTTTTTGGTTTAGAGTTTAGGAAGCAGTTTTAGTAGGAGTTTTTGGATAGAATTTGGTAGAAGATAGAAGTAAAGATTTTGATAGATCCTCACATGTTTGAGGACTTCTATGTTTCATTGTAATATCTGGCCCTAATCGGGAAGGCCTTACAACCCGACATGTATGGTTCTATTTGATGATAATATATGAAAGATCTGGCATTCTCTCTCTCACTGTTGTTGTTTGTTGCTTCCACATGTGTTGTGCAGGCTTGGATCATTAGGGTGCACCATTGTTTGGACCCTCTTGCTCCCTTCTTTGCATCACCTCTGGGGGAGGAACAAATCTAATGAGGACCTAGAGGTTGAGGATGAGGAAAATCCCTGGATTGAAGTACGGTAGTCAAAGAAAAACCATTGCAAAAATGGTTTTGGATCTCCCTAACATAATGTTTTTCTCAATGAGTAGAAACCTAATTCAAGGAAAAAAATGTAAATGCCCCTTCTGGAGGTTCTTCTCTCAGATCTAGCAAGAAGACTGGATTTTAGAAACAAGGAGGTGTCTAGATGAGAGGTAAGAAAAAAGCTAACATGGGAATGCCAAAAAGAGAAAGAGGTAGAATGTCTGACAAAGACCAAAGAAAGTTTGAGACTAAGAAAAACATTGCAGATGGTAGACAACTCACCATTCACTAGGTTTTTGCCCCAATCCCTAAATGAAGATATTATCTTAGAATATCAGAGGACTTAATGGTCCCTATAAACAAGATTTAGTTAGGAATTTAGTTAGAGATTCTAATCTTGACATTATTTTGATTCAAGAAACTAAGATGCTAAAAGAGAAGGTTGTTAAAACCAATTTGATCCAAAAAGGGGGTAGTCTTGGAAGTAGTTCTGAAGGGGCTTTGGGTGGGATGGTTATCTTGTGGAACATTCAAAGCTTCAACTACTAGCTCTTGAGAGAACAAAAACATTTTCTAGTGTAGTTAAAGTTATAAGTCTTAATTCCTGGATCCTCATTAATGTTTATGCTCCAAACACAAAGGCTGGAAGACTTAAACTCTAGATTTATCTACACGACTTCATGAAGTCTACCTCTGAGAACTTCTAGATGATAATGGGAGACTTCAACACCCCACTAAAGGAGAAGGATAAAATTGGTAGGAATATAACTCAAGTGGAGAGTAGGGTTGACCTGATGGAGTTTATTAGTAATGAGTGTCTGCTGGATGTTGACCTGGAAGGCATCAATTATACTTGGTCTAATAGAAGAGTTGGGGCTGATCTTATTTAGGTTAAGCTTGATAGGGTGTTCATTTCCCCAGACCGGTATACTGAGTTCTCTTGTTCTCTTTCTTGCCTAAACAAAATTGGATCGTACCATTATCTAATTTCTTTTTCTGCAAGTTCTTTTAATGGTAATAGAAATGCCCCTTTCAAATTTGAAAATATGTGGCTTGCCCACCCTAACCTTGAAAATTGAATCAGGGAATGGTGGAACATAAAGGTGGATGGAAAAGCCATGTTCAAAGTAGCTAAAAAAATGGCTAATGTTAAATCCAAAGTCAGACAATGGAACAAGGATGTATATGGGGACATTTTTCAATCCAAAAGAAAGATTCAATAGGAGTTGAAAGATACTCAGGACAAAATCCAAAGGAGTGGCTTGACTGAAGACCTTAAAATAGAGGAAAAAAAATTCTTATGAATTTCCACAACATTATCTCCAAAGAAGAGACCTTTTGGAGACAGAGATCTAGATCTCTATGGCTGAAATCGGGAGATTGAAACAATAGATTCTTTCATCTTACAACCCTTAAACATAAGGCCACTAATAAAATCTATTCCTTATCTTCCCCCTGGGGAACCATCATTAAAGAAGAGGAGATAAGGGAAGAAATGATGGGTCACTTTGCTACTCTTCTTTCTAGGGATCCTAATCTTAATATGGAAAATCAAAAAATTCTATTGGACTCTATTCCTAGAATTATGGATCTTGAGGAAAATGTCTTCCTAAAATCCATTCCTAAGGATGGGGAAATTAAAAAGGTAGTGCTCTCTTTTGAAGGAGAAAATTCCCTAGGACCGGATGGGTTTTAGATGTTCTTCTTTCAATCTTTCTAGAGTGTTACTGGGAATGATGTGTGATCTGCAGTCAAGGAGTTTTTTAGATCCAAGTCAATTCTTAAAGATCTCAACTCCACTTTTATTGCTCTCATTCTGAAGAAGCTTGGGGAAAATACTGTTGATGGTTTTAGGCCCATAAGTCTTTGTAATTCTCTATACAAGATCATGTCTAGGGTTCTTATTTCTAGATTGCTATATCTTCTTACTTCTAGATTACTATAATGGCTTTGTCCCAAGGAGATAGATTTTGGACTCTATTATGGTTGTGCACGAGAATATTCACTCCTTGGAAAAATTAAAAAAAAACATGTTTCCTTGATGAAGGTGGATCTATCAAAAGCCTATGACAGAGTTGATTGGGTGTTCCTATCTAAAATCCTTTAGGCCTTTGGATGTGACTTGGGGGTGGTCAGACTAGTAATGCAGTTGGTTACTACGGTCTCATCCTTAGTCATTGTTAATGGAGGATCTTCTAATTTCTTTCGGCCTTTAAGAGGATTGAGGCAAGGAGACCCTATCTCTCTTATCCTCTTTGATATTATGGCTGGAAGCCTTGGGAGATATATTAACAGTTTGGTGTTGATAGGGCAGATTTTTGGTCTTCAACCTTCATCCTCTTGTCAAAAGTGCTCACATGAAAAATTCATTGATGATACAATTATGATGGGGGAATCCTCTATTAAAGAAGCAAGGAATCTGAAAAAGGCACTGAATACCTACTATAATGCTACAGGTCAAATAATAAATTCAGAGAAAATCTTTCTTTACTTCAGTAATACTCTGGAAGATAGAAGGAAAAAGATCTCTTCTATTTTAGGTTGCAAGATTGGGATACTTCCAACATCCTATCTAGGGTTGCTGCTTTGTCTGAAACCTAAAGCCTCTTTCTGGAATGACATAATTGACAGATTTCATCATAAGTTGGCTGGTTGGAAAGGGGCTATGTGAATCCAAGCTAGTAAAGTTCAATTGCTAAAGGCAACAATCCAAAACCTTTCAGTCTATGCTCTAAGTTTGTTCAAAATCCCTCAGAAGTATGCTAAAATGATTGAAAAAATGCAAAAAATATTTCTTTGGACTAGGTAGACGAAAAAAAAGACTCAGCCTTGTTGCTTGGGAGAAGATTTGAAAACCTAAGAAATTCGGGGGGGGCGGGGGGGGGGGGGGGGGGGGTGGGCATAAGAAGCATAATTAATACCAATAAGGCTTTGATGACAAAACAATGCTGGAGGATCTTTGAAGAAGAAAAAGAATGGAACTCTATAATAAAAAGTAAATACTATCTTACCTCTTTAGATAACACTTTAAACTCCCAGCTGGATATTCAGTGATCCTTTATATGGAATAGTATCAGTAAGGGCAAGAATCTGGTTAGAAAAGGTGTTAGATGGAAGCTGAGAAATGGCAGGAAGATTCAGTTCTGGAACCACAACTGGTTGATGGAAAATCCCTTAAATGAAAACCAAGAATGGTTAAATGCAATTCAAGAATGCAAAGAGACAATTGGGGAAATGGTGTCTGACTATTGGAACAATGATGATTGGATAGATCTTAGTCAAAAGGATGAAAAATTTAAAGAAGTGAGTAAACAACTCAACAACTGGTTCATTAGAGAACATGTGCAAGATGAATTGATATGGGGCCCAAAAAACAATGGAAAATACTCTCTCTCTTTGCCTTCTGCTCTTCTTATTTCCTAGGAAGATCAACCTCTCCACTCCCAGGTATGGAAAAAAAACCTTATCCCAAAAATTAACATGTTTTTCTGGTTTCTTGTCTAGAATAAAATCCTAACTATGGATAACCTCACAAGAAGGGGTTGTTACATGCCCAATAGATGTTTCCTATGCTATGAAGCGGCTGAATCCTACAATCATATGATGATACAATGTTCCTATAATAGAAATGTGTGGGATTCCATCATTAATAGAATTCACTTGGAATGGGTGAAACCTCAAAATTTGTAGGATCTTGTTCTTCAGTGGCAGTGTCCTTTTCCTGGCAAAGAAGAGAAAGTTCTTTGGGATCTCTTTCTTCCTCACTTCACCTGGAGAATCTAGAAGGAGAGAAATAATAGAGTCTTTAGAGAAAAACACACTCCTCATGACAAGACTACTAATCTTATTTGTAGAAGTCTCATGGAAAATTTTAGAAGCACCATTCCAAGAGACTTGCAGTTATGGAACAAATCACAAAAAATAGAAGACATTATTTCCTAGGATAGTCATAAAATAAATAAAGACCCCAACCCCAGAGATAATATCATGTGGTTACACCCCCAACAAGATGGCTCAAAGGCAACTTTGATGGAGCTGCTAAGGGGAATCTTGGAAGGGAAGGGGTGGGAGGATTAATAAGAGACTGGGCTGGTAATTGTCTGGAAGCTGTGGCAGCCCTGCTAGGAATCCAAACCAATCATGTTGCTGAAGCTAAGGTGGCTTTACATGTTGTTTTTCTAGAAAAATATTTGGGATGTGTGAAGTTTTGGCTGGAAGGAGATTCACTTAATATCATTAACTGCATAAAAGGTAAAAGTGAGATTTCCTAGACAATAGCCCACATTATTGAAAAAATTAAAATGACATTACAAAATTTTGAGGAAAGCTACATAACCCACATCTACCGGGAAGGAAACAAGCCTGTAGATAATATAGCTAATGTGGGGGCCCATAATGATGTCACAAAAAATTGGAATGGAGAAGTGAATCTCAATTCCAAGATCTTAAGTCTTATCAATTACGATAAACTTAATCACAAGAGGGAAACATAATTAAAATTAATGATGACAAGGATAATTAATTTATTTAGGAAAGTAAGTTGTCAAGTAAGGTGTGAGAAAATTATAACAAAGTTAATGACACTCGAATTGTGGGTGATTTTAAACAACTTGATTTGTAAGAACCAGCCAAACATTTTTTTTTTTGTTGCTTTGGTAACTTGAGAAACTAGTGTTGTCTAAGCTCTGAGAAAATGGGAGGTGGTCTGAGAAGAGAGGAGCCCCTAGATTGCGAGAAATGGAGACATGAGAAAAAAGTGTGGAAAAAACTGAAAAGAGCTGGTGTTAACCCGTTAATGGACAAGCTTCATGGATTTGACAAAAAGGTAACTAGAAAGTTTGCTAAGGGATGGGTTAATGGAAAAGTTAATCTGTGGGGTAAATCCTTTCCACTTTTTCCAAGTCTGGTTTCTGAGATAACTGGTTTGTCTCTTGGAGGAATAAATTTATATAGGGATAATAAATGAATAGGGTCTGAAGCTTTTAAACTTTCCCCTTAAAATACTGATGAAGAAGCTCTATTGAGAAAAGGGCTAGGGGATTATGTTGAAATTGTGAAGATTAAGAAAATTTGGGCTAAAATTCTTAGGGTGATGATAGAGTATTTTACTCTAGATGGTCACTATTCTAAGATTTATAATTTGCATTTCATTTTGGCTAACCATTTTAGGCATAACAAGAAAGTTTCCTTTTCTTACTTTCTTCTTAACTCCTTGAATAACAACATAATTGAGAATAGGAAAAAATCAAGTAACCTTGTGCTTCATGAGGGTTTTATTTTTCTCATAGCGGACTATGCCAGGGATATGATTCTAAAACCCATTCCTAAAAGGGTTACGAGAAAGAGAAAGAAAAATGAAGAGGAAGAGATCAAGGCTGATACCCACAAGAAGGGTAGGAAAAATAAAAAGAGTCTCCATGATAGCACAGAAAAAATTGAATAACCTCACCCTTCTTCCTAGGAAAGGAATGAGGTCACTATCTTGGATAAAGATACCGAGGAGGAGCTTGAGAATGAGGAGGAAGCCATGGAAGCTAAGGACCTAATTTCTGGGGAAAGTGAGAAGGAGGAAGATAATGAGGAGATAGATAATGTTGGAGGTGAAGAAGAAGAGGATGAAAAGGAAAATGAAGAATAGAAGGTGGAAGAAGAGGAAGAGAATATGGAAGAAGAAAAACAAGAGGAAAGAAAAGAGGAATCCAGTGATAAGGAGGAGTCGACGGGACAATCTAGCCACGAGGGTGGGGAAAGTCATAATGAGGATACTATTGCTTTCAAATTGGATGATCATATTCTAAAGGAGGTTAAAAGAAAGGAAGGCCATGGCATCAACATGGAAAAGTGGATTAGCCAAGAGATGCAAGAAATGAAGCATCACCTAAAGGCCATGGAAGAAACTATGGAACCCCTAAAAGCTAAGATGGAAAAGATGGAAATGGAGTTTGTGATGAAGGTAAAAAATAATAAAGAGAATGAGGAAATGAAAACATAAATTAAAGAAATGGTGGACGAGAAGATGAAGGACCTGACTGAGAAAATCAGCTACTACGGGCACATCATTAATGGAGTTCTTAAGCACATCAATGAGGGTCTTAGTGTTTCAGTGATAAATCTTAAGGCTCTGTATAACCATCTAGAGAATATCATGTTGGAGAATACAACTATTATGTTGGATGGTGGTGCTGGGAGCTCAGGAACGAGAACTAGAACTAGAAGTGGCCTCATAAGGAAATTTCCTGATAGCCCTAAGGAGCTGCAAGGTCTCAAAGACTCCATTCAAAAGATGGAGGATCTACAGAAATAGGTGGAGAAGGCCATGAAAAAGATGAAGTAGTTTCTACTAGTTGGTCGCTGGGTGGTTGCTGGTTAATGTGGAAAATTTTGTATTTTGTCGTTGCTTGTTTTGTTTTTTCTGTTATCTTTTTGGGTTGGTTGGGGTCTTGCTGCTTGATGTTTAGCAGGGTTTTGATTTATGTATGGGATGAACTGAAAATATCTTCTCCTATATTGTAAATGGTTTTGGGTTCCATTCAAAACCTATTTTTACCTTTATCAAAAATATTAAGTGATATCAAAACATCATCAACTTATCTAAAACATCAACAACATTTTATCAATCAAAGCTTTTCTCAACAAATTTTCTCATGACCAGGGCACAAATTAATTTTATCAGGAAACAAATCAAAATTTCCCAAACTCAACCTAATCATCCAAAATCATTTTGATTCATTTCTTGAGGGGTAATAATATCATCAAGACTCAAAATCAATCAAATCATAGTACTTTTTCAAATTAATGGCATCAAACGTAAATTTTTTAAAATTATCAATGTAGCATCTCAATCAGGTTATCCTTTAAATCATAGCATTAGATCAGAAGTTCAACATCATATCATGAATCTTCATCATCTAATTAGTTATGAATCAAATTAGTCATTGTATGCACCCTAAAATGGTCGCCTAGACTTTGGGCCCCCATTCAACAATTTATTAATTTTTTGAATTAGCATTTTCAATTCAATATCAATTTCCTTGATCAAATCCTAATTCTATCATTTATTAGATTATATTCTATGGGCTAATCATTTTATCCTAAGTCTTTATTTTAAATAAAAAGTCCCCACTTTTCCTCTTATCCTAAGTTGCACAAATAAAACATTATTCTTAGTTTATAAAAAGAAGAAAAGGCCTTTTTGTCTCATATGGGGCACAAAAGTCAACTCTTATTTTCTCATTGGAGGAGATTTGTGCACAAGGATTGATTCCTCTTTCATGCTCCACCCTTGATTAAATCTTTTGCCTCTTAATCTCCATGGTCCACTTATCTTTAAAAGGAAGGCTCTTTTCTCATTCTAAGGATCCACTTTTGAATACTAATCTTATGCTGCAGGTTTTTTTGGAGACATTGGAGCTTTGGAGATCTTGTTGCATTTAGATTTCATTCTTGCATTCTTAGTTTAGCTTTCATGGCATCTAGCTTAGTTTCTTTTATGCTCTAGATTAGTCCACTTAGCTTAATTAGCAAGGCTTGTAATACTTTCATTTCCATAGCTTACTTGCATCTTCATTCTTAGCATAGTTGCATTGCATTTCCATTGTTTATTCTTGAAGATATTGACATTCTTGCCCTTGTCTCTTTGAATCTCCCATTGTGTGGTTTACTAGCAAGGTTGTATGCTTCAATAGCTCTAGCTGGGAGCACTATACACATCCTTGTGACTCCATGCCTAGGAAGCTCTAGGTCACTTTCTAAAAGTTTTCAATTCATGGATTCCCTTGGAAATAATGACTTAGAGAAGTGCACAATTTGAGTGTACATTTTTGGCACCCATCGTGGGGCAGAACACTCTCGTTTTGTCCTTTTCATGCATTTTCATCAATTTTTCGTCATCATTTTGCTTGCGGTTTGGGCTTTGGTTTTCTATTTTTCTGATAGATTATCATGCGATAGTCTTCCAGTATCATGTGATATTTTATTATATACCTGTGTGATACTTTTCCAGTAAAAGTATTGTTCGGCCATACAGGTTTCTTTTGTACAACCATACATAACTTCATCATCTAGACATAGTACGATCTATCGTACAGAGAGAAAGCATCACACTCCTATACTATGAAGTATTGTGCAATCTCTTTCTGATAGAAGACTATTGCCTAGACCTGTAGGTGACTATTTTGGTTCTTTTGGCTTGCAAGATTCAGATTTTTTTATCTTTCTGGTTTGAATTGCTGTAGCTAGACAGAGTTTTTACTTGCAGATTATTTGATTTTTGATGTGCTAACCATTGTAGGGATAACAAGTTTTGCTTGTAGGTTCCTTCATTACTTGAAATATTTTCCTAAAAGAACACATGTCAAAGCTTCAAATGCACAAGGGCTACTAATCATTTTTGTAGGGCTGCCCAACACATAAAAACAAATCAAGTGCTTGTTCATTGCTTTCATTTTAAGTGTGACATATACTAGTTGTTTCTTTTCTTAGGTACTTAATATCTTGTTGTAGGAGTCTTTTGGTGGTAGGAGAGTATGCTCTTCACCCTTGTGGTGAACGAGAAATCTTGAGCCATCTTTAGATTTTGAAAGTAAGAGGGTAATTAAACTTTTGCTTGGTGTGTTTGGGAGAGATTTTTGAGATAGGAGAGTATGCTCTTCACCCTTGAGGTGAACCAGAAATCTTGACCCTCAAAGGTTAATCCACAATTTGTTTAGTTTTATAATCCTTTAGCGGGCCTGGTCTTGAGCAATCAAGAGGAATGACCCAAGTGGGGACAAGCTAATATCGAGCCATTCTGACCCACTATAAAATCAAGGCTATTAAGGACATAAAACCTTGGTAGACGTAGTACTTGTCTTCATTTGGTGTGAGTACTTGTGGGATTGTGACCATGAGGAAAATGCTAGGCAAGAATGCTTAAGGTACTCTTGTGGCCATGAGGTCTGTTACTTACCGCAAGGTAAGGAGTCCCTTTGGGGAGCAAGAGGAGTATTATGAACATAAGCCCTTACTACGAACCATAGATAGAAGCTACCCAATTTTGCCACTTAACATCTTGATGCAAGGATTGATCCTAGTGGACTAACCCAAATCACCCCAAGACTACTCACCATCTATGTTCCTTTGGTTGTGTCATTGACACTTCCATGAAAAAGCCAACATCTATTGTGGGTAACCACTTTGTGTGAGGCAATGGGACATCAAGTGTGGGCCAAGTTGTTAAGTATTGAGCCTTTGTATTTTTAGGCTAGCAAGTGCTTGAAGTGTTCTCGCTGTGATCTACCCATGTAAACGTTCTTGAATAGAAAACATCACGGTAGTGCTCATAGGATCTTTTTTCTTTGATATCACAAGTGTTTGTCTTGGAAAGGTTGCTTTTGCCCTTGTGCAAGTGTTTTATGACATGTTTGATCACCTACTGTTTGCAAAATTTTATTGATTACTGCTAGTATTGTGTTTGAAATCGAGAAATCCAACCATCAGATTACAACTTTGACCAAATTACCCTAAAAAATAGACATTTAAACACTCACTGGTCAAGAGTCATACAATCTTGAACAATTATCGCACACTGGTCTAAGGTTTATCGTGTGATACTTTGTTGCTGCTTTTGTATTGCACTGCGTGCCTGGATTTTATTGTACCAGCTACCTGGAAACTATCGCATAACCTCTATAAGAAATATCACCTGGCTAGATTGTATCATCCTAGTACCCTACAAACTATCACATAGGGTAATCTTACCGTCTATCTAATTTTTGTCATTTTCAGTCTTCCTTGGTCAGTCTAGGTCAGATCTTAGGTGATATGATAGGTTGCTCAACATCCAAATGAACTTAAATAGTATCAAGTTGCACAAAATGACTCTTGGTCTTCTTTCTTCCATATTTCCCATGTTTTTCTAGTCTTCCATTCCTATGGGAAACTCTTCACATCTTCTTGATTCTTTTCCTCTTATTATCTAGTCTACCTTCTTCTATTCATCTCTTCTATCACTTCTATGCTTGATTCCTCCTTTTCCAGAATCATGAATCTTGACTATCTTGTTATGGAACCTCTCTTAACAATATATTATCTCGAACTCATTTCTCAATTTGAAGAGTTTTATTCCTCCAATAGTCCTTCTAGATATGGCATGAGTGATGAACTTAAGAAAAAAATAAAAGAAACGATGAATGAATCAGATGCCTTTGCTAGGATCATAGACATGATCATGTCATGACCTCCCTCTTCCAAACATTTTTCATCATCTAAGTCTTCTCATTCTTCTTCATCTTCCAAGTCTCATCATGACTTTTCTAAGTCTTACCATGACTCTACTAGACATTATTCACATTCCTCTTCATCCAAGTCTTCTTCCTCCACTAGGTCTTCATTTTCCTCTTCTTCACGATCTCGTTCCTCTTCTACTTCTCCCAAGAGTCTTACTCCTCATCTCAAGACATACCATGATGAGAAATATGATAGTCCTTGTGATACCTCTCCCCCAAAGAGTGACACACCCACCTTTGATGACTATGATGAATATGATGACTATGATGATGGAAAATATAGTGATACCTATGCCACCTCTATTCCTAAGAGTCCTCCTCGTTGTGTGCTCGTACTTACTAGAAATGAGTCGTCACATTGGATAGATCATGATGGTGATCCATAAGACTCTGATTTTGAAAGAGATTTTGATGATTTCTATGAATAATACCTAGATGATACATCTACTTCACTCGAGGAAGAGAAATCTTTCCCCGTTGATCTAAAATGTAAATACTATAAGGATCTTTCCTCTGAGAACTCCCATGCTGAAGATAAAGATTACAATCTCAAGCAAGATTATGTTAATGATGGTTCCCTTCCACCCCCTACTTCCTCCAATAACCATACATCTCCTAAAGCTTCCAAGTCTTTCAAATCTTTTACAAATCCTGCATCCAAAAAAAGTCCTAATACTTTTCATGTGGATCCCTATAGTTATCCTCAAGGGCTACATCTTAAAGAAAATCAAGCTAACCTTCACTTGGCTATAAATACTTTCAATAATGCTAAACCTAAAGAGCCTAAGCCTTTGTACACTATAATTCCTACTTCAGCTAGTACTTCACCATCTCTTCCAAAATCCTCCATACAATTCCAACATGCTTCCTTGTCCTTAGAAGTGGCTACATGTTAAGAGGACTCTAAAAATAAAGAAAAGAATATAAAGAAAGATCAAGATCAAGAACCCTCCATGTCATCCAATCTATTTCATGATGTCTCTTATCCATTTCATGGTTCTTTTGATCCTTTACTCCCTTCCTCATTCATTCCACCATGTCTTAAATCTTCTCCTAAGCAAGATCAAGCTACTACTTACACTGTTGAGCTTATTGACAATCAAAATAACCTTACTACACTTGCGCTTTCCAAAGATGGTACTTCCATTAAGGTTATTAAAAATAGTGTTTTTACTTCCAATATTAAGCCTATTGAAAATCAAGAAAAAAATTATGCGCTTATGCTATCCAAATCTCTTTGTCAAGATCAAAGTCTTCCATCTTCTTGTTCTACCACTCCATGTTCACTTCCACCTTCTACTTTTCCTAAATCTTTGCAAGCTCTGAACAATCCTATCAAAGAAGTTTCTCCTATTCAAGATGTTCATGATCCTATTGCAAGTCCTAATGCTCACTTTAAATATGCTGATGTCCTTGGTTGTCATATAGATGTTGATGAACTTGTTGATTATCCTTTTGTATCTTCCACGTCCATCCTTGGACCTCCTCCACCAATACTAAGGGCTTCACATATTCCTTCCATCTTGGGCCCTTATGTCCCTTCACTTTCCCCTCCTAACTCTCCTTATTTGTCATCCATCTTGGGTCCTTACATCCCTCCATCTCCTATCTTTCCTCAAGATCAACATAGATGCATACCCTTGAATCAATTTCACCCACTCACCCATCTAAACCAGTCGTATCCTCCTTCTTCTTCCACAAGTCCCAATTATTTTGGAAGTAACTTGAATGTTCAATACAAGAAAAATAATCAATACAAGAATCCATCAAAAAAAAAGATCACCATGTCTCCTCTAATCGACATGGAGGCATAAAGTCAAAAGAGATATCTAAGAAGAAAACTACAAGACAACTATGGGTTCCAAAATCCATCATTAAAGATGTTCTCGCTGAATCATCAAAAAGAAATGAAAAGCCTATGGCTATATGGATTTCAAAGTCTCTCTTGAAAGAGTCTAATGTTGAGAAACAAGTGAAGTTGACATTCAAACTTCCAAAGGCTTCCACTTCATCTCCTTCTAAAAACATTCTTCCATTCCATGCACCTAAATCAAAACCTCTGCTATCCATTCACCATATTCCTTCATGTATTCCTTCATTCATGTTTCCTCCACCCTCTCACCACCCTTCAAGGTGTGTGTTGATGTTGATCTTACCTTCCTTTCCATCTACCCTTTTGCAATCCTTCCATTCATTGTCCTCCTACCTTCTATCCTTTTTCCTCATTTTCCTATTCCTCCTATCTTCCAATCTCACTCGCTTTACATAAAACCTTATCCTCCATTTTTCTCTCCCATCTTCCTTTCCCTATCAGCATCTTTGAACATATCATTTTGAATCCTTGGCATATCATGGTTTATACTTTCAAGGAGCATTATCTAAAAAGCTTGCCTTCCAAAAAAGGAAAAAAATCAAAAAATAGAAAAATTCAAAAAGAGGAAAAAATGAAAAAAATTGAAAATGTGCCTTGGTGGAAACCTGGAAACAGGTGCCTTGGTAGCAAAATTAAAGAGAAATAAATTCCTCCTATGGTGTGAACCACTCCTTTGTGGCGCCTTGGATAAGTACCATGATGAAAACTTGGCAATCAGGCATCATGCATAGTTCTTCTACATATTTCATCCATTCCATCTTCTCTCTTTGATCTTGATAATGTTGACCTATACACGAACATTTGGCTATCTTGTGAGCTATCTTACGATGATCTTGCTTTCATTCCATTCATGTTTAGCCTTCATATTTATTTTCCTCCATTCATTCTAGCCTTTCGCTATCCTTTTCCCCTTTGGTCTTGATCTAATAAAAAAGAGTAAAACACGATGCTATGAAGCCTCTTGACATGTCTACTCCTTTGGATTGCATCCTTTCCTTCTTTTGCATTACGCTTTTGTGACTTATCTTATGTTGGCCTTTCATTGCTTGTCCAAATGTGATTTACATGACAACTTTTCCCTAGCTTGGGTACTCTTGAGAAGTTTTCCCTTGAGGATTTCTTCCCTTCATTCTCCTTCATTATCTTGTCTTCCATCTCTTTCACCAGCTTGCTAATCCCTCTTGTTCTCCACCTTGCTAGACATTGGGACTACACGATGTGATCTTGCTTGGGAGTTTGATGCCCATTCTGTCTGGGGGCATCCTTTGTACATACTTATTGATCTTGAAAAAATCTTAAAAAAATGATATATTGTTAAAAATTCTAAAAATCAGAAAACGTCCTAAAAAAATACAAAAAAATAAAAAATTCAATTTTTTTTAAAGAAAAAGTGCCTTGGTGAAAACCTGGAAATAGGTGCCTTGTTAGCAAAAATACAAAAAAATTGAAAAAATAAAAAATCTCCAAGTGGTGAAAACCTAGAAACAGGCGCTACTTGAGGCCTTTGCACCCTTGTTTCTTAGCACTCATTCTCGACACTTAGCCTTCCTCCATCATGCCTTGTCCTTGTTGCCTTGGTTTGGAATTGGTCTTTGTCTTTGTCTAGGGGGCATAAATGTGTTAGCTTTGGTCTCTTGGATGTGTTGGTCTTTAGGACACCTTGCAAACGGTGTTTTTCAACACCACCCCAACCTATGTTTTTCAACAGTTCCCTAGTGTCAAGTGTTTCTCAACACTTATCAGATGTCTCACCCGTAGTCTAGAATGATACGATATTTTCTACTGGTAGATGTGATACTTAAAGTTTGACTCTATGACCTACACACATGCACTTAAACATTTGACTCGCTGAGACTTGTTTGACTTTATTTCTTTGTGTGCTGTCTATGATGATTTCTTTGATGAGTGTTCTCTCCCTAATAGTTTTTGATGATGCATATCTAGAAGACTGGGGGCACGAGGACATGTTTTATTTATTTTCTGCTTGTGGGTATATTTTGTTGGTCCTAACTATCATTAGCATTTATGCTTAATTTCACTTCACACTAGGATCTACAATGTATTATCCTTGACTATTTTTTTTGCAAGTGCATACTTATAGCCATCTTGACTTTCCTTGTGTCTCGATGCGAGCATAATCTTGCCATATTAAACTTAGGGAACCTCACTGCACTAGTCATCTTGACCTACATGTCTTTGGTGCCTAGGTGGGATTCCCACATTTTATATGATATAGATCATATTCAAATTCACACAGTTATACTAGTGTGTAGTGTATGATCTTACGATGCTACCAATAAAGCTCAATGATGATTATTAGAGTCTAATGGCTTTGTAACATTGCAAGTAAACCACTTTTCATGTAGCTTGCATTGTTCATGTTAACTTGCATTTTTAGGTTGCATTAGGAGTTTGAGAGGGTTTTCCTTCATCTTTCTTTTGGAATTTTAATCAACTGTGATCATGTTTTGATCTTCATTTCCTTATCTTCTTTCGTGATCTCAATCAAAATTTCCTATCTTAAACAGTTGATTGATTTTGAGGCATTCTCTTTCTTCTCTTCATTTCTTTTCACCTCTTCCAAACTTCTATCTTCCATTCACTTTTCACCCCACTTCTTTTCTTCTAATTCAACCTTGGGGAATAACCTAAAATGATGATCTACCTTGGTTCTGTGATCCTTTTATCTTTCATCTTACATCAAGAACATTATCTTTAGTTCAATTTGATCAAATTTATCAATTCGTTGTTTCTCCTCTATCTCATTTTGATTTTGATTCCGAGGAGGCAGTACCTATCAAACTTCAAACTTTGATTCAGCTTTATCAATCAAACCTTGCTTGAGATTCTTATCTCTTATTTGAGACTTGACAATTACCTATTTACATGTATGTTGGTCTTGTCTTTTAGCTTATCTTTGTCCTGATGTGTTCCCATCTGTCGAACACATGTCTGGGTTGTTTTGTGATCCCAAATCGATCTCACATTTCAATTCCATTCTTTGACCACATGTGTGTTAGAAAGTAAAGTCCACCAAGATAACTGAGAGGGGGGGGGGGGGGGGTGAATCAGTTATCAGATAATTATAACTTTTATCAACTTCAACAACATTTAACCATGTAAGCAATATAATTACCAACCATAGAAAGATATTCATACACAATGACACAATAACACAAGATATGTTGACTAGAGAACCTCTTGATCAAAGAGTAAACCTTGGTGGGAATGATGCCCACAAAAGATGCACTAATATGAATATTCCTTGTGAAAGGATGGACTATGTTAGGAGTCTTATGAAATATATTCAGTACATATAAATCCCTGTTAGGAGATTTTGAATCCCTGTTAAAAGATTCTAACCCTGTTAGGAGTTATGGAAGACAAAAGGACCCACTGCCCAAACAACTTTAGGGTAAGATCACTGAACTCACTGTCCAAATAATCTTTTCATTATTCAATAGAATAATATGTTACCTCTTCTCTGACTATGCCAAACCGCACTCACTGCTACATCAGATCTCACTTTCAGATCTCTGTACTTCGTATGTCTTCCTTCACAATTTCGCTCTCATACTTAGCTCTTTTCTTCACTTCATGCATACTGAATCACACAAAAAATCTAAAACAAGGAAAAAAAATTCCTTCCTTTATACCATACTCAAATAATTACAAATGAGTCGACACATAATTACAAAATAAAAGTTTCCACACGCTACATCAAAATTACACAAAACTGTCAGCTTCCAAATACAATAACTCTTCACTCGTGCAACCTCAAATTTGCACTATGAACCATGTCACTAACAATGTCTCAAACTTCTCTTTAACTATGAAAAACCAGATTCCATCTCGATTAGGGGATATCATCCAATTTCCAAAAACCGCTACTCAGGAACATTGCCTGAATACTGCTTCCACCAAAATGCTCATAACTTTCATGAATAAAATAATTACTGTCTGCACTCTTAACCAAAGACATATAACATATCAAAGAGTATAAACTCAACATTGCATATCTCCAACTACAATATCCCATGTGCGCTAATCAAAACATTGTCTTCTTCTTTGCAAGTCTCTAGAAGATCACTGTGTTGACATCAATGACAATCATAGTCATGAATGCAACAACAACTGCTACAGAATGACTGCCAAAGATTCAACATTCATTCCTAACAATCTCCCCCATTGGCATTGATGACAACATAGATGAAAAACATCCAATGTTCCAAAAATCCAATACTGCAACACTGCTTCTTCAAATCCTCTTCATCAGTCAAATATTGCTTTGTTATCCTGTTCAGTTCTCTCCAAAAGATGGTACAAGTGGTTTTTCATGTACACTTCTCCCCCATTGACATCAATGACAAAAATTTTATCACTAAGTCAACAACAACTTAATGTCAAAAGACACTATTCAGAAAATACATTCACAAGAGTCCTCATGACTCAGGTCAGATACACATACTCCTCCATAGAGGAAGTACCAACATCCAATCCAGAAGAAAGATAAGGATCATATACCATTGGATGGATGCAACCAACTACATCATTACTCAAAAGTAGGCTGGGGCATAATCCCAATCATACCTCTTAGATACTCAAATGTATCCTTAGGCAAAGGCTTAGTAAATATGTCTGCTATCCGTTCCTTTGTGCTTATATATCGGTCTAACTTCTTTCTCAACAACTTTCTCTCTTACAACATGATATTTGATCTCTATATGCTTTGTCTTAGAATGTAATACAAGATTCTTAGACATACTAACTATGCTGGTGTTGTCACAATGTATGACAACAGGCTCAACAAACTTAATTCCAATACCCTTTAGCATTTGCTTCATCCAAATTATCTGGTTACAATTGTTTGCTACTGCTACATACTCTACTTGTGCTGTGCTCTATGAAATACAATTTTGCTTCTTTCTTAGCCAGGAAACTAATCTTCCTCCAAGAAAAAAGGCTCCACCACTAGTGCTTTTCTTGTCATCAACACTACCTCCCCAATCAGCATCTGTATATGCACATAGGGTAAAATCATCAGATTTTTCATACCACAATCCATAATCCATTGTGCCTCTTAAATATCTTAGTACCCTCTTTACTGCTGCATAATGTGACTCTCTAGGTTCAGCTTCAAATCTTGCTACCATTCCAACTGAATGCTGTATATCCGGTCTAGTGTGTGTTAAGTACTCCAATCCTCCAATCATGGAGCTATATTTTTTCTGCTCAACTACCGATGTTTCATCTTTGCTAGATAGTTTGTGTCCTATAACCATAGGTGTTCCAATTGGTTTACAGTTCTCCATTCCAAATATTTTTAGTAAATCATTCAAGTACTTTGTCTGACATACAAAGATACCATCATTATTCTGTGTTATCTGTAATCCTAAAAAGTATTTCATCTCACCAATCATACTCATTTCAAATTCAGTCTTCATTTCATCAGCAAATTTGTCACTAGCTTCATCTTCTCCTCCAAAGATAATGTCATCAACAAAAATAACTATAACCAACAAACCATTTTCAATTTCTTTTATGTACAGATTGCTATCAACTATTCCTTTAGTAAATCCTAATTTCAACAAATACTTATCCAGTCTAGCATACCAAGTTCTAGGTGCTTACTTTAGTCCATATAATGCTTTCTTTAGTTTACATACTATATCTCTTTTTCGAGTAAAGGAAAACCTTCAGGCTGCTCAATGTAGACTTCTTCTTCCAATTCACCATTCAGAAATACAGACTTCACATCCATCTGATACACTTTAAATTTCTTGAAAGATGCATAAGCCAAAAACATTCTTACTGCTTCAAGTCTTGCTACTGGTGCAAAAGTTTCTTCATAGTCAATTCCTTCTTGCTGTGAGTATCCCTTACATACCAATCTTGCTTTGTTTCTTACCACTTCTCCTTGTTCATTCATCTTGTTTCTAAATACCCATTTAGTTCCAATCACATTCTTGTCTTTAGGTCTAGGGACCAATTCCCATGGCTTGTTCTTTTCAAATTGATCTAGTTCTTCTTTCATAGCATTAATCCAATGTTCATCTTCACAAGCTTTACTAGTAGATTTAGGTTCAATTTGAGAAATCAAACATAAATGTACCTTATTACGAGTTAGAACTCCTCTATCCAAACTTCCAATAACTTTTTCAACAAGATGGTGTCTTGATAGATACCTGTTCGGTGTCATAGTCACAGATCTTGTTTCAACTATAGATTCTTCTCTAGATTCCTCTCTAGTTTCTTTTGTAGGATTCTCATTCAATAATTCACTATCAATCTCATAGAATAATTCAGTAGATTCAGTGTTAGGTTGAGGATGAGCTTCTTCATCAAATTCATAATCAAGCATTCTTTCCTAAATTTTGAACTTCTCATCAACTTTAACATTTGCGCTCTCAACAATAGTTTTAGTTCTCTTATTGTAACATCTATATGCTTTTCTTTTCAAAGAATATCCAAGAAAAAATCCTTCATCACTTCTAGGATCAAACTTTCCAATATCATCATCTCTCTTTATATAACATTTGCTTCCAAAAATTCTAAAATACTTAACTGAGGGTGCATGTCCAAACCATAATTCATAAGGTGTCTTGTGTGTGTCTGCTCTGATTTGTACTCTGTTCATTGTATATACTATTGTATTCACTGCTTCTCTCCAGAATGTCTTTTCCAAATCATTTTAAAATAACATAGCTCTTGTTGCTTTATTCACTGACCTGTTTCTTCTTTCTGTAATACCATTTTGTTCAGGTGTTCTAGGGGCTGAAAATTGTCTCTTAATACCATTCACTTCACAAAAAGTGTTAAACTCTCTAGAAGTAAATTCACCACCTCTATTAGATCTCAAACATTTAATCTTCATTGTAGATTCATTCTCAACTTTATTCTTAATGATCTTAAACTTATCAAATGCTTCAGATTTTTCTTTTAGAAATGAAATCCACATCGTTCTTGTAAAATCATCAACAAGAATCATAAAATACCTTTCTCCATAGAATCCTCTAGTCCTGGTAGGACCGCTCAAGTCTGTATGAACAATCTCTAACTTCTCTACCGATGTGAACTTCTTATTAGGAAATGAACTTCTCTTCTGCTTAGCCATCACACATTCTTTGCAAATCATGTTCGTAGGCTTCATAATTTTAGGCAAATCCCTTACTGTAAGTGTAGTACTTACTTTCACAATGTTATAAAAGTTTATATGATAGAACCTTCTATGCCATAACCAACTTTGATCAATCTTAGTAATCAAACATGTCATCTCAGTAGGATTCAACTGAAATATATTACCTCTGGTTCTAGATCCAGTTTCAATCAGATTTCCATCTTTATCCTTTATCACACAAGTTTTCTCAATAAACCAAACTTGATATCCCTTATCAACTAACTTTCCAACACTCAAAAAATTATGTTTCAATCCATCAACAAAGTAAATGTCATCAATATTAGTCTTTCCATCAAGAGTAATAGATCCTATACCTTTAATCAAACAAGGTGCATTGTTACCAACTCTAACAAATCCTCCATCATAATTGTTAAACTTTATGAACATTTTCATATCTCCATTCATATGATGTGAACAACCACTGCCTATAATCCAATCAGATTTCTTTTCAACTTGGGAAACTAAGGCTTTTTCATCCTTAACATTAGATTCAAGATTCTCTTCTTTAATTGCTATAAATCCTATTTCATCATTATTCTCAGTATCACTTTCACTCAAAGTTCTTTCAATACTAGCTTCAAGATCTTCATCATTAGCATAATAACATTCCTTAGATCTTCTAGGCTTGAAATTATTTCTGTACTTCTTAACTCTCTTAGGACATTTAGATGCAAAATTACCATATTCTTGACAAGTCCAACATTAAAATTTTTTCTTACCGTCTGGTTCTCTTTTCACAAGGCAATACCTTCTTCAATCTTCTTGTCTTCTTCATTTCTAGATCTGCTGCTGGCATAATCTCCACTCACATTGGCACTTCTTGACAAAGTAGGACAAACACTAAGAGCACTGAATGCTATCTCCATTCTAGGTAAATCTCCTGATACCCTAAGGTTCATTTTTGCTGCTTCTAATCTTCCAAGAAGAGTCTCTCTTGTAAAGTTCATAGTACAAGGTATAAATTGTTCAATCATCCGTGTTGTCTACTTAAATACATGAGTCAATGTCCTTAGAATTTTCCATATCACTTCATTCTCTATTTTTGATCCTCCACAAGATTTTATCCCTGCAACAATTTCTGACATTCTACCAATGTAGGTTCTAAAAGATTCATCTTCCATCATTCTAATATCCTCAAATGCACATATCCAATTATTTAATCTAGCTCTCTTTGCATGTTCATCACCTTCAAAAGTAGATTGTAAAGCTTTCCAAATTTTATGAGATTTTTAAAAACATTTTACCTGATTGTATTCATTCTCCAGAAGTGCTATCAAAAGTGCTTCTCTTGCAAGTATGTTACACATGAATAGATCAACCTCATCTTTTGAACTTGATTCAAGATTATCTTCTTCAATGATAGTCCTATCATTCTTTGTAATCAACCAATAACTTGGTCCTAAACATAGTAGATGTGTCTTCATCTTTTCTTTCTAGCTGTCAAAATTTACTCCATCAAACTTAGGGCTTTCTTTCCTGAAATTCCCCATGGATCTCCTTAAATTGTTAAACTTTCCTTTCAAGGACCTACTGCTCTGATACCAATTGTTAGAAAGTAAAGTCCATCAAGATAACTGAGAGGGGGGGGGGGGGGGGGTGAGTCAATTATCAGATAATTATAAATTTTATCAACTTCAACAAAATTTAACCATGTAAGCAATATAATTACCAACCATAGAAATATATTCATACACAATGACACAATAACACAAGATATGTTGACTAGGGACCTCTTGATCAAAGAGTAAACCCTGGTGGGAATGATGCCCACAAAAGATGCACTAATATGAATATTCCTTGTGAAAGGATGGACTCTGTTAGGAGTCTTATGAAATACATTCAGTACATATAAATCCATGTTAGGAGATTTTGAATCCCTATTAAAAGATTCTAACCCTGTTAGGAGTTATGGAAGACAGAAGGACCCACTGCCCAAACAGCTTTAGGGTAAGATCACTGAACTCACTGTCCAAATAATCTTTTCATTATTCAATAGAATAATATGTTACCTCTTCTCTAACTATGCCAAACCACACTCACTACTACGTCAGATCTAACTTTCAGATCTCTGTACTTCGCATGTCTTCCTTCACAATTTCGCTCTCATACTTAGCTCTTTTCTTCACTTCATGCATACCGCATCACACAAAAACTCTAAAAAAAGGAAAACAAATTACTTCCTTTATACCATACTCAAATAATTACAAATGAGTCGGCACACAATTACAAAATAAAAGTTTCCACACGCTACATCAAAATTACACAAAATTGTCGACTTCCAAATACAATAAATCTTCACTCATGTGACCTCAAAGTTTTCACTATGAACCATGTCACTAAAAATGTGTCTCAAACTTCCCTTTAGTTGTGTGAAACTAGATTCCATCTCGATTAGGAGATATTATCCGATTTCCAAAAACCGCTACTCAGGAACACTGCCTGAATACTGCTTCCACCAAAATGCTCATAACTTTCATGAATAAAATAATTACTATCTGCACTCTTAACCATATACATATAACATATCAAAGAATATAACCTCAATATCACATGTCTCCAATTGCAATATCCCATGTGCGCTAATCAAAACACTATCTGCTTCTCTGCAAGTCTCCAGAAGATCACTAGGTTGACATCAATGACAATCATAGTTATGAATGCAACAACAACTACTACAGAATGACTACCAAACATTCAGCATTCATTCCTAACACTATGATCCCAAATCAATCTCACATTAGTCAAAGAGGGGCAAATGTATGCACCCTAAAATGGTCGCCTAGACTTTGGGCCCCCATTCAACAATTTATCAATTTCCTGAATCAACATTTTCAATTCAATATCAATTTCCTTGATCAAATCCCTCTTTCATGCTCCACCCTTGATTAAATCTTTTGCCTCTTAATCTCCATGGCCCACTTATCTTTAAAAAAGAAGGTTCTTTTCTCACTCTAAGGATCCACTTTTGAATACTAATCTTATGCTGCAAGTTTTCTTAGAGACATTGGAGCTTTGGAGATCTTGTTGCATTTAGTTTTCATTCTTGCATTCTTAGTTTAGCTTTCATGGCATCTAGCTTAGTTTCTTTTATGCTCTAGATTAGCCCACATAGCTTAATTAGCAAGGCTTGTAATACTTTCATTTCCATAGCTTACTTGCATCTTCATTCTTAGCATAGTTGCCTTGCATTTCCATTGTTGATTCTTGAAGATATTGACATTCTTGCCCTTGTCTCTTTGAATCTTTTATTGTGTGGTTTAGTAGCAAGGTTGTATGATTCAATAGCTCTAGTTGAGAGCACTATACACATCCTTGTGACTCCATGCCTAGGGAGCTCTAGGTCACTTTCTCAAAGTTTCCAATTCATGGATTCCCTTGGAAGTAATGACTTAGAGAAGTGCACAATTTGAGTGTACAGTCATCAAGATAAGATGAGACATCAATAATCAAAGCAATCAGACATTCTTTGAGCCAACATGATTCAAACATTGATTCAAAGAGGGGAATTTGTATACACTTGAAAATGGTCAAGGAAAATCAAAGCAAGCAATTGAGGATCAAAGCGTGAATTAATTGAAATTAAGGCAATTGGGTTAATTAAATAAAAAATATCAAATAATTATGCAATTGATTTTAATCAAATAATTATATAGTTAAATCTAAATTTAATCCAACCCATTCAAAAAGGAGACATGGATAAATAAATCAATTAGATAAATCCTATTATTCTCACCAACAACATGAGGGAACAACAAAATCAACCAATGGGGTGAGAGTATTTGAATCACATGGATCACTCAAGAGGCTATTCTACCTCCACCATCCAATTTGCCTTTGCTATCTTGACCGTCCATTCTTGTCTCTTTGTCCCAACATTTGAAGCCACCAACTCAACTCACCTCTAATAATGAGTCAATCTAACTCACATTTAACTCACCTTCCTAATTTCAGGAGTCCTTTAAATAAAGGGCATCAATAGAGAAAATGGATCCATTATCTTAGAGCATCATTATTATAGAAAATTTGTTGTGAGCTTAGTATTTTCATTTGAGAATTTGCATTGAATAGTGATCATAATGGAGTAATTTAGCATAATTGAGCTAGAATAGGCATAGATCTTTATTTTCTCATTCTAGGAATGTCACTAATAGATGATAATCTAAGAGCATTTAATTATCTTTTCTAGTTATATATCCATAGGATGCTTATTATCTTGATTTCAATTCAATTTTCTTTAAATTTTTATATTTCCTTACATTTGAATTGATATTTTGATAAACTAATCCTATGAAGGTATTTTACATTCACAAATACATTATGAGAATATATTGAATAACCGTGAAGGATCAAATTTAGAAGCCTAAGAGAAATTCCTAGAAAGCATACCAAAGATTATTATAAAAGAAAAAAAAATGTTTAAAGAAAAATTCACTAAGATAGAAATAGAAACAATAATTCACACCCAGATAAAGCCCTAGGACCGAATGGATTTCCAACATTCTTTTCCCAAAAGTGTTGGTACTTTTTTAGGAGATGAATTAGTAGAGGCAATAGAGAGTGTAATAAATTTAGGTAGACTACTTAAGAAAGTGAACATCACATTTATAACTCTCATTCCAAAAAAGGAGAAATCTAAATTTTTTTATGAATTCATGCCAATTTCACTTTGCAATACAATTTATAAAATACTCATGAAATCCATGGAAAAATGAATTAAGAACATACTACCAGATATTATAGTAGATAAAAAAATAGGGTTTATCCTTGGTAGATCCATATTCAATGGTGTGATCATAGCACAAGAGGTCATCCATACCATACAACAAAATAAAAAGCTCAATAAGTTGATAAAGCTAGAGATTAAAAAAGCCTATGAAAAATTTGATTGGATTTTTATATGTAAATATTCAAAAGCATTTAGCTTTGCTAAACAATGGATAAAACTCATATTTGAATGAATCTCAAGTCTAAGGATCTCAGTATTGGTTAATGGTATGCCAAAAGACTTCTTTAACCTCTCAAGAGGACAAAGACAAGGAGATCATATATCTATTTTCCTCTTTATCATTATAATAGAGGTCCTAGGAAGGTTCATCATACAAGAAAAGGATAACAAACTACTAGAAGGAATTATAATAACTAATTAATTAGAACCAATTACACATCAATAATTTTTTGATGATACAATGCTATTTGGGAAGGGGAAAAATCAAGAATCCAAGGAATTCAAAAAGCTACTAAATTTGTATACAAAGGCATTAGGACAAGAGATTAGTCAAGAAAAATTAGAGATATTCTTCTTTAACACGGGGAAGAGAATAGATAATAAAATCTGCAATATTCTAAACTTTAGAAAAGGAGAATTACCTTGCAAATATTTGGGGCTTCTTCTAGATAAAGGGAGTAAAACCAATAAATTATGGGACATTATATTAACTAATATAGAAAGAATAGTTGAATCATGGAAAGGAAAATGACTCACTTCATTAAGAAGAGAAACAATGCTAAAACCAGTTCTCTTAGCCATGCCCATTTATCAATTATCTTGCATAATTTTCCTTGGAGGAAAAAATGACAAAATAGAAAAAAATCTAAGATCTTTTTTCTGGCAAGGGGCAACATAAAAGAAAAAGATAGCCATGATTTCCTCAGAAAAAAATTGCAGACCAAAAGATGAAGGAGGCCCAGATATAAAAGTTTTAGAGAGAAGAGTAAGGCACTAGGGGCCAAACTAGTTATGAAAATGTATAAAGATCCCAAGTTGAAATGGGCTAAAATTTAAAGACACAAATGTCTAAACGGGGAAGACTCAGTAAATGTTTTTAGAAAGAATACTCCACCAAAAGGATCAAGGGTGTGGAACTTTATGATGGAATGTAAAGATATTATAATAGATAAGCTAACTTGGGATGTATCTGTTAGAAATAGGGAATACTGAGAGGAGGGGGTGAATTAGTATTCTACAAAATTTATCTTTTGCCCAATTATGGATATAACAGATTATCTTTACACATGCATAACATAAGAAGCTAAACAACATGCATAGCAATAAAACTAAAGAACTCATAACACATGATTTGTTCTCGAGGAAACCCTGGCCAAGGGAAATCCTCGGTGGGGATGGTACCCACAAAGATCCACTAATCAAAAGTATCCTGTTAAGGATGTTGACCCTGTTAAGAGTCTATTACAAGCATATAGTGTATCAGTCCTGATTAAGGGACTATAGGCCTTGTTAGAAGCCTCAACCCTGTTAGGACTTGGTAGTACCAAATGTGATTACCAGCTGAGCCCATTGCCCAAACAAGTAATGTACAATATACACTAATTAAAAAAGAGGTCAAGGTACATAACCTTATACTGCTTGCATCAATATCTCTTCACTTTTCTTTCACTATCACTATTACATATACATCATAGATCTCGCATATTACATCCCTCTTTCTTACATTTTACAATTACATTTATACAAGTTATTAAGGCTAATAACTTTACTTGGTCGGCTGCCATATTAAAAAATAACTTTATCCAAGGGTAAACATCTAGGATGTCATCCCTTTATATTGTTAATTCATTATTTTGATAAACAAAATAATCCCTTAACTCTTTACTAGTTCTGCCTTCATATTCTGTCTTGTTGGCTTCACACTGTCTTCGGTAAAACTGTCATAACTTCTTTCATACATGCCGTACTGACTTGCACTTTGAGATGGGTCATCATTAGTCACCATAGAGTCTATGTTCAAGTGCAAAAGAAATGAAATCACTCCAATCAATGTTGCAAAAAAAACTATCTCCAGGTACACTGGTAAAAATACTCTCTCACACTTAGACAAATTTGCAATGCGCTTTGTCATACTTGCTCTCTGACTTGTGTGATCTTCATGTGGATCATATGTTGTCATAATGACAACATCTATGCAATAAACTCAGCCAAATTTCCAACAATCTCCCCCTTTGTCATTAGTGGCAACATATGAGAAAATTGGCTAAGTGTGCAACTCCAAAATCTCAAAATCGTCAAAATTGTGGCCATAGTATAACATATATATACTATCCTTATAACTCCTCAAAAATATTATCTCTAATACAATACTCCCCCTAAGAGTATCAATCCTTATCATATACTATCAATTTTATGCTCTAAATATCTCTCCCCCTTTGACAACAATGACAAAATAACGGTAGAGAGGGCTGCAAAATTGTATCACAAAAAGTTATACCTCAATTTATTTATTACAAAGCCGGTAGGCTTGCAACACAATCTACAAAATCTTTCTTCATGGTTTTTATCTCCTTTTCCCATGATTTCTTAATGGAATCTTCCACATTGAGTAGTGCACTCAGTCCATAAGATGCTATTTGACATGCTTGGAGGTTTTCAAAGTTAAATTTTTGAAAATACGTCTTAGTTGTAAGACAATCTTCCAACTGCTCTTCAATAACACTTAACTTCATAGAAGTATGATCTCTCAAAAGAGTATATCTTCTTAGTTTCCTGTCTTTCTCATCTTGTAAAATTTTGATTTCATCATACAGATGCCTAACTTTCTTCTCAACATTACAGACCTTCACATTAGGGTTAGATAGAAGGTTTGTTTCATTTAGAATCTCTGCTTCCTTCAATTTTATCTTCTGATCTTCCTTAGCTGTCAAAGTCTCTAATTTTGTACACTGTATGTACAAAGATTTTCCTATTTCCAAATGTTTCCTCAAATCTTTGATACATATATCAAGAGTATTGATATCATTGCTGATGTACTGACTGATGTTCAATAGCATTCTAGCCTCATAGTCTACCTGTGCTTTCACTTTTGCAATATCAGCTAGGTTAGTGAACTCATCATCAAAAGTGCTCATCACTTTCTTTGCCTTCTCCATAGGGTCTGCTTCTACAATCTATGTGGTAACAATACTTTGTAGCTTTTTAGTGAGGTCCTTCAGACATCCTTCAAGACTCTTAAATTTCTTATTCTTCCCAATGATTTTGTTCAAAGATGTGATCAATTCCATCTGATCATCATCATCCACTTCTTTTCCCAAATCCTCAAACAAAGATCCAGTTTGCTTCTTTTTAGTTTCAGGAGTAAGACTAATTTCTTCTATAGAGGGTATAGGTGCTTGTACTTTTGATACTTTGGGTTCTTCAACAATAAATCAGGTTTGCTCTGCTTCTGCAGTTCTATTCGGTTCATCAAGAGCCGAATCGTCAACAATGCTCTCTAGATTCTTGAATACATTATCATCAGTATCCAAGGTGATCTTTGTACCTTCAACATTCATAGATTCTTCTTCAATGTTTATAGCAAGTGGAGATGGAATATTCTCTTGTTCTGCTTCTTCTACTTTCTCTACTACAATTGATGTCTCTCCAATAATTTCTGCCATAACTTTAATTATTGCTTGTTTAGTCTCTGCATTCACTTATTCATATTGTCCTGCCATGATCTGAATGGTTCTCATTTTTGTCCTTAAATGGGTGCTAAGGGGCTTCAAAATTTGTTTAAGATGATCATCATCTCTTACATCACATAGTTTCTTCACAAGATTCTCTCTGATAGATTTGTCTTCTTCTTGTGCTCTCATCTTCTTGTTAACAAGTTTCTTCAATAAGTCATTAGGTATCTTTCCCTAAATAGTGTCAAACTTCTTATTAGCCAGAATCAAATGCTTGACCACTGCATTTTTAAGATTCAATTTATTAGAATAGTCATAAAGGTCATAGTATTTATTCATTTTAGTGAAGTCTCCATCTTTTATAATTTCATCATTCACTCTCTCAACTCTAGGTTTCCATTCTTTCTTCATCACAGAAGTGTCATCATCTTTAATTTCTGCAATTTTCCTAGGTACTGGTGGCACCAAAGTTTTTTGCCTCTTACCAGGTCCAGTAGCAATTTCTTTCACTCTCTTGCTTGGTGCGGAGAAGGTAGATCTAGTAGGTTTTCTTACTACTTGTTCCTTCTCAAGTTCCTCTACTTTCACCTTGATTGGTACTGCACTAGATGATAAGGGAGGTACAGACAAAATCTCTTTCTATCTGATATCTCTGATTACTGCTGTTGTTTGCTTTTCCACTAAGAATTCTCTCTCTATCATTCTTGTATCCTTTAATATTTTCTTAATAGTTCTCTCAACTCTTTTCTTAGACTGTTTCTCCTTAAGTATAGCCTTTGTGGAGTTAAAATTTTCTTCAAAAGTTCCAAATCTATTACTGTAAGTGTCAACCTTGCACTTAAGTAGCCTATTCACATATTCTTTTGTCTTAGTTTCAGATATTTCATAGCCAAGAGGGTCTATGAACTCAATTCTAGGTTCAACTACTTCAATGTATGTAAAGTTAGTGTCAACCATAAAACATACTTCATTCTTATATTTCTCCACAAGAGACTGTGGAATCCTTGATCTGCTAGACACAATATTCTAAAATTTCTTAATAACAAGTATTGCACTCTTATTAACATTGTAAATAACATGCTTTCTGTATACTACATTAATCCTTTCCATTTTAGTTTGTCCATCATTCCAATCATTTCCTATGGTGTAAGGAAATATCCTCAAAAGATGAAAAAACATGTAAGTGATCAAAGATGAAAATCTAAATTTTGCATACTTTGTCTTCTTAATCTTCTCCAAGTTCTCAAACAATTGAATTCTCAGAATTTCACACATATCAACTGGCACTTTGTCAAAACACATCAAATAAGCTATGTGTACCATTCCAGCTCTCATGTCATCCTCTCTTGAATTTGCACAAAACTTAGTTGTTAGAATTTTGCATAAGTATCTAACATCATGTTGTTGGATCTTACTAATTACAATTCCTCTGCCATTATAGGATGAATTAGTGTTATCAATGAATATTTTTCTCATATTCTTCTCATTTAAAGGAATAGCTCCAAATTTAGATAGTCTAGTGACTTCATGAATCAAATTAGCTGTAATGTCTATCACTCTATCTTCTAGCCAAAACTTCCCATTATGAATTCTGCTAAGGATTATCTTAGTGCATTCTTCATTATCAAACTCATACTGCAATTCATACTTAACAATCTCATTGTCTTTCAAATGATCATATCCTTCTTTTAATGACATGTCCTAGTTGTAAATCTTCTCATACTCATTTGTAAAATCACTATCATTGATGGTTTCTAACTTGCATCCAAGATAACTTCTTACATTCTCTAAATGCAAAACTCCATCTGGTACGGATGATAAAGCTAACTTAGGGTCTTGTTCCAAGGGTTCTACTAGTTCCCTCTTCATTCTAGGTCTATTTTTATCTTTGACATTGTGAATTAAAGATACATCCATGATTACTTCAAATTCCTTTTACCGATTCATAGATCTGTCAAGTAAAATACCTCAATTTTGCAATTTTAGGGCTTGCGTAGATTCGAGGCTCAAATCCTTCACCAAATCATTGCAAAAATCTTCCAATCACTTCTCTTTGATCTCCTTAACCCTTGTATTCACTTTGATGATGAAATAACATTGATCATAACCTTTTATTACTTCAATCTCACTTAGGTCTGACATCACATTCAATTCTTTTGCCATTTCTTTCCAAAAAGCTATTTTTGCCATCCTGCAAAACTTAAAACTTCTTGCGATCTTGCAAAACATAATATTTTTCTTTGCGCTCTTAACCATAGCATTAGAATATCATAAACTACCTTCCATTAACTATGCAAGACTCAACTCATCATAAATCTGCTTCTACCCTAATCTAAGTTCCTAATCTACTATAATTTTCATAAATTAAGTGCTTTGAGATAGGTCAGGTAAGGATTCATTCTTACTGTATACAAATAAATGTACCTTCATAGAATTAGTGTTAATCAATGACAAATAAATGAAATAAGAACTAAATACAATCACAATTGAGCAAATATTTCACAATATCAAAGACTAATTGAGCATCCTATGGCTCTCTAATTAGAATGAATAATGAAGCTCTTAGCAAGCTCACTAATGACAGTTCTAATATGAGAATGATGATGATAAGACAATGCTAATGCTAAAGCTCATAATTATCAATATGAAATACTAAAATTGCTCTCAAAATTCTTTCTAAATTCAAATTGCAAGAGGTTTGATGCAATTCTCAGATAGGTGGTTGATGAATTATGAAGGATTTTAGCCTTCCTTTTATAGATTTTCCCAATGTGAGGGGGTGTGGTTGCATTTGATCATGGTTGAGTTGGGGTTAAGGTTTTGGTTCCACCCTTTGAAGACAAAGCAAAGTTTGTGTCCTCAAAGCTTGGGACAAGTAGACAAGATGGATGGTTGAGATTCTCTTTCCCTTTGAGTGATTGAGATTCAATTTGACTTGATCCATGTGAGTGTCTTTCTTTTAATCTCATTGGTTGATTGATTTTCCTCTCGTTTTGGGTTGTTGAGAGTAATTGATTTTAATTAATTGATTTAATTGATTTTATTTAGCCATGCACCCTTTGAATGGGTTGAATTAATTTAATCACAAACTATACAATTAATTAAATTAATTGTATTTTGATTTGATTGCACTTGAGTAAAATGCTCTCAATTTTGATTGATCTTTATTTAGGATTTGATTTTCATTTTGATTGGCTAATTATGCATTGTGATTCAATTGATTCAATTATGTCCTTGATTTACTTTGATTTTACTTCATTTTCTTTGAAGTATCGTTAAATTGTCTTTGTCCATTTTTAGGTGATTACAAATGCCCCTCTTTGAGTTGACGTGTGAAGCATGTCGATTCAAAGAATATTCTAATCTTGCTTGATTGATAGGTCCTGATTCAACAATGGTTGATCTCTGATGTTCATTCTTGATGTATTTTGATGGTCGATCCTTTGATTTTTGATATGAAATTTATGCCGATAATGATTGATATGAAACTCTCCTGATTGATATGGTTCCTGATTTAATGATTGGATTTGATATGATGCCCCTTTCATTTTTTATTATGAAAATTTTTCTGATTAAAGCTTTTGCCTTGATTCGATGATTGGTCATTAATCTCATTTGATGTTATTGATTTTGTTGATCTAATAATGTGATGGTATGCCCCCTCAGAAATGAAACATATGTTTGTTTTTAATTTGATATGTTTTCATTTCTGAAAAACACTTTTGATATGCCCTACTTCATAAATTGCCTCTCTTAACTGGGATAGATTAATATAGGTCAAAGTTCAATTTTCACCCAAGAATTAGGTCAAATTAGCATAAATAGGTTGAAAAACTTAATTTTACTATTCATTTTTACTTTCTTCTTCAGTGATTTTGCTCTGGTCCCCTGCTGTTTTTCATGATGGTTGTGCCTATTTGAGAGCATCGATTCAAGCAGTGTCGGAGATATGCTAGACCACCTGACTATGGAGCTTCGGTAAGTGGTTTTTGATTCTTGATAGTGCATTTATTATACCTTAAGTAGCATGTATTGCTTTTCCAAATTTCAACGATGCTTTGAATTATTTCATTCATGCGTACGGAAATTTTAATGTCACTTAGCATTTTTAAATGTCACATCCACGGTTTTGAATGTCACTTAAGAAAAATTTAGTGTCACTTAACACATTTTCATTGTTGCTTATGATTAATTAGTTCACGTGTAACCCTAGTTAAAAAACTAAGTTTACCATCTGCTCACGCGTTGAAAACCCTAGCACTTTTTAATGTCACCTATCAACAATTTGTTGTCACCTAGCTTAAACGAGTGTCGCCTATGAAACTTTTGTCGCGTAATAGAAAAGTAATGTTGCCTATCAAAATTTTTGTGTTGCGTAAGATAAATGTCACCTGCGATGAGGAAAATCACGCCTGCAACATGTTTCACAAAATTTTCAATCATACTTGACTATTTTTCCTTAATCTTCTCCAAGTTTTCAAACAACTGAATTCTCAAAATTTCACACATGTCAACTTTAACTTTGTCAACACACATTAATTAGGCTACATGTATCATTCTAGCTGCCATGTCATCTTCTCTTGAGTTTGCACAAAACTTAGCTGTAAGGATCTTGCACAAATATCTAACATCATCTTGTTGTATCTTGCTAATTACTATTCCTCTGCCATTGTAAGATGATTTTGTGTTGTCTATAACTATTTTTATCATTCAAAGGTATGGCTCTAGTTTTAGATAGACTAGTTACCTCATGAATTAGGTCAGCTGTGATTTATATCACTCTATCATCTAACCAAAACTTCCCATTGTGAATTCTGCTTAAGATTATCTTGGTGCATTCTTCATCATCAAACTCATATTGTAAAGAATACTTAATAATCTCATTATCTTTCAAATGTTCAAACCCTACTTTCAATGACATATCTTGGTTGTAAATCTTTTGATATTCTTCTGTAAAATCACGATCACTGAGAGTCTCAAGTTTACATCCCAAATAGCTTCTAACATTTTATAAGTGTAAAAATCTATCTGGTACGGATGATAAAGCTAACTTAGGGTCTTCCTCCAAGGGTTCTACTATTTCCATTTTGATTTTAGGTCTATACTTATCTCTGACATTATGAATCAATGAAACATACATGACTTCTACAAATTCTTTAACCAATTTATAGATCTGCTAAGTAAAATACCTCGATTCCATGATTTAGGGCTTGTGTAGATTTAGCATGAAAATCCTTCACCAAATCCTTGCAAAACTTCTTTCAATCACTACTCTTTGATCTCCTTAGCACTTGTATTCACCTTAAAGATCAAATAATACTGATCATAACCTTTTATTCTTTCAATCTCACATAAATCTGACATCGCATTCAATTCCTTTCCCGCTTCTTTCTGAAAAGTTGTTTCTGCTTACCTGCAAAACTTAAAACTTCTTGTGATCTTGCATAACACAATATTTTTCTATGCCCTCTTAACCATAGCATCAATACATCATATACTACCTTGCATTAATTGTGCAAGACTCAATTCATCATATATTAACTTCTACACTATTCTAAGTTCCTATTCTACTATATTTTTCATGAATTAAGTACTTTGAGAAGGGTTAGGTAGAGATTCACTCTTACCATTTGATACTTCACCTTTCTGATTATCTTCAGTGCTGAATGTGTCTCCTTGATCTGTGGCTTTAACAAACTTCACTTCTTCTGAGTTACTACTGCATCCTTTTTGACTGTTACTTGTACTTTCATTTCTCCTTGTATGACTTCTAGGGTTAGGATTAGGATGAGAAACCCTATTGTTCATTCTGCAAAACCTTGCTGTATGTCCAATCTTGTTACATATCTGAAAAACTATTCCATTGTTTCCATATCTTGGTCTAGACTGATTGATTTGTGATCTGTAGTTTCTGGCAAAGTGTCCAACTTTGTTGCATCTATAACATACTACTCCATTTCTTCTATTCATATCTTCAGTAGGTCTTTTATCTACATGGTTAGTATTTATAAACATTCTACTACTATTATTATTCTCAATAAATTTAGGTTTTCTACATTATATAGCTCTATGTCCAAAACCATGACAATTATAACAATAACCATTAAGGGGTTTAAATTGTAGGATTTGAGAGATACAAATCCACAGAACGCCAAGAATACTTGCATGCAAATAACCTGTTATAGGAGAGAAGTAGAAAGAAGCAAAAGGTAGAACTCAGAAGTTACTAAAAAATGAGAGCAAAATTATGATCCAAGTTAATGAAAAAAAGATTTACAAGGTTCAACCTATAAAGGTGAACAAAACCCTAAAGCCTAAAAAAGCTAGGTTGCACATTATAATTAATAAAGATATTAATTATAATGAACCTAAGAGATAGCTTAAGAAAAAAGAGTAATAAATAACTTAATTAATTAAACTGAAGTGATTTAATTAATAAGTGTAAAATATAATTACTCTAACATAAATTGCTTACCTATGCAATCTTTCTTCATATGACCAAAAGTATTACAAACAAAGCATCTACCTTTAAATTCTCTTTGTGTACCTTTAGGTGACTCCTCTTTCTTAGGTGGTTCTTCTTCTTTAGGTGCATCTTTAGATTTATCAACTTTATCAGACTTCTTTTCATCTATACTTTCAGATACTTTTAGATCTAGTTCCTTGCTTTCTTCATTTACTTTAGATGAGTTGAATCCAAGACCAATTTAATCATAGAATGGTTTTTGGTAAGACATTTGTTCATCAATCTTCTCACTAGTTGAATATAATCTTTCAAGTTGGTTCTTAGATTGAGTCAGTTCACCTTTCACAATTGTATTGTATTTCTCAAGTTCAGCATACTGCAAATTGACTTTCTCAAGTTCCGATGTCACTTTACCAAGTTTAGATTTTAGCCCTTCATTATCAAGCTTCAAATTTTCATTCTCAGATTTTAGATTTTCTTCATTCTTGCTATTTCCATCTTCCAAACTTAACTTCAGATTTTCTATCTTCAATTCATGTTTAAGGATCTCATTCTCTTTTTCTAGGTTGTCATCACAATCTTCAATTTGAATTTCGGATTCCTTTTCTGATTTCAGATCTTCTAATTTGTTTTTCAATTTATTAATGAGGTTCTTTGCATCATCATATTTTCCTTTTAGAGTGTCTCTTTCTTCAGTAAGCATATCAATTTGTTCAAGAGCTTCTTCAATATTCTTCTGTAGCTAATCCATATCCATAGAGATCTTACTCAAGCTGCTAGGCTTTCCTTGAATGATTCTTTTTCGAGTAACTAATCTCTAATACCAATTGTTAGAAATAGGGAATACTGAGAGGGGGGGCGAATCAGTATTCTACAAACTTTTACTTTTTCCCAATTATAGATATAACATATTATCTTAATGCATGCATAACATAGTAAACTAAAGAACATGCATAGAAATAAAACAAATGAACTCATAACACATTATTTTTTCTTGAGGAAACCCTGGCCAAGGGAAAACCCCGGTAGGGATGGTACCCACAAAGATCCACTAATCAAAAGTATCCTGTTAGGATCCTATTACATGCATATAGTGTCTCAATCCTGATTAAGGGACTTTAGGCCTGGTTACAAGGCTCAACCCTGCTAAGATTTGGTAGTACAAAATGAGAATACTAGATGAGCCCACTGCCCAAACAAGTAATGTACAATAGTTATAGATTACAAATAAGTCAAGGTACTTAACCTTATACTACTTACAACTTCGCATCAATATCTCTTCGCTTGCTTTTTCACTATCGCTATTTCTCTTACTTCTATGTGCATGTGTAATTACAATTACATCATTACATCTCTTTATACAAGTTATTAACACTAATAACTCTTACAGTCGGCTTGTCATATGCATTATAAAAAAATATATCTTTACTCAAGGGTCAAAATTGAGGATGTCATCCCTTTATATTGTTAAGACATTATTTTGGTAAACAAAATAATCTCTTAACTCTTTACCAATTCTGTCTTCATACTTTGTCCTATCGGCTAGACATTGTCTTCAGTAAAACTATCATAACTTCTTCTATACATGCCGTACTAACTTGCACTCTTAGGTGAGTCTTCCATAGTCAACATAGTATCTATGTTCAAGTGCGCAAGCACTGAACTTACTCCAATCATCATCGCTAATCAAAACTATCTCTGGGTATACTGGCAAAAATACTATCTCATACTTAGACAATTTTGCTTTGCGCTCTGTCATACTTGCTCTATGTCCTGTGTGATCTTCATGTAGATCATATGTTTCCATAATGACAAAATCTAAGTATCTTACTCAGCCAAATTTCCAATAGTTCCCCTAGAGATGATTTGATGAGTTAGATTACCCCAGAGGGGACATGTCAGATGAGGGAAGAGAGGGGTTATGAAGGGAGGGAGAGATTGTGGTAGAGATGGCGGGGATGCTAGTGGTAGTGGAGGTGGAAGTGATGGAGGTGCCAATGGAGGTAGTGGAGATAGATATGATCAATGGTGGAGGAGTTACTATTTCAGTTTACCCATTGATTCCTTCTGGTGGTGTGCCAATATTACCAATAGTAAGAGGGGGTGGAGATGAAAAAGATGTGGATGTGACTGGTAGTATCTCAAAATAGAAAGGTAGTAGTAATGATACTAGGAGTAGCCATAGTTCCATCTCTTCTAGTGGTGATGAGGATATGGGAGAGGAAGTAGGAGGAGATGATGTTGATTTGATGGATGTAGTGATGTGAGGAGATGATGCTAGACTTATGGATGTGGTGATGGGTGGATGTGATGAGACAGTGAAAGATATTCATGTCAAATTAATGTTGGGTTAGGAAAAGATCATGATTTTGACATAGACACTACAAATATTGATATTCTAAGACAACATTACAAATATATAAAGAGAAGATTAGATGGTGTTTGGAGGAGGGTTAAATGGGAAGAGGCTAGAGATGTGGAGGGTTATGGTATATTTACAATAGAAGATGTGTAGAGCCACTGGTATGCAAGGAGGGTGACCACTTTGGAGGCTAGGATATATTAGATGTAGAGAGAGATGGATCGGGAGAGAGATAGTATGAGGATAGAGGTATAAGAAGTAGAGGGTAGGGATCAGACTATAGAGGGTAGAGCTCAGGAAGAAAAGGTTAAGGAAAGAGGAAATTTATTTCTAGTGTACAGGATGTGACTACACAATATAGTTGATTGATAGACTTATTTAGGAAGGTACAACTACCAGTAGACATTCATGAGATATGTAGAGGGTGATAGACTATTGGCAGACAAATTATTATCAAGTTGTGCCTATTGCATAGAGAATTTTTAGTTATACTACCTCTCATCAGTCTTAGTGGAAGTAGAGATCTCAAGATAGTGGTGAAGTGATGCATCCTAGTAGAGAATCACCATTAGTGATAGGTTCTCCTCTAGGACATACCAGAGAAGGTAATTTAACTTTAGTAACACCTAGGCCTCATGGACTAAAGGGTGGAGGTAGTATTAGTTGATTTATTTAGACATCTTTCTGCATATATTTTGTGAGCTTGCAAGCTCTTCTTATGAATTTGTGTCATGACACATTTCAAGATATTTATATGATAAATTTTTGACAACCTTATATGATTCCTATGTGTTTAGGTTTATGATATTTACTTTATCTATGATTATGGAATCTATGATTTTTATGGGATTTAAACAATATTACAATATGCTTCTATGTTATGGATGTATGCACTTTCTATATGATGCGATGTCATGCTTATGTACTTTTATTTTTGTATTTTTCATCTACACTTTTTATGATGTGACTAGATGTGATGTAGATTAGATGAAATTATAAATGTTTTTGATGTTCTATGTACATTTACATGATGGATGGATGCATTATGATATGCATGTGTACTAATATATTGTGGATGTAGTGTTTTTTTTGTATCATGATACTCTATCACAAGGATTTATTTAGGATTGACGGAGAGAATTATTAGTAATGATAGTTAGGAGATGAGAGGAAAATGAGAATGAATCCTAATTGAAACCTTTCAAATTCTATTTACCATGTTTTAATTCCAAATGAATTGAACAACTTATTTTTCATCATTGAGACACTATATTATAGCAAAAACACATACCATCCTACCAAGATATGAATGATCTAGATATGATTATCCTCTTGCATTAAAAAATAACTCTAAACATATAAAGAATGTGGGCCAATCCATCTAGGTCGAGCATTTGGAGTTGATGTATGTGCAATGTATCACAACTAAAGTATCCATTGTAATTTTTCAATTGGATATTGTATATGGATGTGAAGAATCGTACCACATACACCCAGATTTCTCTTTTAAGACTTCATGAAAAACATCCCATAGACAAAAGAAAAAGAAAAAGAAGTCATGAACCATCTTGACATCTCTAATCACTTGTGGATATCTCAGAGGTGCATAATAACATGACTTACAAATATCAAAACATAATAAGACCAACTTGACTCAACAAGTTATAGCTATACTGATTACATGTTTGTATTTTTGGAGTAGTTCAAACATTGAATTTTGACATTTTTTAAATGGCTGGTTTCAATAATAAGGTACCTTGTATAAGAATGTCCCATCTAGTTTTGATTTTTCTCTCCCTTGTCTAAGATGACATGATTTTTGAGAAAAGAATTTTCTATGGGACTTGGTTGATAGATAAGACAGTTTGGTCAGTTTGGCTTAGGACCTGTTTAAGTAGTTTGACTATTTTGAATTGGTTCGATTGAAGTTCAGACTTGCTTTATGATTTCATTCAATGCCTATTGAAATATGAAAGAATTGGTTTATGTACAAAGAAGTTTTATTGTAGGTTTTCTCAGTTTTTCCATTTTTTTGGTTGTCTTTCACAATTTTTTTTGGACTTTTTGCAAATATTTTTGGTATTTTCTCAAGACGGTTTTGTGATATTTTTTCTATTTTGATGGACTTTTTCGCTATTTTTCGCTTGTTTTTAATGAAATTTTTTTATTTTTAGATTTTCTTAGGACATTTTTTACTTTTAAAGATTTTTTTAGGACTTGTCGAATCATGACATTGGGGTTCCTCTTGTTAGGATAGAATGTGCAATTTATTGCAGAATGGTCATGCTCGAGTGATTTGGTGCGAAATGTGATAGGATATGATAAGACAAAGATAACTAGAAAATCTCAATCAATGATAGAGATGACCACTAATTTTTATTGAGAAATATAAGGTGTAATGACATGTGGTATGTGGTTGGAACAATGATATATGGCAGCGCAATGATCTTTACACATGGCATTAGATTGCCTAGTTTTCACAATGGTACTTGCCCAAGGTTCCACTAAAGTGGTTTTCACAATTGGATGAATTTATTTCTCTTGTATTTCTATTTTTGTATCACTTGAGATGCTTGATTGCCTGGCTTTCACTCAGGTTACATTTTTTTATGGTTTGGTTTTTTTCTATTTTTAATATTTTTGAAATGGGCGGTCTACTTTGAGAGTCATGAATAATACTTGTGTAGATAGAAGATGTTGATGGGATCTGGTAGAGGATGTCCCTCTGATGTGGATATTTGATATTCTATAGATTTGTAGAATAATGTGATGATGCAGAGACCCAGCTAGTGTGGTCCAAACTTTTTTGGTTTTTCTCTTTCCATTTTATTTTTATGATTTTCCATTAGTATCGAGTCACCAACTTTAAAAGACTATAGTATGGAATTTTTGTTAAAAATTCTCCTAAGACAATACTCACATTCTTGTAAGTGAGTTAGTGCATTTTGTCCCTTTTCATCTAGCAACTATAGCTCCTATTGTCAATATATTTGATATTCCTCATCTGAAATGATGCGGTGAAGGGATACTCACAGTAATGGGATCTTGACCTCTATTGGAAAATAGCTTACATACCCTATATTAGTGAATGTGGAGTGGATCTTTTAGGGGTATGGAAACTAGTGTGGTATGCCCATAAGGTGGGATTAATTTGAAGGTGCAAGTCCCAACTAGCTTCATTGACTATTTTCTTTAATATTTTTATAATGGTTTTATTTGTAGCTTTATCATGGGCATTACCTTGGGGAAAGTAGAATGAAGAATAGATGTAATGGATGCAAAATTTTGCACAAATCTAATCCATTTTATTATTTTTGAAGGAGGAGCTATTATAAGTGATAATGGTCTATGAGACTTCGTACTAACTTATGATGTAGTTTAAAAGGAACATAGAAATCTATTTTCTAGTAATATAGGTCATTGGAATTGCTTCGACCCACTTTGTAAAATAATCAATGGCCATGATGATGTACTTATGGCCTTCAGAGGATAGTGGATGTATCTTTCCAATGAGATCAAACCCCTATTATGAGAATGACCATGGTGAAGTGAGTGGCTGTAGCTCTCGAGCTAGAGCACGGATGAGGTTCCTATGAATTTTGCATTTTTTACATTTTCAGACAAATACGAAGGCATTTGTTTTCATTGTGGGCCAATAATACCCAATTATTATAAGCTTCTTGGATAAGGTTAAGAAAATAGAGTGAGAAACACAAATACCCTCAAATACTTCTAATATCATCATTTGTGCTTCCTTGGAGTTGAGACATCTTAAGAGTGTGCCATCTAGACTTCATCTGTAGAGTGTATTGGCAATGATAGTGTAATGAGAGGCTTACCTTATCAAGGACTTCTTTTGGTTGTGGGAGAGGTCTAGGGGAGTGATTTGGCTTGTAAGGTAGGCATAGATGTCATGGTACCAAGGGCAATTGAGATCAACAATTTTGCACACAACCTTGAACTTTTGGACTTCAAAGGTAGGGACCATAAGCTATTCAACCACAAACTCATAGTGTATCACCTATTTGGAATGGTGAATAAAGATCCTATAGTGGCCATGGAATTTTCTACCTTGTTCTCAATCCTCATGATTTTCTTGAATGTTATATATTTAAAGTGTATCTTAATATCTTTTTCCATGGCTTTATACGAAATCATTTTTTCATCTTTGGTGTCATAACTACCATTGACTTCATTGATAATTAGTTGAGTATCCCATATACCTATAATTTTTGGATCTTGCATTGGAAAATTCCATAATCAACACTATTTTACCCACTCTAGCTCCCCTAAATAATCCAATTTTCCCCCTATTTTGAGACCTACGAGAAGTGTTTCATACTCAACTATGTTGTTGGTGAAATCAAACTTAATTTTTCAGAATTGAGGCATAGTTTCCTTGAGGAGTGATGAAGACAATATCGATGCCTAATCCTCTCTGAATGTGAGAGACATCAAAGTGTAGTTTCCACTATTTTGACTCTTCTATAGAAAATAATCCTTCATTAAGAAATTCTATCATCATTGGATGACTAGAAGGTAAAGGAAAATCTATGGATTGATTGTCAATTGCTTGACCTTTTATTTCTATTCTATCCATATAGTCTATGTTTAAATCACTTGGTATCATGAACCATTTGGTTGGGCACCCTATCAATGTTTCTTTTATCAATAGATAATTCAATGGGTAAATTTTAGCAATTAGGTTCATCTTGTGTCTCAACATGCAGTGTTTGAGTTTCTGTGAAGCAAAAACTACAACCAAACATGATCTTTCAATGGTAGTACACATTAGTTCATAAGCTACAAGTGTTTGAATGATGTAGTATATGGCTCTTTCCTTTCCTTTTCAATCATTCTCTGCTAGTAATACCCCTAGTGAGTTCTCCATATCTGAGATATACAATAGTAAGGGATGATATGGAATGGGTGCTACTATGATTGGTGCTGATAGAAGATAGTCTTTCAGTATTTGGAAGGCCTTTTGACAATATTATGTCCATTCAAATTTTATGTCTTTGCGCAATAAGTACTGGAATGGGTGACACTTGTCTACTAGTTGTAAGATAAACCTTCTTACTGATTTTAATCTACCTTATAAGATTCTTAAGTTCTTTAGAGTTTTTTGGGGAGGTATTGCAATTATGGCTTGGACCTTTTTAGGGCCTATTTCTATTCCTTTTTCAAAGACAATAAATCCCAACAAATTTCTTGATGTGACGTGAAAGACACATTTTTTTGGGTTTAGCTAGATCTCGTATTCTTGAATCCTATCAAATATATAATATAATATAGATAAATGCATATTCCTTTCTAGGGAGTTTGCTAATATGTCATCAACATAATCTTCCATGGTGATATTAATCATATCATTAAAAATAGTTTTCATTTATCTCTGATACATGGAACTAGCATTTTTTAGATTGAAAGGCATGACACACCAAAAATAGGTGCCTCGTGCACAAGTAAAATCTATTTTATATTGCTCCTCTTGTGCAATTTTGATCTGATTACCTAGAGAAACCATCCATGAGCGATAGCATATTATATCCAAAAGTGAGTTCAAAGATCATGTTAATGTTTAGCAAAGTAAAATCATCCTCCATACATGCTAGATTCAGGTCCCAGAAGTCAGTACAAATTCTTATGGCTCACTAGCTTTGGGCATTGATACTAGATTGGAGATCTAGTCAACATATTCTATATGTTTTATAAAGCCCACATCAAGTAGTTTATTTGATTTTTTTTTACCAACAGTGCAATCTTGGGATGCATCTTGTGGAGTTTCTACTTGTATGTAATTTCCCCCAACTTAAGTGGCAGATGCTAAAGCAATAGTTCTAGATCTAATCCATACATGTTTGTGTATGACCAGGAAAATTTGATTTGTCTATCTTTCAAGAATTGAATTAATTGTTTTGACTTAAGTGGAAGATGGTAAAGCAATAGTTATGGATCTAATCTAGGCATGTTTGAGTATGAACATGAAAATTCAATTTGTCTATCTTTCAAGAATTGAATTAATTGTTCTCTTTCCCCTAGTGTCAATGAATCTACCAAGTGGATCAGTCTTTGTGCTTCTATAGTGCTAATGTTAATTGTCTGAGTTTTCTTTGCTAAAAGTGGCAACTTCTCCTCAGTAATGGGGAGTATATAAATCTATCCATCCTTGGGAACCTCAAAGAGGTTTTCACCCTTGGATATGTCTTTTATTTTTACTATTTAGCAACTAGAAGACGCCTTTGACTTTTCACATAGGAGCCTTACATTTTCTTTTTCAATTTTCTAACTAGAGGATTGATATTACTCCCCAAAGTATGTTGTTATATCTAATTATGTTGAAACCTATCTTTTAGTCTCTCATAATTATTCCTTGTCTTAGTCTAAAGAATTTAGCAATAGCTTAATCATTCTAAAAAATGTCTACAGTTCGTGGATTTTGTTATTCCCAATCAATGAGGTCAAGGTAAACCAAGGCTATGTTATCCTTAGTTTGGAAGGAGGAAATTGGGAGTTTGGTTATTGTGTTGATATATGAATCAATTAATGATTCATATATTTCAAATGAGGATGGGGATGAGGGTTCAAATTTGTTTTATAATTGTGAAATCCTTGCCTTTTGATATGTGGGTTCTTCTTGTAAAGATAGCATGGTAATGGTAGTGTTAAGATGAAGGGTATTTGTAGTTCATGGGGTATCCCACTTATAATCATTCAAGTTTGTTCCTGAATTAGACTCCTCAAATGTCTCAACTTTGATCTAAACACAAACATTAATATTAGTGGGTGATGATGTATTAGAAATGCCTTCTACAGGTGGTTTGTAACCTGAACCATGATGCCTTGGGTTTTGGTTAGGAGAAATTGGCTCCACAATTCCTTGTTGATTTATTCCTAGGATAGAGTTCCCATTATACCCTTCTAAAAAATGGTGTACCTTCATCCACATTCATGCACTGGTATTTTGATCTCAAGGGGATCTTCATCTGGATGCAACCAAGAAGATAAGTTGTCATCAATGATTTCTTCATGTATGTCACCCCATCTTATAAAAACCATTGGTGGATAGAAAATTATTAGTCATTTCTTTCTCTCCAAAGATTTCCCAGGTTTTCCATATGAGTGGCGTGAGATAAGTAACTTTCCTATACAAGAATCTGCGTAGGTATATTCTTCATATCACTTTTTTTGGACCTACATTTTTACTTATGATGCAAGTTCCACTATTGATTTTGCAAGACTAACTTGATCTATGTTTTGAGAAGAGGAAACAATCAATGCTACCCGATTGTTGGGTACCTGATGGGAAATAGCTCCTCTAAGATTTGTGTAGTACATAAAGGAATATCTATCACTAGGCATGGTGATTGCAACTCCATCGTGAGGAAACTTAAGGAACTAAAGATAAGTAGATGGTACTTCCTTCATGGAATCAATCCATGGTCTCTGTAGGAGCATGCTATAACCCAACTCTAGGTATAGTACTTGGAATGGAATATCTTATGTTGTTGGACCCAATATGATTGGGAGGCTTATGAAACCCTTGGAGGGACATTATTCATCCTTAAAGGCTCATATTATGATCTTATTGGTGACATACACAATTCTCAGAGTAGCCTAGTTTTTGTAACAATTTTAGTGTACAAATATTCAAATCGACTCCTCCATCTTTCAATAATCACCTGATTTTGTAGATATGGATGAAGAATTCTAGATGTAAAGGATCATTATGAGATGATTTATGTGTTGGAAGATCTTTTCCTATGAAAGAAATGTAGTGTGGTGTGAAAAAATATCCAACAATGGCTTGAAACTCATCAACTTATATGTCTTTTGGAATTGACAACTATTGTATGGCTATATCTAAGACTGCCTTGTGGTTTGGAAAAATGTGGAGCAACATAGATAAAGATTTATGTAGGAGTCTTCTTCAGGTGATCTAGCAAGTTGTACTGACCTGATAGTGGAGGTGATGAATTACTTGGTACAAAATTTATTGATATGGCTTCTTGTACTGTTATTTTGGTATGGTGAGTAGTAACAACACAAATGGTATTTGGACCTCAAATGGTGATGGTGTTTATAGTAAAATTGGGGTCCACTTTTGTGTAGGTAAGGTATGCCCAATTATTTTTCCTGACATAGAGACATTCCTTTTTCCATGATCCATTAGTATTTTTGAGAAGATCTTATGGTCTTGTTTGGTGGTGCCAGAATTTGCAACAAATTTAATTTCACCACCATTGATGAAATATTAGATAAGGTGTTTCAATTGCATACAACTAGTTATTTTATCTCCCTTAGTTATATGATAATTAGAGTAAGAATTTTCATTCCACCATTTTAGTTTATCAGAACCTTCATATTGTCTTATCTTAAGTAGGGTGATTGAATGAGACTGTACCAATTTCTTTAAGATATCCTCAAGAGGTTTTGTAAGAGGCATAAAGTCTCTACATGAAGGGAGGTTCCTTCTTGGATAAATTTGTTCAAAGCCTTGGTTAAATGTATGGAATACCTTGGGACTAGCCCTAGGAGTAGTATTGTTAACTTTTTGGTTATCCTATGATGTTTGAGTTTACTGGACATTTGTTGGTGCTTGTACCCATAGGATAGGTTGTGCCATTTTAGCATCAACAATGACATTGTTTGTCACATTCTTTTTTTGGACCAGTATTTAGTTTTGTTTTAGGGTATTCTAGTATTTGTCTCTTTCATGATGATTCCCTTCAAGGTGAGTGATCTTTATTCTTTTATCTCTTATTCGGCCTATTCTTTAAAGGACTCAATGTACTAGGAGTTTAGTTCACACATCATGTCTAGTTGATATTTTTAAATGAACATGTGGATTTTTTATTTTATGGATATGTGAAAATATGCCTTGGAGGAAAAATTCCTTCAATATTGTATAAATGAGGAAAATGTATCACCATTATTCTATTTTGGAGTACAAAGGATCACCAATGTTATCTCCATGAAAATGTTGTGTGACTAATGTGATATGAACTTCTCATCTTGTTCATTTTATGAGTATATGATAGAAGTAAGTCTAGAGAACAATTCCATGGCTGACCCAACAAGACTTCATGGAAAAAGTCTCATCAATTAGGTGTCATCATATTCTACTTATATGCATACCATGAAAAAATATCATATGTGATAGCAAGGATCATCATTTTCCTTGTACTTGTCAAATTTAGGTGTCTCAAATTTATGTGGAAAAGGTGGCATGTGTATCATCCTATCAAATGGATAAGGATTGAGGTCATTTAATGTGTAGGACCATTTAGGAGCCCCTTTTTATAGATTTATGACCTACTATTGTAGGGTTAACAACTATTGAGAAAGGACTTCAATGGGCATTAGTGTAGGTGATATTGCATTAGGATCAATAAATGGGATCCCACTGTTATAGGATGGTGCCTAATTTTAGGGGGTTTCTATACCTCATGTTTGTATGTGTTGAAGGTATATGAGGATGTGGATAATAATGGGTTGGTGTTGTCAGATGGGAAGTGTTGGACCCAGTTGCTCCTCGTTGCTTAAAAAAGCTAGAAAGAAATCTTGAATAAGGAGGGTTTTGTGGAGGCATCCCTTGATTGATTTGGGTGAGTCTTAAATTGGAAGGGACACCTATTTGTAGATCATTAGAGTTTTTACCTTGTGGAGTTGTATTCAAAGAACTAGCTGCTATCATTTAAAAATAATCTGCTAGATAGGTAAGGGTCAACATAGAAGGTGCTACTATTGTGGTAGGTGTAGTATATGTGGGTGGGAATTGGGTGAGTAGAGGATTATGGTACTGGTTACCTAGGGTGGTGGATGATGTCGTGACTCAAGTTTCATTCTAGTGTCACCACTATGTAGTAGGAAAAAAGTGATATGAGGGGATGCAGTTCCATTAGCCCAAGATGATGGCATGTATATTTCCTCTACTATGGCAGAGATATCGAATCTAGCGCGTAACTTAGCAAAATTTTGTGCAAGCATGTGAAAGCATATATTTGGGTATTTTTCATGTATGGATACCACAATACTCATTACCTTAGGGTAATTTAATCTATTTTTAACCTCTTTATTTGTGCATCCTACCCTAATTTTTTCAAGTGAGAGCTCATCTTTAGGGGGAGGAAATTGTGGAACATTCGCTTTTATTTTCTTGTGACACTGCAATGTCTTAAGATTTTTGAAATCTAGTCTCAGGGTTCTTGGGGTGAAGTCATTATTTCTTGTAGGAACATCATTGGGGTCTTTTTTTTGGTCCATTATGTCCTTCCCTTTGATGGATTGTGTGAATGACATGTGCAAAATATAAGATAATGAGGAAAACTATAGTTACCATTTTTTTGGATTTTCTGATTTTGAGATGCAAGAGACAATAAGGGAAATGACATTAAGGGAAACTATTTTTTTTTTGGATTTTTCTAATTTTGGAATGCTAATGAAATATATGAATGAATGTTTAGAATGATTCCTAAGGTTTAGGTATAGTAGCCTAAGAGATATTTTGTAAAATTTGAAGGTAAAGCCTTTATGGAAAGACCAAAATGATTATGTGGACTATCTTCACTTCAAAAGGTAGAACAAAAAGTGATAAATTATAGAAATGATATCTATGACTAACAAAAATGTTAACAAGAATGATAAGTTCCTAAGGTAATGCAAGTAGACAAAGCCATGGATCATAATTTCAATTAAATGTCAAGATAATACACAAGACCACTATAGGAATGTCTTAAGAAAATGGACCTTCAAATTTGCCAAATGACTGTAGAAAGTGTAATACTTGGCCCTAAGATATGAAAGCTATGTTTTTGGATTTTTGGATTTTTAAGACTAAAATGATGGCTATGCAAGATAAAGAAAGGTTCTAAACCCTAAGTGTAGAAAATGAACCTAAAGTGTAGGATATGAAATAATATGAAAGGGTATGTTGATCACAAGGTTTCAAGATAAAAGACCAGTAGAATGTTTTTGGACCCATTTGATTTTGTTTTCTTTGTAAAGGAAAATGTTGTATGATCCATGTTGATCTAGTTTTCTCTATGTAGGAAAATATGTTGGAAAAATGGTCAGTGCTCCCCTCATGATTTGTGACATGGCTTAACCATCTCATGTGTCTTCTATAAGTTTAGTGGTTGTATCAGGCATTAACAGGTCGATCTTTTGTTGCAATGACAACTACTACTTGTAACAAGTGATATAAGAGCTTGGTCACGGGTTCTAATCCCCTTGGGTAATGCTAAGGGGGAGATTGTTGGAAAATGGTCAACACTCCCCTCAGGATTTGTGACATGGCTTAATCACCTCCTGTGTCTTCTATAAGTGTAGTGGTTGTATTGGGCATTAACAGGTCGATCTTTTGGTGCAACAAAAACTACTACTTGTAACACAATATTATAGGACCAATGTTGGAGATGTGTACAAATTTAACAATTACACACTCAATATATAGGTGTAGGACTTACTAAAAAAATAAATGATCAGTGTATGCTCAATAAATTTTTCAAGCTACAAGTTTTCACAAGGTTCATCGCAATGAAAAAATAGAGACAAACATTCTAACCTAAGGAAAATGGATTCAATTATAATATTACAGGACCATTGATTGGATGCCCATAAACTCACACAGTCGTGTTACACAACTAGAACATGAAAGTCCTCTTGAAGGTGCCCGTGTTTTTTCATTTTTTCCAAGTATTGTTGTCATGTTAATGAAGATAAATTTCATAACACAATACCTTGGGACACATAGAAACAACCTTTGAAATTGAATATCTTGTATTTTTGTAATTACAACCTTATACAAAAACCTCTATCAAGACGAATGGAACAAAAATGTTGAAACCCTGATTTTATGGACCTTGCATGATATTAAGAAGAGTTGGGAAAGTAGCTTATGAATTAGAACTCCCTGAGAACAGTAAAATATATAATGTGTTCCACGTCTCTAGACTTAAGAAATTCCTCAAACAACACACAGTTCCCTGTGATGAATTTTCCCCCTTAGATGAAGAAGGGAAACTCATTCTGCACCCATAAATCATTCTTGATACATGAGAAAAGAAGCTACGAAACCGAACTATCATCGAATGCTTGGTAAAGTCGAAGAACCTTCCAAATGAAGATGCCACTTGGGAGAAGGAAGAAGACCTTAAGTTTCTTAAGGAAAAGCAAAATCAGGATGGGGGGACTGTGATGACTCTCAGGTAATTGGGTTACTTTGTCAATTAAGAATAATATTATCCTTGTCAATTACACATGCATTTGTATTATTGTTTATATGAGATTAATATTAATCAAAATATTCTAAATATATAATAAAAACATGATTTTTATTAATATACAAATAATATATATGGATATACATGTTAATAATTAAAGAATAAATTAACACATCAAATATATATATTAATATATTGTATATATATATATATATATATATATATATATATATATATATATATATATATATATATATATATATATATATATATATATATATATATATATATATATATATATATATATATATATATATATATATATATATTGTAGTACCCTGCCCGTAGTTCACTTTTAGGATTCTTTATGTTTCAGTGTATGATCGAATTCTTTTAGGTCACTTTTGATGTGATCGATTATTATGATTAATAAATGATGATTATGGATTTCTATTCATTGAATGTGTATCAAGTTATTGCCTAGATTAGATGATGATATCATTTGATGTTAAGTTTATGTTTTATATTGATTCATGGTACTGATCCCATACTGGCATGTGTATGGTTGTCATGTGTTTGCATCTATTTGATGTGTTTGTTTGGTAGAGGACGGAGGCGTAGTTACTCGCATAGTCGAGATCCACACGACCGACCGTACCCTATCATTATTTGATATATATTATTGTATGTACATGCTTCATCTTATGATGACAGGTTTGCAGGTACAGGGCATCATCTTCCTTGAATTGGCAGGAGTGAGTGTGCCCACAAACGTTCATCTCAATGGTAAAGAGGGGAGATAATACACAGACCCAAACCCTAACCTAAGCCTAATTGTCCTAGGACTAGACAAGTGTCGGTTTGACTTCCCTACCTGAATTCATCTGGTTGGCATGAATTCGTGGATCCCTTCTCTTGAGTTTGTTTGATTTATTGTTTTTGATTTTTACTCTGCATGATTTAGTTGATTTATGGTTATGTGGGTGATTATTAATTTATTGATTATAGTTAAATTATGTTAATTTAGATTATTTTATGTGAATATCAATGTTAGGTGCATAGTTGAACTTAATGTTTAATTATGCTTCTAGGATTTAATTGAGGGAATTAAATTAAAGTTAATTATTTTAGTATTGGAAATTAATATTGATTATGTCCTAAGTTTATTATGATGAAATTTAATTAAAATCAAATAATTGATTATTTGGATTTAATTGAGTATTTTATTGAGAATTGGATTTTATTATGTTTGTGAGTATTATTAAATGATTAAATAATTAATTGCATGAATTCATGATGCATTAAGTATTTAATTTATTTAATAATAGATTTTATTATTAACATGTGCTTTATTGAGTTTCAAAGTGATTTGTTTGAGAAAGGTGAGAACTTGTCTTTAGGAGATTAAGTTGAGTTGTGCACAATTAGATTTATTTTTAATTAATAATTAGTATTTTCTCTCAACAAAATGGGAGAGTTTGATTAGGAGTTCTATTTGTGAGTCATCTAGGGTTTTGTATGATTAGTGGAGTTGAATCCCTAATAGGGGGAATTAGCATTCATTTGGATTCAATCAGGTTGTTGGAGCATTTTTGGAGAGAGCTTTTGGAGTTTTTGTGCTTTCTTTGTGTTCCTGAGCTTTTGGTGTGTGTGCTTGAATTCTGGGTGAAGGTTGCTTGCATTTGGATTTGGATTTTTGCATGCACTGTGATTTAGATTCTATAGGTTGAGCTTTCTTATTGTCAGATCTAGGAGATTCAACATTCTACAAGCAATCTTATTCAGTTTCTAGCATTGGAATTGAGGTAGGGGTTTGAGGAACTTTCTTGTGTTTTTGTCTGTATTCTTTCAACAATCTTCTATGCTTGATTTAGTTATTAGATTTAGATCTGTTATATGTTTATGCTTTCAATTTGAGGATTAGAAAACTCATTGGATTGTCATTTTACATTTTTATATATACTTGGCATAGTAGGGATATGCTGTCAAATTTTCGGGAGAAAATTCATCCTAGAACACTTAGAAAATAAAAAAATTAATCTCTCTATAGTTAGTTCTATAGTATGACTGAATTAAATAAATGGGTTGTTGTCAAAAACCCAATTTGAGTGAAAATTCTTCATTCTGGGAAAAAAATCCCATTCTCCGTGTAAAAATATACAGTCAAAAAAATATTCCACAGTAAAAGAAAATTACTAGTAAATGCCAAAAAACTACATTAGTAAATGGTAATGTGTTTGAAAAAAAAAAAGGGAGGAAAAGACAGATTAGAGAAAAAAATAATATATGTTATGAGAATTTGTGATTTGTCCATATTTCCATTTCTGGAAAAAAAGTGTACAGGTCTTTATTTCCATTTTCAAAAATAAGCCTGTCCTTGTCAAAAACAAACAAAATTAAAAGAGTTAATTTTGTATGTTAAAAAAATAAATAAATCTTTGAATTGTCAAATTTAAGTTAGAAATGAATAAAAATGTTTGAAAGAAAATATATATATTTCTTTTGAAAAGTTTTGTTTTGTTAAATATATATTAAAAAAAAATATAAAATTATTATAAGGTGGGAGGCGGGGACCACCTGTCCCCTACCCCCCTTCCCTCATGTCTCCACTGTAGTGCGGGCCGTAGCTTGCTGTGCACGACAGACTAGGCTGCCGCACGATAGTCTAGGACTGCCGCCGGCAGGCTAGCTTGCCGTGTGGGTAGCGTGGTGGGTGGCCGCGGGCCCCCCCACAAACTTTGTATAGAGTTTTTGTTATTTTGTTAATAAAATTTTTTCATATGTTTTTTTTTTTAATATGTTAATAAATGATTTTTATATGTTATTTTAATATGTTAATAAATTATGTTATATGTTATTTTTAAAATGTTAATAAATTGTTATATATTATATTTAATTTGTTAAATAGTTATTTATAGTATATAAATAATTTGTTAATAGATTAATTTATATATATATATATATATATATATATATATATATATATATATATATATATATATATAATTTGTTAATAAATTAATTTATAATGTTTATAATTTGTTAGTAATTTATTTTATTAATATGTTTATTTAAAATATTAATAGATTTTATTAATGAGATTCAGTTGTTATTGGTAATTTATTAACGAATTTCATATTCATTATAAGCAAAATTTGTTAGTAAAATTATAGCAATAGTCATTAGTAAATAGTTCTCATAATTTTATTTTATCAATCGATCATAAGAGTGTCAATTGTAGGGTATTTAAACTTTAACCTTACAAATTTAATTATTGCCATTCTTACAACAATATTTTGGTTATTCTCTATCGAAATTGGGTATTTTTGTTATGATGGATTCTATGGTACTTCTTAGGTAACTTGATTTACTTATGATATTATTGGACATGATTATTGTGAGAATTTCCTAGTGGACCTTTTTCTTTAGTTCATTTATGATGATTATGGAACATATTGGATTATGGTTTTATTTTAGTTCAAATTGATGTGATTGTGTATTCTTCGTGTCTTCTTTTACATTATGGGATGTCGGGTTCTAGATGATCTAGGAGAATACAAAGGTTGGGGTATGTGTTAGGTATTCGTACTTTTCAGTTATGTCTGGTGTGTGTGCACTCTATCTGATTATCATTCCTGTTTGACCATTGGGCTCATGTTATATTCTACTTGTTTGTGGTATCTCTATAGCCATATCTAGTTCTTTTGTGTGAATTTAGGTATGAGGTTAAGTAGTTGTATACTTGATTGGATCTAGGAGAGATCTATGAGCCTAGGGTAGTTTACATTGACATGTAATAGGAGGTGGCTTGCAATAAGCGTTGGGGCCCACAAGTGGCTACCGGGATCACTTATTGTAAAGTTTCAGTAATCAAGTGATAACCTAATATAATTAAGGGGTATTTAATTAAACCTAATAAGATTAGAGTCCTCACCCATGCTTGAGTGCTAGTACAGGCTAAGATGGTGTTGAGAAGATGACTAGCCCCCTTTTAAGGGATGAGTTGGCATAGTTGATGACTTCGGTAGTACAAGAGGTCATTGATGCTGTGTATGGTCACTTGGGTGCTGGGATCCAGAGAGATTACCAGGACAAAACTCAAGGGTTAGACGTACATGATGACACCTTCTTATGCATAGTCTGGTTATTCTACATGTGTCAGATGCCTCTGGTTTAGTGAGTTGTACCTTTATCTTTGTTATGTTTATCTTGAGTTAGAGTTCTTTTAGAATCCTTCTGCTTAGGGTTTTATCCTTGTTTGGTATTGGTTATCCGATTGGGGTTTGTGGTTATCTCCTCAGCACGGTGGGGTAGGCCTTTGTGGTTCTACACGAACGGGTGGTAGTGATTCTTTACCATTTGAGATTCGACATCCTGGTGCTGATGCTTGATGGTGTTTCTGCAGGTGGATTCCTTATGATGCTTCATTGATGTTTCTTTCTTATCTTCATTATTTGTAATCCTGTATTAGTGTATCTCATGTGATACCTAATCTGGACATTGTATTATTATTATAGTTAGATTTTATTACTACATACCCTGCAACATGTGCAGTGGATGTCAGTTTATTTAGATATCATGGAAGTCCATGAGAATTGTATTTATTGTTATCGTGCAATTGCAATTTATAAGTTATGGAATCTTTTATTGATGTTAGTTCTAGTTGGGTTTTGTTCTTAAGTAATTCTACGTCATGGGACCCTCGAGATTTGTAATCTGTGTTGGATGTTGTTTTAAATGTGAGTAAATGGTAAATGCTTCCGCATTGTTGTTTATCTTGTTTGTTAACTTTAGAAAAAAAAATTGTTCACCAAACTTAGCAGTATGTTTAGGTTAAATTCTCTTGGGTTCCCTGGCGGGGTGTTACATATATATTTTAATATATTAATATATATATATATATATATATATTAATAAAGATATTAATTAATATATATATATATTAATATATTAATAAATAATATATATAAATATATTATTATACATATCAAAAAAGGAATACGTATATTAATTTTATTAAATTAAATTATAAAAAGAAAAAAAGGTATATATCAAAAGCCCCGTGAGGGGATTGCGACTATAGTTACAACAACTGAAGGCTGCAACCATAGTCTCACTCCCCTCAAAAGTGGCTGATGCCAAACACCACCATGGAGGGGGTGTGACTTCCCTCCCCACGATAGGAAAATATTAAAGCCCCTCATTCGAATGAGATGAAGGGGAAGAAAAAAAAAGATATATAGTTAGCCTTTAAACAAAAAGACCAGTGGTAGAAAATGACAAGTGGGGATCACATGTATTAATTGATAATATAATAGTAGATAATATGATATATATATATATATATATATATATAATATATATATATATATATATAATATATATATATATGTATATATACACACACACACACACACACACACACACACACACATATATATATATATATTT